>CM077265.1:5202799-5772799 GCA_039654775.1 Spinibarbus caldwelli
ATGGTACTATAGCACTCAGCCAAAATTCTGCTCCCAGAGACGCTTTTATCTTTGGACAAAAACTTTTTTATGGCTATGACATTTGCATTTGATTGAGTGTCTTAAAGACATCAAGAAAAGGCTTGGAGCTTTTCGTTTTGTGTTACTGGCTGAAAAAAAAAAAAAAATCTAACTGATAATGCTAGTCGGAGCAGGTGTGTATAATTTAGAGGAAAGGGACAGTCTCATTCTAGAGGGCATTGTGGACAATAGGACATTTCATGCATATACACTACTGTTCACAAGTTTGGGGTTGTTAAGGCTCACAAAGAGTGCATAAAAAATAGAAATATTGTGATATATTATTCCAATTTAAAATAACTGTTTTCTATTTTAATATATTTTAAAATGTAATTTATTCCTGTGATGCAAAGCTGTATTTTTAGCATCATTACATTAGTCTTCAGTGTCACACGATCCTTCTGAAATCATTCAAATATGATGATTTGGTGCTCAAGAAACATTTCTTCTTATTATCAATGTTCAAATCCGTTGTGCTGCTTCAGTTTTTTGTGGAAAGTGTGATACTTTTTTGATGAATTTAAAGTTCACAACAACAGTATTTGATTTAAATATTTTATAACATAAATGTCTTTACTGTCACTTTTGATCAATTCAGTGCATCCTTGCTGAATAAAAGTATTAATTTCCTTTAAAATATTTTTTTAGCCTACTCACCCCAAACTTTTGAACATTAGTGTGTATGTTAAAACTAAGCAATAAGGTACTAGAATATCAAGGCTAAAATGTTTTGTTAGTTACAAAGTATGGTAAAGCAAATATTACATACTTTTCATCAGCCTCCTAGAAAATATAGTCCCTGACATGTAAACTAATTTATTTTGTCAGCATACATTAACATATAGATGTTAGCCTCAAAGTTAACAGACATGACATAAAAACCATGAAACTCCAATTTTACTTTCACAGGGTCTTTAAACAGGTTTTCTGTGAATGTGGCCCACTGAACTCAAGTTTTTAGTGGATCAGGGAGTTTCACAGCCTTCTCTATGGATAGTGGTCTGATATCGCTGCCCGTTACTAATCTGAGAGCAGCGGTATCACGGTAGCAGATGGCCTGCGATGTCAGACATTGAGATCCCTCCGTTTCTGTCAGGGAATTGGGCAGAGCTGCTTGGCATGAAGCGCTTTGGCATGGGCCGGACTTCCCTCTCTCTCCCCGTCTGCTTTAATACAACCAGCGGGAGCTGCGTTTGATCGTAACTGCATGCGTGATTCTGACTCCATGCTTTCGAATCTACCCTTGCCAATTACTCTTTGATTTTAAAGGGATAGTTCATTCAAAAATAAACGTGTAATCATCGTTTACTCGCCCTCGTGTTGTTCCAAATACTGTATGCTCAAAAGAATAGGGCTGGGTTGAAAATAATGATTCCTCGATTTTCATCAGTTCTCTTTTTGATGAACTGATATCGATTCTAAAATGAATCCCAAGATTCGATCTTGACTCCTGAACAAAAGTTAAGTAAACATTATTTGATTATTTGTAGCGCGCCTTCTATCCAATAAATTGCAATAAGCTTTGTTACTTTTGATATGAAACAAAGTCTTAGCTTTCAGATTCTGTCAATTTTATTACAAAATTCAATCAATAAAAGCTGGTTTGGCGCTCTTTAATGTGGCGTCACAGATCGTTGTGGTGCCTCAAGCAAAAGCAGCGTGGAACGCAATCGAGTCATAGCGTCCACTTAAAAATTATAGGACGAAATAATATGAACGAACATTAGAAAGTATGTTGAAAGATACAGTACAACTTATTAAAATGTATCATGTCTCATGTAATCACACCATCAGCGTTTCAGCCGCAGAAAGATGTCAATAAATCAGCTTGTAAACAATGTCACATAACATACATTTACCTCAGGAAAGCCATTCAGTGTCTGTAAACTCGAAAAAAATAACTCTAGAGGGTTTTGTTTCTATTTTGTTAAATATATGCACTATATTACATATTCATTGTATTTTTTTCAATGAACTGACAGGTTTCCCTACAGAATTAGTAGAAATATTTTTGAAATGTACTTAGATAGAGAGAGATCAAAATGAATCCAAATCAAAGTTAGATTAGGAGCCAAATTTACTAACAGTTTGCGCCAGTGAAAACCATCTTTTGGCATTAAAATCGTACTGTCAGGATTTACTAAAGACACGCATTGAAGAATTAGCGCTGAAAAGGCTTGGACACCGTTATTTTTGCGCTTGACCTTATTGAATATGCATTTGTAGGAGTTTCCCTTTCAGATGCAAAGTTTATGGGAGGAGAGTATTAAAATGAATCACGCAACGCGATTTACTAATGTTTGTGCTCTCAAATTACTGGTGTTTGCGGCATCATTTAACGCCCAAAAAAAGCATGTCTTAAAGCAGGCAGTAATTTGCGCTGCTCTTGGTAGATTGTGGTGGTCATTATGGAAATGATCTGGCTGCGTCTGTGTTCTTTAATGTGCGCATTATCAGTAAATCACGCACAGAATTTCCCCCTCCCATCGGCGCTTTTATAGAATTGCACTCTAACGCTAATTTGCCCTGTTTAGTAAATCTGGCCATAGAACTGAATCGAATTGCAAGCTTGTGAATCGAATTGTGAAATATGTGTCAATGCCTAGCACTAAAAAAAGAAGAAATTTCTAAAGAATCTTCACACATTTCCTGCCATAAAAAGACAAAAAGGACATATAAACAATTCAAAAATTCCTACTTTTGTGTTCCACAGGAAAAATAAACGCATACAGATTTGGGACGACATGACAGTGAGTAAATAATTTTCATTTTTAGGACGAACTCTCCCTTTAAAGCACAAGCACAGATGCAAGTCTCCGTAGTCGAGTGTAAAATGCTTCTTTTAACGCCTTTCTGTAGCCAAAACGTGCCTTAAAAAGTGTTAAATGTGATGGTACGGTGTTGAAGACGTCAGGGTGGGTGGGGTTTCGGTAGTCATGGGGCGTGTAGAGGTCAGAGGTCGTGGTGTACGTGAAGTGTGGTGTTAGACATCAGTAAGTGCAGTATTCCGAGGTGTGCTGTAGCCAGAATATGCCAATATATTTGAACATGCTGTATGTATAGAGCAAAAGCGCCATTTTTAATATCTTTTGGGTGTTTGTGGTGAGTGTGTGCTTTTTAGGAGTTTACTGCATTGGGAAAAATGCTCGAGCTGAATAAATGTGTGGAAGAGAATGTCAAAACGTTCTCTCCGGACAGCTGCCATTACGTTTGGTCTTTATGCAAAACAAATTATTGATTAGCACAAATGTTTTTATTATTGTACCGACCCGAAATTGTGTTTCAATGGTGTGTATGAACAAACAATCTGTACACAACCTTTTCTTACTGCTGTGCAGTTAATATTTTATGTCCTAAAGAAAATATATGCCTTTGTATTAAAATGCAAATCTGTCTACACTGTTCTCCTGTGCGTTATGCTCTGAGAAAACTTGTTTGTTGTTGTCGACATCTTTTTTTTTTCCCCATTTCTCTTGTGAATGTGCCGAGAGCAAAGTGTTGTGGGATTGCGGAGGACTACGTGTGCTCTTTCTGGACTCTTGGAGGACTGATGTCGTATGAGTGAACTGTGCCGCCACAGGTCCAACATGCTGTCTGATCCTTATACGAATAAATATACACGTCCATTTCTCAAGTGTTGGGTTTCGCCTCTTTTCTGGCCCCTGATCTGGAGATTTACATGGTTTCACTGTCATTTTGGTGTCAGCGCAGAATTTCATGTCTTTAAAGAAGAGCGGAGCACCAGGAAGAAGCTTCGAGAACCAGATTTTAAATAATATAATATTAAATATGAATATATATTTATAAATATAAAATATTAAACAAAAAATAATTCAAAATCTTAATAAATACTATACAAATAATACTAAAATAGCACTAAAACTCATAACATTAAGTTAAATGAAAATGATATGTTCAGGCCCAAAAATATGTAGAATTATTGAGTGTTTGGTTTCTAAGGACCAGATTTACTAAACAGGGAAAATTAGCGTTAGAGCACAATTCCATAAAAGCGCCGATGAGAGGGGAAAATTATGCATGTGATTTACTGACAATGCGCACATTAAAGAACACAGACGCAGCCAGATCATTTCCATAATGACCACCACAATCTACCCTAGAGCAGCGCAAATTACCGCCTGCTTTAAGACATTAAATAATACGCAAATACCAGTAATTTGACAAACACAAACATTAGTAAATCGCACTGCATTCATTTTAATACTCTCCTCCCATAAATTTTGTGTCTGAAAGGGAAACTCCAAAAATGCATATTCAATAAGGTTAGGTACAAAAATAACTGTGTCCACGCCTTTTCAGCGCTAATTCTTCACTGCACGTCTTTAGTAAATCCTGACAGTACTATTTTAACGGCAAAAGATGGTTTGTGCTGGCGCAAGCTGTTAGTAAATCTGACCCTAAATGTCTCCTAAATTGATTTCATGCTCTCAGCAGTCAATAATTTACCACACAAACCATTTTTGTCCTATTTTTGCATAGTTTTGGTCATGTTTTTTTAGGATGAAGGTGTGTTACACAATCTGAACATCTGCGTAAACTGATTAGATTCTAACAAGCGAGTTTGATAGGATGCATGGGCTTTGACAGCAATAACAAAAGATATGGGTGTTTTTTTTCCCCTCCTCTGTACAATGCAACATAACAGAGATCCAATTTTTGCAAAAAAGTGGTAATGTAATGTGGTAACTACCAATTGGGAACAGCTTGTAGCAACCAACAGTACAAGGAAAAATTGCTGTTAATGTGAATTTGTCAGACTGTTTCTGTTTTGTAGCCACACCCACAGTAGAAAACCATTGGCTGGAAAATGTAGATTTGCATAAAGCTGTCACGGTCACTGAAATCAGCAACTTTAATTGAAAATGAAAGACTTTTGGTTGCTTTATGGCTGAAAACTATGGAAGCTTATTTTTCATCACGGAATAAAAATATAAAAAATTGTGACATTTTATCTCACAATTCCTACTTTTTTTCCTCACAGTTGCAAGTTTCTGAATTGTGAGAAAAAAGTCTGAATTGTGTAAAAAATTTTGATTTATTTATTTATTTATTTATTTTTATCTGTGGTGAGTTTAATTTGATGTTATTATTATTAAAACTCCAGGACTAAAAACCAGGATCCTCTATTTATTTGGTCCATCAAATAATATTTTTCTTTTTTGCTGTATAACTGTAAGCAGATAACTATAAAAATATACAGTTGACGGTAGCCATTGACTCCCATACCGTCAACTGTTTGGTTACCAAAATTCTTCATAAATACTTCTTTGGTGCTCAACAGAAAAAAGAAACTCATACAGGTCTGGATAAACTTGAGGGTAAGTAAATGATGACGGTTTTAATTTTTGGGTGAACTATCCCTTTAAATGGGTTGTTGAAGAAAAATTACATATGCAAAAAAATGAGAAGATAATTCAAAAAGCATTTTGTGACAGGGAGCCGACACACCTTAAGTGCTGGGTCCAGCACAAATGGACCTGCCAAACGGAAATACTTAAATCATATTATCAGAAATCTCCTCACGATTTACATCGCAGACACAAATCTAATCATACCTCACTATTATTAGATTTCAGATGAAATGAAGACAGTTAAATATAAACCCTTGGCCTCTTATACCTCTTGACTTATGTAAATTCATAAAGTCCCAGTAATGAGTATTATATGAGTCTCTGTCTTCTAGTTAAACACGGAAAAGAGTCAGTCTGGATGTGTGGGACTTTCTCTTTCATAAGAGCTTCTGCTACCCATGATTGTATAACCGAATTAATCTGATCAGACCATGCAGCCCCCCTGCATGGGCGCTGAATTAACTTAGTCACGATTCCATGCAACCGGGCTTCAGCCTTAAAAAACAGCTCAGATTTTCCACACGCTGGGAAAATAAGAAGATCGGGCTCTTTCATTCTCGCTGTGAGAGCCATCACTCAAGCAAAGCCCACTCTGGCAGGTGTTTGTGTGTGTATTCACCTGCAGTGGTGTCTCACCCTCAGATATTAATGAGATTTCTTCTGCTTTGCCTTAAAGGGAGACATGGGCCCTCAAACCGCACACACTCAAGGATTCTCCCTCGGCTGTGGTTTAAGAAAAGCTCAGAAACCAAAAAAAGGAATTGTCGTGATTAATAATGTAGTGCTTGACCACAAACAGCTGTAGCTTGTGGACGTGTTCAAAGCATCTGCATATCTCACAGGAGCCAGAGGGAGAGTTTGAACCTGAATGGGGTTGTTGTTCCTCGCATTCACTCCAGGGACATCTACTCTACTCCAGCTTGTTAGAAAGTTCACTCCTTGCTCTTTTTTTTTCCCTTTGGGCGAAATGAACCAGCCTCATCTGCCGACAGGAGACAACTGCATCTGCATGTAAATGTAAAATTTAATTTGGTATATAAAACTGTATTATTACTAATACATTCAGAGTCATTAACCAAAACAATACTACAAGAATCATAAATAACAAATGGCTTGACTTGTAGCCTATGGGGTGAATCAAAAAATTTAGTGTACTCAAAGTTTTACAAGAAACTCAAGTATGCACTGTCAGCAATATTTGGAGTCACCTTGAGGGAAAGTAGTATAATGACAAATAAAATATTAATAGTTAAAGAATGTGTATTACATACAGAAAACAAAATGTATGAATGTAAACACACACACACGTTTATTATGCAAATCTTCTGCCCTAATATGAGAAACAAATGCATGAATATTCGCCGCGACGCCGCTAGTGGACGCTCTCAGCATCCGGAAATGTGTAGCCTTTGTATGTCAAGTTTGATCCAATGAAATGACTGAGAGTGGGCACGTATCTCAGGTTTAACCAATGAATGTGCAATCGCTTACGTTTCATCCAATGAGAGTACAGAGAGGGCGGGACTTCAGCGTGTAGCGCGGCGGTTAAGGAAGATTAGCTCGTTTTGTGTATCAAATGCTTATTTTTTTGCTAAGAATAATATTTATTCATTAATGCGGAGTTCGGACAGCTTAAACTTGAAGTCCAACGTGAGTAACGTTAAATGATCTCAGACACGTATATGTGAGCGTGACGGCGTTTGTACGCTGCAGTTGTGTTTGTTTACTGCCTTCAGTATTAAACACGGCGAATAAAATGTGTTCGTCTGCTAAATAAATCAGTTATGAGTGTAATAAACCTTGAGTAATTATGTATAAGAATATATTTTATCTGTTTGCTGTGGCTATTGGGTTTGGATCATGTATACTTCAGTCATTGAAACAGAAAGATACAACAACTGACAATACTAACAGTATTGGGGAGTAACTAGTTACATGTAACGGAGTTACGTAATTTAATTACAAAATAAATATAAGTGTAATCTGTTACAGTTACTGAGAAAAAATGTGTTATTAAATTACAGTTATGAAAATGTTAACGGTTACAAAGGAGGTTACATCTGAATATTTTCACACAGATTTAATTTCTTTAGCCGTGCTTTAAAATTTAAATTATTATAATCTTAATTCAAGTGATGAAGGATTTTGAAAGTCTGACAGTAATCAGTGTTGAGTACTACTGTAAGGTTAACCCTGCCTGCTTTAAATGTTTCAAAATGAGTAACAGTTGAAAACATTCATTAAAAATTTAGAAAAGTAATAAAATGTTACATTTCTTTACTAAAGTAATTGAAATAGTTACACTACTTATTACATTTTAAACAGGGTAACTTGTAATCTGCAACCTATTACATTTCCAAAGTAACCTTCCCAACACGGGTACTAAATGTAAGATGTTAATATAATATTTAAAACGTAAATATTTATATAGAAGACACACAAAATGTACTTTTCCTAAGATCAAAGATGCTTTATTTTTTTCAATTAAGGGTAAGATGACAATTGATATTGTGTATATTGCTAGTAATTAATTATTGCATGGATTTCATGATTTCGTGACATAAATGTTTGTTTTGCGCAGGTCTCACTGCGTCATGATTGCACGCTCTCACTAAGATGTCCGGTTGCAACGGTAACAGGGCTGCTGGGCGCACTCTGCGACTGCAGTCTTTCTGGGATATAATAGAAATGTCGCGCTCTGGGCGCAGAGTCCTGGGAGTCTGCGCGTCGGACTCTGTGCAAGCATGCATACGGCGCGCTCCTCGCCTGACTCTTCCAAGACGGGTCGCCCAAACCGCCTCCGAACACCCTGGTGAACACACCCGCCCATAATAAAATACTGATGATCTCTTTCGACCTGCGCGTGTCCGGCCGCACTGAGGAGGCGGAGAGGTTGGAGAAGCTCCTGGGTCAGCTACGGGACAGAGGGGTCTCTTCAGGACTGTCCGAACTCGATTCCATCCTAGAGCTCCTGGTGCAGCTGGCTGGGTCCGTAGCACCACCCACTGTCTTTTAGTCGCGACTAACATGCGGCGGGAGCGTCCTGTTCAGCGCAGACCCCCGTTGGGCGGGTACCTGAGCCAGGACATGCAGCGGCTGGAGGAGAGGGCGTGGTCTTTGACCTGTGGGGAGGAATGGGGTGTTTTTGGGGGCGTCTGTAGGACCCTGAGCATCATGGACGCTCCGCCTGGCATTGGGCTGCTTGGACTGGGACGCAGACCGGATATGGAGGAGAGGTTTGAGAGAGAGACCCGACTGTCACTGTTTGGTGCCCTGCAGCACTCCAGAACAGCAGATATGGATGTCCGACTGGACCTGCCGCCCGTTCCAAGCAACGCAGACCTTACTGGACTCAGTATACGGGTGGAGATGCTAAATTCATCCAGTGCTAGTGTTTTCTCATGAGAACTGTCAGACCTGGTGGTTTATATGCTCTTGTCTCTGCAGGTTCCTCTGTGTCTGGATCAGTCTGATGATGAAGGCTTCCAGTCTGCATCTAATCTGACTCCAGATTCCCAATCTGAGACGAGTCCCAGTCCTGAGATTGACGTGTGGGAGGCCCTGGGGACGTTCGTGCTCGGCAGACAACGCTGCTGGGAGAACATCGGCTGGTAAGAGAGAGAGTCGAGCAAGCTAGTATGTAAATATCTGCTCTGACTGACAGCGGTTTGATTTGATTGATTCTTTCAAATCTGAATCAAAACAGTTAAACTGAATTGACCAAATTTTAATTCATAATTATTTTCAAAAATACATTATCAGTCAAACATTTATAAAAGCTTTATGACTCAATTTATGTATTTCAAAAACCTGATCTAAAGGTTTATTCTTAAATGTTTGCAATGTTTGAAATTAGTTTTGTAGACAATATAGTTAACTAAAACTGAAACTAAAATTAAAACAATTTAAAAAAAATACTTTGTTAAATAAATGTTAACTGAAATTACATAAAATATAAAACTAATTATTTCAGCTAGTTGCCAAGGTAATATTTCTCATTTTAAGTTAGTTTAACTTAATGTACTATAATAACCAAAACTATATATAGAGAGAGAGAGAGAGAGGGAGAGAGATCAGGTTTTTGAAATACATAAATTGTGTCATAAAGTGTTTTAGTAAAATGAACAGAATTAGTAAAATTCCAACTGAAATGATGGGAATGGAAAATATAAAAATAAAAACTATTCAAAATAGTAATAACTATATTAGTATCTCAGTGATACTAAAATATCACAGGTGCCCAAATTGCTTCACAAAACAAATATTTTAATTCAATTTATTTAATGTTATTTTTGTTAAAATTAGGTCAAAAAGTGTATTTTGGATAATAAATTGATAATTGTTATTTAAAATAATTATTAAAGTAATGATAATAATGTTACAAAAATTACATAATAAATATTATATAATAATTAATACCTTGTGATATTCTAATTATTTTACCCCCGATTTCACAGACAAGACTTAAGCCTAGTCCTAGACTAAAATGTAAGTCTTAGCTGTTTCAACTGAAATAAACTTGCACTGACTGATCTTAAAATATATCAGTGCCTTTGTTTTGTCTCAAGATGCACCCCTGTAATGTTTTTTTCTAAGCATGTATATAAAAATTACTTAAGTGTCCTAATTGAACTATGGCCTAATCCTGGTTTAGTCTAAGCCCTGTATGTGAAACCGGGCCATAATGTATTAAAGGGATAGTCCACCCAGAAATGACAGTTCTGTCATCATTTCCCCATCCTAATATTGTTCCAAACATGACTGACTTTCTGCTGTGTAACACAAAAGTTTTATTTTGAAGAATGTTGGTAACCAAAGTTTCCAGTTGGTTCCCATTGACTTCCGTTATATTTTTTTTGATCATACAATTGGAAGCAACACTGTTTGGTTACCAGTATACTTCAAAATATTTATTTTTTTGTGTGTGTGTTTTACAAGGGGAAACAAAGGGGAAAGAAAGTCAGGCAGGTTTGGAACTAAAGGAGGGTGAGTAAATTATGACACACATTTCAGTTTTGGGTAAACTATCCCTTTAAAAAAAAATACCAAACCTAAGCACTGAATTGCCTCCCTGCTGACTAGTTTAAAAGTCTGAACATTTAAAAGTTTGAACATGGTCCACATTTGTCATCCTCTCTCACTTTCTATCTTTCAGCCCGCCGGGTCAGAAGGAACCCCCGTACCTGACAGAGGCTGGCAGAGAGGTGTTTGATCAGCTGTACCGACTGTGGGAGGGAGAAATGAGGAACATTCTGTCCACACAGACACCATCACTGCTCCTGCCGCTGCCGCTGGACTGTCAGAGTCAGCTGGACAAAGACGTGCTCAACGTGCTGATCGGGGTCTCCTCTGCCACGTTTCCTCTCATCGAGGTAACGAAATTAAATATACTTCAAGAAAACACATTTGTAATGTATGACGCCCTTTAGAAGCATTTTGTGTGAAGAGAATTGACGACAATAAAATGTAGCACATCTGCCTTTCATAATGTGACTTTCTCTTGTGCTTTGTTCTCTGCTCAAGACTAGTGTGCAGTTTGATGTTCGTCCAGATATATGTGTGTCTGGGACGTCCCCTGAGAGTGTGTCTCGGCTGTTGGGTGAGCTGGCACAGTGTGGCACACATTACTTGCGTCTCAGCTGCTTCTCCCTGAGCAGCACGAGTCAGAAGGGACTCGTCTTCCAGGTGATACATACTGTGCTTAGTACTGATCTAGGACCAGTATTTCACATTCTGTATATTCTTTTCCTATGACAAAATGTTACACAGATGCTTGTGTGTGTGTTTCAGGCCGTCACAGGCGGGCTGTGGCGTTACCTGCATTACTACAGAGCGTGTGTGCTGAGCACGCCATCCTCTCTCAGTCTCCTGACTATTGCTTGTCATTTCCGCAAACTGGGGCGTCAGCTCAGGTAAATCTATTCTACACTCAAGTCACACAATCACACGCAGTCCACACAGCTGTGCTTTTAAATGGATTATATGATGGAAAACATGATGCTGTGGTTTACAGTGAATTTATAACAGCTAAGGGGCGTTGTTAGGCACGACGCGAATATGCCTATATGTATATGAATATTTTACATACTTTTATAAAACGGTTATTCCATATATGTAGCAAGGTTTCACAAAATAAAACAAAGCAAATAAAATGTAATGGTATTAATAAAAACATTATTCTTCCACCAAACAATGTAATCAAATCATAACCTGCTTCAGAATGAATGCTGTTAACGAAATCATTGTTGAAACATTTGCAGTTAGCCTACTGTACGAATAAAAACACTATAACAAAATTATATAAACAATGAATAACTGTACAAGGCGAATAAAGGTATATGTGTATACAAAGCATAAATCTTTCTTCAGATTTCAGGATGAGCACTGTCTTTTGTTATATATATGTTGAGGTCGTGACCGTCTGATGTTTATCATGTTCATCTGATGTTCGCCACTGTGAACGTAGCTTTTTAAAAAGCAGGGGAAATTTGAGACATTAAAAAAAATAACCGTTTACATGCCTAGGGTTTTTGCATTGTTGGAATGTACAGGGATACTTCAGATTTAAAAACGCTGACTTGTTCGGTGATGTTTTCTCATTAAATTTGTATGGGAATGTATGGGAACAGTGGGGAATACCAATATGGCGGCGCGGCGGCTTCACTTTCATGACATCATGAGCAATCCAGTTCTGTATTATAGATCAGTGGTAGTTCCTCAGAAACATTTGGGGTTGCAACCATAGACATGTATTGACGCCCCATTCGACTGCTCCAAGCACGTAGACGCGTCCGCCATCTTGGAACAGTCTACTTGACGTCATTCACCATACTGTAGGTTTGCACAGAGCCGTTGGGTTCGCTGACCATCGGCTGTGCAGGATTGTGGCATCTTTCGAATATTCAGTGATTACTATGGTGAATGACGTCAAGTTGACCATTACAATATGACGGACGGCTTACGTATAGCGGCCCATAGAAACAGTCGCTAATGAGGCATCTACATATATATATCTATGGTTGCAACAAAGTGGTTGCCGAGCAACGCACAGACGTAAACAAAGGTGTATGTTTGTAGAGTAATTTACAACATCTTCGAACACGGCTCAACCAATCAGAATGAAGGACCGGAACAATCCGTTTTATAATATTTTTTTTGTATTTGTAAAAATTTTTTAGGAGATATTTAGTATCATGCTGCTGTGTTATCGCAGTGTTCTGATAGATGATATAAAATTTTTAAATTATTATTATTATTAAATTTGTCATTTTATCAGTTTTCTGTAACTGGTTTTACTAAAAATCTATTTATAAATATATACATTTAATTTTGTTTTGTTTTTTCCTTAAAAAGTGTCTTTTTAGTATCTTTGTTATTGCAATGGTGATATTATTATTATTATTATTATTTGTCATTTTATCCATTTTCAGTTACAACAAAAAATCATTTTTGGAGGCATTCTTGTTAAGAAAAATAATTCCTAATATAATATATTTTTTCAAATTATTTATTTTAATTAACCTCCTATTTAGTTTTTTGGCTTTTTTTAATAAAAGGGTGTAAACATGCAATTCCAAGGTCATTTTTGGAAAGTGATAAAAACAGGTCATGATTTCAACTTTTCTCACTAACTCCAGACCAAAACAAAAAAAAAAAAAACATTTATTTGTGTGAAAAATGTATAATATTTTTTTTAGGGCTACACGATATATCGTTTCAGCATTGATATCGTGATGTGCGCATCTGCGATAGTCACATCGTAGAATGTGCGATGTTTAGTAGGCCTATACTGATCGTTATATTTATACTGATCGTTTTCTTTGCTCACACACAGACACCGCGTCTACACCGCACGCGACAGCTGTACAGAGATATCCATTTTTAAATAAATTTAGTAGCAGAGCTACTTGCAAGCGATTTTCAGTGCTGGAAATTATTTTAACTTGACAATGTGTATTAGAGAAAAACATTTATTTCATAATGATATTTCCCCCCATTTTAAATTCTTATTATCCAATGAAAGGTTAGATTTTTGTGATTTTTTTTTAAATAAAAGTTCAAAAGGATTAACAATGCAGATTAATTTTCACAGCCTCCTTTCTTCATATTTACCAAGGGTGCCGATATTTTTGGCCATGACTGTGTATATATATACACTCACAAAATATAAATACAAAGTGTATACACTTAAAATGTCTTATTTTTAAAATGGGTCATTTAAAATGATAAATGTAAATATAAATTTAATTAATAAAACATGCAAATTTAGATTTTTTTTTGTGTTGGGGCCAATGAAAATGTTTCCCAAACTTTCCCAGCTGGGTAATCAGAAAAACAAAAGTCAGAATCAGAAAAAATCCATGTTGATGAGCCCTGATTGTGATAATTATTGGACATCAGGTCAAAGAAGAATCAAATAGATTAAGTAGTCTTTAAAATGAGTTTCAGCAGATGTTAATGTCTTTATGTGTGCATGTATGTGCTGATCAGGTATCTGTCAGACCTGTGTTGTCTGGATGGAATCGGAGGTGTGGGGCGAGCAACGTTCCCCGTGGTAAGACACACTCTTCGTCACACACTTTAAATACTTCTGTCAGAGACATCAGCTTTGAAGTCGAGTTTGAAGACATTGTTTTCAGCTCAGAAGTGTTGTAGACAGGTGGGTGTTTCAGGTCTGCAGTGGTGTTAGTGTAATTGACAGTGTGAATTGTGTTTAGGGTGTAAAGCTGCTGTCATATCTGTATAATGAAGCTCAGAGTAACTGCAGTAATGAGAATCATCCGGTGCTGCTGAAGAGCAGCTGTGAGCCATACACACGGTGAGAAACTCATCTCCTCCTTTCTCTTTTTATTTATTTATCTATTATTCTGCTCAGGAAGGTTTTTTGACACCCTATATTTTCCGAGTGACTGATACCATGAAATGGTAGTGAGATGCTGTAGTGTCTGACTGGCATTTAAATGGACAATACAGATTCTCTGCTATTATTTACTCACCTGCATGTTGGAACAAACCCATATGCTGTTATTTTTCTTATGCAGTGTGAATGGAGAATCATCACACTGCTCTTTCCCTCATAGAGGTTATGCCTGTCAAGTCCCAAAAACAAAATTGATAATCTTGCCCTCTGCAGAAGCTCTGAAATCATATTTGCATTCACGCTCAGTTTCAGAAATGCCTCATTGATGAGTTTGATGTCACCCAATAATGAAAATTTGCTGAAAATGTACTCATCTTCCGGTCAGATAGGTTTGTTTTTTCATAGGAACAGATTTGGAGAAATGTAGCATTACATCACTTGCTCACCAGTGGGTCCTCTGCAGTGAATGGGTGCCATCAGAATGAGAGTCCAAACAGCTGATAAAAACATCACAATAAGAAAAAGAAACAAATCCATAATCAAGCCATTTTAACTTTAAACTGTTGGATCCATTGGTGAGTTGTTGGACAGTTTGGGCCATTTACATTTTTTTTTTTTTTTTTTGTATTTGTAAAAGAATTTTTTTAGGAACCATTTAGTATCTTGCTGTGTTATTGCAGTGTTCTGTTAGATAATATGAAATTATTATTGTTATTATTATATTTGTCATTTTAAAATCTATTAATAAATATATACTTTTTTTATTTTTCTTAAAAAATGTCTTTTTAGTATATTTGGTATCGCAATGGTGATACTATTATATATATATATATATATATATATATATGTGTTATTTGAAGAAAAAAAAATAAGTATACTTTTCAGTGTAAAAGCATGTGCCAAATACATAAATGTGAATGTTTAATTAGGGCCCTATGAAATACGTTTTATTTTTTTCCAAGTCCCGTTTTTTCTGTGTTCATTTTTCTGGATGTAGTTTTTTTTTTTCTGTTTTCATTTTTCGAGATTCTGTTTTAATGGTTAAATTAAAATTTATTAATCAAATACTGCATGGCTAATTAATTGAAATCATGAAACTTACAATATTTAACAGCATTTTATTAAAAATTTAACAAAAATTTAATTTTTAAGACCCTATGAAATACGTTTTATTTATTTTTTTCTCAAATTCTGTTTTATTTTTTACCAAATTCTGTTTTCCATTAATTTTCTGAATTCCATTTTAATGGTTTTATTAAATTTTAATAATCAAAAGCATGTCTAATTAATTGATTTTACAGAAAAATAATTTATTCTTTTATTTATATCTCTTTTTTTTTCAGAAATACTGTCTTGTGAATTTTACATTTTTCTGCTAAATAAATTCTGGTAAATAATTTTTCTAGTAAATATTCCTTTAAAAATAATATTTTAATAATAATTTTATTAGTAGTAGTAGTACTATCATTACATGAAGTAATATTTCTGTCACAGTTTCTTCAAGTTAAACCAAACTTTTATTATGAAGGGTTGCTTTGAACCTTTAGGTTTCAGTTTTAAGACTGGATTCCATGATTCTGTCTGCGTTATCCGCATCGCAGAAATCATATGGCCCTTTTTAATGCAAAAAAACTTTTTATATTTACATAGTTAAGCCTAGTTAATCTACAGTATAATGTAGCTTTCTATAAAAAAACAGTGGTTGTTTATGGTTTGTTCTTGTTTTAATAACGAACTAAATATCTCTGTGTGGGTGTGTAGGTTTGTTTCAGACTGGGTGTACAGTGGCATCTTCCGTGACGTGTATAAAGAGTTTATGATCGAGGTCAATGAGGATTATCTTACCTACAGAGGTGAGCTTCTCAATCTCACACTTTAATTTTGTTGAATGTTCAGATGGTTAGTTAAATCCATCCATTTTCTGCTGCATTATTATGGATTTCTTGGATTATCTTGATGGTGTGCAGTTACATCAGTTATTACAGTCTTAAAATCAATATGTCATTTATGCAAAACCCCTTTAAAAATGAATGAATCTGTTTCCTCAGATAAGAACTTTTGGACACAGGGCTACACTCTGATTTCGTGGGATGCAGAGGACTGTGTGCCTGTGTTCCTCAAACATATCGCCAATGACGTCTATGTCTGCGGGAAAACAATCAACTGCTGCCCACAAGTGCTCCTCGGACAATTTATAATGCTTAATATATACTAATGCTAAAAAGCTTGGGGTCCGTAAGATTTTCTAATGTTTTTAGTCTCTTAAGACTGCATTTCTTTTATGAAAAATTCAATAAAAACAGTAATATTGTGAAATATTATTACAATTTAAAATAACTGTTTTCTATTTGGATGTACTGTAAAATGTAATTTATTCCTGTGGTGCAAACTGAATTTTCAGTATCATTACTCCAGTCTTCAGTGTCACATGATCCTTCAGAAATCATTCTATATGCTGATTTGCTGCTCAAGAAACATTTATTATCATTATCGATCTTGAAAACAGTTGTGCTGCTTGACCCCAAATATTTGAACTGTAGTCTCAATGTACAATAAATTAAATAATAATAAAGAAATAAAAATACATTTTACTGGAGATAATTATGACATCGGATGTTTCTAACTCTATCTGTCCATTAAACAGCACTATATCTTCTGGTCGGATGTCCCGGTGCCCAGGATCGCTGTGACATTTTCCCTGCAGGAAGTAGAGGAGATTGAGAGAGACTGCGCTGTGTATCGCGGACGAATGGAGACGATCGCTAGACACAGCGCCATCAGCAGGGAGGAGCAGGTACTGTGCCTGTCATCATGCTGGAGATTTGTTTTGGAGATGTTATGTTCTAAATTAATAATGAGGTTTTTAAAATAGCTCATCCAGGTTAAATGTTTATATGTCTACAGTATGCTTGCTGAATTCAGAGCCAACAATGGCAAAGAGCCGGTACTGTTGGCATGGTAACAGATGAGATTTTAAAAGCCGGTCCATTAACCCAGTTTCATCAGGACACTCTGACCTGGGCTAAAATCTGCTTTATTGTTTTGCGCTGAAGTCTGTATTCCTTCATTTTTCCCCCTCTCTCTCTCTAACGTGTGTTTTGTCAGGCCATGCGGACTGAATAGGCCCGACAGGAGCTCATTAACCAGGTCAGAGTGTCAGCGGCCAAGACCCTGGAGAGAATCAGAGGTCAGAAATCTGTCCTATCAAAACCCACGCACACACACACACCTGATTCTATTAGCAGCTTCTGTCTGGGTAAAATTAGTCTTGTGTAGCCAGGCTTGACTTTCATCATAGTTCCATGTCCCAAATAGCACCCTTCTAAATTATGAAATAAGAAATGGGACGCTCTATGGGCCTGCAAGTTCACATTGAGTGAGCCATTTGGGACAGAAACACATTGCTGCTTATCCTGGCGAAAAGCCACAGGAAGATCTGACTGATATGTATCAGGGCCATTATTAACTAAAACAGAACATAAAAAAAAAGTGTGTGTGTATATATATATATATATATATATATATATAATGTGTATATATATGTGTATATATATATATATATATATATATATATATATGTGATACGATCTAGGAAAATACATGGTGAAATTTTACCTTTTTTAAGTTTTGATACTATATGAAAGTTGGGTTCAAGCCCTTTCCAAAACTTGAACGTAACAAAAGTTATGGCTATCTGAAGTTGGCTGATAGCTATGATTTTCAGGAATGGAATTTCGAGAAAAACGGGTTTAAAGTGAAACGGGTTTCACTTTCACTTCACGGGTTTAACGAGAGTTGTCTGTCAGGGGCACTATACTGCATCATTACACAGACAGACTAACGTTACCCTGAAGAGTACAGTTTTCCGTGGTTTATCATGGGCATAGTCTCTGAAATTTTGATCACCCCTTATATGTTTAGATAGCACAAATAGTGTACCTTGTAGTTTACATTTAGAAAAGCGAGCGCAGCACAGACTGTTATCGGACTCCTCCTCTTTAGTAACTTCATCATCAGATCCTTCATCTCTGGATGTGAAAAAGTCCATTATAACATCGTTTAGGGCACTGACATCGCCAAGATTGAGCAGATTGAGACGAGCAAGATCGTTTAAGTGAGCAGCTACTTCAGACTGCGTTGTTCTCTTGCGCTCTGCCATCTCACGATATTAAAAAATAAATAAATAAAAAAACTTTACGTGCCGTAGTTTACACAGGACTGGCGGGAAATGTGCATTGATACACCTTTATTATATATGTTACGTGGTTTATTTTGATAGGTTAACTGTTTTTGTGGTGTTAAGAGAAAGCACCTCCACAGCGTAGGGCTGTGCCAGATTTCGAACGATATGATCATGTGCATCTAGTCAGTAAAGCCGGTTTCGTGATTAGAAATTAATCTCCTTCACATGCTTTCAGATGGAGCGGCATTTAATACACAGAGCCGTAGTTCGCTGACAAGCTACGCAATATCGCATTCATTATCGAAGGCGATTCATCTGCGATAATGAACTCGATACTGCGTAGCTTGTCAGTGATCTATGGCTCTGTGTATTAAATGGCGCTTTATTTGAAAACAGGTGATGGAGATTTAGTGCTAATCACGAAACTGGCGTTACTGACTACATGCGCATGATCATATCGTTCCATAATTGGCACAGCCCTACCACAGCATGTTCTTAACATAAGAGAAAGACAGTCTTTTCTGCTTTCTGCAATAAATCGCTATTTTTCTGCACTAAACAAGTGAATTTTGCCAAGATATTTTCAGAGATTATAGACCAGATGTTATAGAATAATAATTTAATGAAAACCTAATATATATATATATATAGGTATACATATAATATATGTATGTATGTATATATATATATACAAACTGAGAGCCCATTTTGAAGGCTCAGGAAACCTTTGCAGGTGTTTTGAGGTGATTAGCTGATTGGCATGTCACCATATTCTAATTTGTTGAGATAGTGAATTGGTGGGTTTTTGTTAAATGTGAGCCAAAATCATCACAATTAAAAGAGCCAAAGACTTAAACTACTTCAGTCTGTGTGCAATGAATTTATTTAAGACAAGTTTCACAATTTGAGTTGAATTACTGAAATAAATGTACTTTTCCACGACATTCTAATTTATTGAGATGCACCGGTATATAAATGTCACAAATTCACGCGAGCATTTCCATTTTTGCATAAAGTTCCATCCTGACGGTCTGTGTTAAGCTTAAATCTTTACTGAATGAGTGCCGGTGCGACGGGCGCGTGAACGCGAGTCAGAGAGGGATTAATATTTAGCGCAAAAACATTCATTGTGCTGAAATATCTGTTGTTGAACGTTAAATTAAGGTTTAAAAGTCAACATGTAGTGGACGTATTTTATGAGAGTAGGAACTGTAAAGGGATAACCGTGTATATAGTTGTCTGAATATAAATATCAGATGCTTCATTGCCGCCTTTTACAGGATAAAGAAATTACAGTAAACGTGACTGTGATCAAAAAGTTGGTTAACACTGAGGTTGTGTTTGTATTCATCTTTATTATCTTTATTATCTTCATTTTTGATGAAGACATTTAAACTATAGGTCTATATACAGTGCTTAACAAATTTATTAAAACAAATGTATTTAAGGTTTATAACAAATAATGTAAGCGTTGTGCCACTGCTGCTCTAAACTAACAGTATTGGTGTTTACTAAAATCATTTTTTAGCTATCTGTATTGGTTAGTCCTCCAATATGCGTAAGGCCTTTAGTAACAGTAGGCTATTTCTAATGCTATAATATAATTATTTCTGTTATCTATGAAAGATTTTTTCAGATACCCAATTACAGTCAAAAAGTAGCTAAACAATGCCAGCAAGAATGCATGCTGTTATGAAAGGCAGGAGGCTATTTTTTTTATTATGTGAATAAATATTTAGTTGTTTCAGTTTGTTATTTGCCCAATAAATGACAATAAAATTTTTAGATTTAAACAATTCTTTGACAGATTACTAAAATATTTGTGTTTTCTCTTTATTATGACAGGTGGTCTAATAAATTAAGTTTAAATTCAGTTGGCACGTTTGTTTGAAGGACATTGGGCAGAATGTGGAAGTGTTTTTGTCAATAAAATAAAAAAAAGAAGAAAATTTTGCTTTTTTATCCGATTAATCGATTAATCGGTAAAATAGTCGGCCAACTAATCAATTATCAAAATAATCGTTAGTTGCAGCCCTAGTAAATATATCTATTCCACTTCAGATGCAGCTTCTGTGTTTCCGCTGCATTGCAAAGATGAATTTTGTTGATACTGATTTCATTTGTTTGGTAACAGCCCAAATGTCTTATTATACTTATCAACTGATTAAATGTAAGAATTTGACTAAAAAGGTGATGCACACTTTTAGAAAAAAATGGCTTTATAAAGGTAAAAATGCCCATAAAAGGTAAAAATCAATTTAAACTTCGTTAAATTAAAATTAAATTCTATCACTGCTGTGAACCGACCACCACACAGAATATGAAGAATATCAAAAACTTTAGGAGTCAGCTGTCCACGGTAGTCCTTCAGATATCTGCACAATAACACACTCAGCAAAATATCGTCTAATTATCGTTAACGAAAAAAATCGCAGAAAATATCAAGATATCTTTTTTGTCAATATCACACACCCCTACTTTGTTAGGGGTGCACATAAGTGGTACGCAGGTCTGCATGGGCGACCAAAATAAAAAATGCGCTGTGTAAATAAGTTCAGACCGCGTATTTGCATACCGACATGGTTGACAGCTGTTAATGCACAATTACCATTTTAGATAGACAAACTGTACTGTATAAGATATTTCTATTCAAACTGAAAGCATAAAATCTAGGTTATCCTGCCGTTTTCAAAGCACAATGCAAAACTGTACGTTTCATTCACTGACGCTCTTCAATCGGCAGTGCTAAACCCGGAAGCGCATATACTTCCCGGCAACCAGTCAAAATAAAGGCTTGCTGATTTTAAAGGTGCCATAAAATGCATTGATACACGATTTTAAATTGTTCTCTGATATCTACATAGAAGGTATGTGGCTTAAGTAAGGGCAAAAATTATCCAGAAACGGTTTTACATGTGCATTTACAACCCTAGGATTTGTCCCTAGAATGAAATGGTCTGTTATTACCTTATTTGGAAGGGTCATGAATAATAATGTTGAGCTCTTCTCTGATTGGCTGTTTCACAGCGCGGCTCATTTCAGTAGCTCACACAGCAAACAGATCTCCACTGTCCGGCGTGAACGATGGACAGATTAGGCATCCAACCTTATATGTTTGAGCCTGTATCAGACGAAGATACAGATTTTGAGAGATTTTGTTTAGCGTCCGTGGTATGAACATGATCGCTGCAAGACGCTGGTGACATGAACGAGGCTTGAGAGAGAGTTGTGAGTGAGGACGCGGGCGCAGCCTCTGTGTTGCCAGATCCAGCTGTTATAAGCATTTTTAGACTTGTCTTTTCCACTTTTTTGACACTTTAGAAAGTTAATAAAGTAGGACGTTGCAGTTTAGGATCAGCGATATCTTTATCTTATCTTAATTGCAAAAGATTTGAAATAATTTTGGTTTATTTATATTTAGTTATCGTTTTTGTTTGTTTTAATAGCAATATCTGGCAACAATGCATTGATGATTCGGCTGTGCAGGTCCGGCTGGCTTAGAACATGGGCTGGTATACGTTATGCAAATGTTGGGGTGTAAACATTAATGATCCCTGTCGTGTCTTCGCTTAACAAGCAATATCGACTCGTGACGACTTAAATTAAAAACAAAAGAACTGATTTACTGGAGTTTCAGGTAGTTTTACAGGGATGAATTACTTTAGCAGCGCACACACATACTCAGTAGTTCACTTCTTCTTCTCATAGCGCGCTCTCGGTCTGAACAGCATTATGGGCAATGTTTTCTTAAAGGGGAAAAGCCTAATAAATGAATACTTAAACTGTTTCAGTTGTTCTTACTGAAAACGAATAACTAAACATTATACTAAGCATTTATGACTAATATAAGTCACAACATAAGACACAGCACTACATCTGACTGCAACTTTCTCTTAAGGCCTTAGAATCTTTTCCTTGCAATCCTGTAGTTATCTGGAAGTCCTGGCTTGTCAAGTCGCCACGGCAGTTCTACTTCATATCATCCGTCTTTGTACTGAGTTGTCTTTGAAGAGAGGGGTAACGTGAAAAAAGCTCACGTTACCCCTCTCTTCATCAGGTTACACTGGCTACCAATAGCCGCTCGCATCAAATTCAAGGTACTGATGTTTGCCTACAAGACAACAACTAGCGCTGCACCAACATATCTAAACTCACTAGTTCAAACTTATGCACCCTCCAGAAGCTTGTGCTCTGCAAGTGAACGACGCCTTGTGGTGCCATCCCAAAGAGGTACCAAATCTCTCTCGCGAACCTTTTCCTGGACTGTGCCCAGCTGGTGGAATGACCTTCCGATCTCAATTCGAGTCTTAACCATTTTCAAAAATCATCTAAAGACACATCTTTTTCACTAGCACCTGACCAACTAATATTAACACTTTCCTATTTTATTTATTTATTAAAAAAAAAACTAGCTACATGTACTGTACTAGACTAACTGAGACTTGTCATGGCACTTGTATGCTACTGCACTCTCGATGGTCTGATTGCTTTTATTGTTCTCATTAGTACGTCTGCTAAATGATTAAATGTAAATGTAAATGTCTTTTCAAACTTGCAAAGAGCCTCCTCTTCCTCAGGACTGTGTCTGCTTCATGGTGATACCAAGAGACTCTATTTCCCAGAAGGCTTTCAGGCGCTGTGAAACCAGCGTCTTCAGTAACTTGTACTTGCATGCAGGCGGCATCAGCAACACTGGACATTTTGACTGGGCCTTGCACTGACCATCCAAAGATGCTCTCAACGGCTATAAGTGCGTCTGTAATTCTTTCTACTTGGCCTGACACTATACGCCAGTAATAGTCTGCACCAATCACCATCGACAACTCTGTATCATAATTGCCATCATCTGTGTAATCTGTTAACTGCAAGCCTTTTCGTTTCAGCTCTGCTTTGATGTGCTCACCTGGGGTCTTCATCACGGCAGTGCACACTTGCGGTGTCTCGAGTGCCTCTATTTCAGTCTTCTGCCCCTTCTTCCAGATGTTCTGCAGAGTTAATTTCACTGTGTTGCGCTCCGCTGTAACTGGTGCTGCAGAGCCAAAAGTATGAAGAGTGACTGTTTCTTGCTTTATCACAGGTAACATTAAAGCTCTTACTGTGATCTCGCTGATGAAGTTTCTCTGGCTGCCTCCGTCCAGTAAGCAGCAAATGCTTCTGCGTCCACGTCCACCAGGTCCTTCTGCACGTGCTCTCACAGTCTGCAGCAGCACAGTGTTGTTCTGTTTAGTGGGCTGTATCTTGTATCGCTGTCCTTGTTGTCATCAGCGTCGGAAGTACGCGTCTCTCTTTTCTCACATACGCAAGCACTGTGGTGTTTGCTTCCACATACATTACAGCACATTTTAGTCTTACAGAATCTTGCAATATGCTTTTGCCCAAGGCACACGAAGCATCGTCCCATCTTCATCAGTTTGTCTTTTCGTGCAGCGATATCAGTTTCTGGACACAGTTCTGGTTTGTGTGCTGCACTGTCACAGAAAAGGCCGTTCTGTATTCTCTGACTGGTGGTTTGCAGTACTGCATCTGATGGCATGTTGTGCTTTCTGTGCTTCATTTCAAATGATGTGTCTTGTCTTTTAACTGGTTTCTTATAGTTTTTACTGTCTCTGGAATTACCTGACTTAATCAGCTGCATGGTTCTTTCTCTGCTCAGAATCTCTTTCTACAGGAATTCCATAACTTCTGAGAATTCCATTCATCGCTGGTTCCTCTCTGACGGCTGTGCTGTAGAGTAATGTCGTCTGGAATCATCTGTAGCAGAACAGGGCACAACAAGCTGCCATATGCCTCTGATGCGACACCCAGCGATTCTAAGCTGCGGATATGCACTTCACATTCATCATAAAGTTGTCTCAGAGCAGTGACATCATTTGATTTCTTTACTGGGCAGAGATTCAGCAGTTTGGTCATGTGCGCGTTAATAAGCAGGTCTTTTCCTCCGAACCGATTCTGCAGCAGATCGATCGTGTGATCGTAATTACTGTCTGTTAACATCAGTAGCGCTATTGCCTTTGAAGCAGCGCCGGTGAGATACGTCTTTAAGTAATTGAACTTCTCTGTTTTGCTCAGCGCATCATTCTTGTGAATGGCGGTTTCAAACTGATTCCAAAAGTCTTGCCACAGACTGATTTCACCGTTAAACTTGTCGGTAATCAACTTTGGGTAACTTAACTGTTTGTCTGTGCAGTGAGGGCTCTGTGCTGCTCGGTCTGCCGCTTTCCCGGTTTCTCTGTATCACTCGGTGTGCGCGTGATTTCACGGTGTTGACTCACTCTTTATACTCCTCAACGTCAGCGATTTCATCTTCCAGATCATCGGTGTCCGTCCCTTCCTCGATTCCGACATCCAACTCCAGCAGCGTTTCCTCTTTTGCAGATAACAGAGATAACAGTTCACGTAATCGGTCAATGACCGGATCTTCTTTGTCTACCTCTGTTTTGATTTCTTGCAAAAGTCTCGTTGTGGAACCGTGTAACGTTACAGCTCTCTGTTTTCTGAGTAGTCTTTCAAGTCGATCTGCCATTTCGCGTGTTGCTTGCTAGTTTCCCGGGTTTCGGCACCAGGCGTTTGTCGTGTCTTCTTTGCTTAAGAAAACATTGCCCATAATGCTGTTCAGACCAAGAGCGCGCTATGAGAAGAAGAAGTGAACTACTGAGTATGTGTGTGCGCTGCTAAAGTAATTCATCCCTGTAAAACTACCTGAAACTCCTGTAAATCAGTTCTTTTGTTTTTAATTCAAGTCGTCAAGAGTCATTATTGCTTGTTAAAGGGGAAAAGCCCAATAAATGAATACTTAAACTGTTTTAGTTCTTATTACTGAAAACGAATAACTAAACATTATACTAAGCATTTATGACTAATATAAGTCACAACAATCCCGACTGTAATGTCACAGTCAGTGTTATGTTGGGATTCGCCTTTTTTTCAGTGGTCTTTTGCGCGCACAAGATTTACATAAGGAGGAGGAAACAATGGTGTTTGAGGCTCACAGTATGTCATTTCCATGTACAGAACTCTTATTATTCAACTATGCCAAGGTATATTTTTCCATTCTATGGCACCTTTAAGTTTGAAAATGATGAAAATTCATATAAAAAAGTAAATATTAGCATTTTATTTTTAAGTTAAGTACTATAAAATAATTGTATTTGTATTTAATACTCCCTTTTTATTTTAAAATATAATAGTATTATCACACTTTATCATTTTGTTTATTAATTTAAAAAGAGAAATCTAACTAAATAAACTAAATGTGACATGCTCCCAAAATCTACTACATATACTCTATAAACAGTATACTATGTTTTGTATAACTACAATAAATAATTATATTTTTTAAATGATTTTTTTTCTCTCAAGTAACTTTTATATTCGAACAAGTAAATGACAAACAACCACATGAGAATGCTTAATGTCAAGCCTTTATTTATTTATTTATATATATATATATATATATATATATATATATATATATATATATATATATATATATATATTTATATATATATATATATATATATATATATATATATATATATATATATATATATATATATATATATATACACACATACATAAATATTAAGTGAAATAAAATATCCATAGAAGTTAAACTTTAATGAAATTAAATTAAAATTATTTCAGCTAATTGCCAAGGCAACTTTTATTTATTTATTTATTTATTTTACATTTTTAACTAAAAAACTAAATATACTAAAACTAAATCCTAATAAAAACTACAGACTTATTTAAAACTTTATAAAAATTGAAACAAATAAAATACAAGTACTAAAATAGCTAAAACTAAATATACTAAAACTAAAACCTAATAAAAACAATATAGACCTACTTAAAGAAAAGAATAAAATGACAAAAAATACAATAAAATTACTAAAATTATTAAACAACTACAAAATACATATTCATGGATTTCATTGGATGGACAGACAAAGATTTTTTTTTTCCCCCGCGGTCATTACTGCATCATCAGAGAGAGAGAGATGCCCAGCTTGAGCGGACATAAATCAGGACCGGATGATTTTTGCTCCAAACACACCGGGGGGGGGCATTTCAATCCCATGGGGGGCGCCACTACTTATAATGCGCAATGACAAAACAGACACGGACGCGCCCGCGCGCACACATACAAAAGTTCACTAGTTTTTTTAAAGTAATTTTTTCAAGATATTTTAAAACGCTTCCTGAATGGATTTAAAATACCTTTTATAAAATTGGTACAAAAAAGGTAGGCTAAGCCGCATAAAGGCCAAGTCGCATTTTATTACATTCATGAATAGCCTATGTTAAATGTTGGTAAATAAAGCTAAATGTTTACTTACATTAGAAATACAGATAAACATTACTAAAAGCTATTTTAGTTCTTCTCACTCCATAGGCTAACAAATCCTTTAAATTTAACGGTATTCAGAAAACTAATGAAAACTAATGAAAAATAGTACAAGTAGGCTATCATCAACCCAAAACGAATTCATTGCTGCTGAAACTGGAACGGTCGTTGGGCTCATATAGCTTATCTCTCATATTCGGCACGAATCCACTCAAAAAGGTTTCCATATTTATGATGTATTTGAATACTAAACTATTATTTATTATGATTGAACTTCATTGCACGTAAATCATCCTTCACATGTGCAATGTTTGGTGAGTGAACGCAATGGACTGTACTTCGGACTATTTAAATTGAGTAGTGTGGCCTAACTTTTTATATGTTTGGTTGGCTTATTTTGATAATGAACAGACTGCAATGTTATAACTAATATGTTGTGTGTGCGCGGGTGAGCGAGGTGTATGCCTGCGTGATCGTTTGAATTTGTTCCTTATGACAGCACAAACAAAGATAAGAGTGAGACATCATATAAAACTATAAAGGATCTACTTTTATTTGTGTACAGTCACAATAACAACAAAACACTATGCTTTATAAAATAAAGAAAACAAGCAGATGTCGCTTTCTGCCATATAGGCTATTGATTTCCTTTCCGTGAACTTGTTTTTCTTTCGTTTCTGTGAATTATTGAAGTCAAATATATTTCGCGAATAGGACTATTTATTTATTTTATATATGTGATTTTATTCCGTTTTTCTCCGTTCATATAATTCCTTATATTTATGTTATTTTAATTCGACTTTATAACAGAAATGTTTTTAATAGTTTTAATTAACTTTAATAATCCTACCCAAATGGCAAAACATCAATAGAGCTGCAGTACACTTTCAATTTTTTTAGCTGTTTCAAGCCACAAATATTTACAAATATTCATTTTAATGCCTGTCTGGGACAAAATTTCACCCTGGCCGGGAGTCTCATCCAGGAATAATGAAAGAAATGTTGGCAAAATTAAAACGATGTGCCTATCTTTTGTGTGTAAATTCACTTTTTTATCGGTTATTTATGAACATGACACAATACGCTAGCATTAATATAACTTGAAAATAGTTTGTAACCCTTTTAAAGGACGACATGAAATACGGCGAGTCTGGTAAATCGTGAATTAGCGGTCATCAGAGCTCGTGCAGCCAGCCGCGCTGGAGAAACTGCGATGACTGTAATCAGTGTCTTCTTACAAATCGCTCTTGCTGTAGCCTACATTGATGACACACACACTGCAGTCAGACGCTGATCGATCTGCGCAAATCAAAATTCATCATATGCGCTCAGACGGTGCACACATGCTCCTCAAAATAATAATCTATTCCTGGTTTAAATAATTAAAATTCGTTAAGAAAACTGGGGGGGCACAAATTCTTTCTGGGGGGGGCAATGCCCAAAGGAAACATTATATTGAGAATGTTCCATAAGCGCCATCTGCCGTCAGAGAGTGAACTTGCATGTTCTTTCAGTCCATTTGCTGTTTTTCTTTTGCGCAGGTGTTTTATGTAGCATAATTTCACGCATCTAAAGTCAGACCATTTTATTTTTGCCTTAGATCTTGAAATCATATGTATTTTTTTCTAGTTATATAAGGTTAAAATACATATTTTGCCTGTAATTTAACTAAGGTCTACTAAAATGTGATTCCTATTTTTTTTTTTTCTCATATCGCAATATAATATCAAATCAATATCGTCTGGACAGTGGAAAATATTGATAAGAATTTTAGCTCATATCGCCCACCCCTACTATGTAGTCATACTTAAAATAATAAAAATGACAAAAAAAAAAAAAATACATAAAACAGTAAAATGAATTTTAACTAGTAGCTATAGAAGCATTTTTTCATTCTTGTTTAGCTTAGTTTAAGTACTAAGATGACTAAAACTAAATAAGCTAAAACGTAATAAAAACTATGTAGACATACTTTAAAAAAATAAAAATGACAAAAAACAATAAAATTGTAAAATGATTGCAAAATTTCAGCTGGCTGCTATTTCTTATTCAAGTTTATTTTAAGTACTAAAATAAACTAAATAATCTAAATAATCTCGTTAATAAAAAAAACTGTGTAGACACTTAAAATAATACAAAAAAAACTATAAAATGACTACATTTCTCATTCTTGTTTAGTTTAAGTACTAAGATGATTAAAACTAAAAATAACTAACTATATCGACATATTTAAAGAAGAATTCCTCCCCACAGAGGCAGATGAATGGAGATTACAGCTGACGCCCTGCTGTTCTCGCTCTCGCCCCCTGCAGGTCACCAGGTGTCGCAGCGTCTGGTGGAGGAGGCCCAGAAGAGAGAGCGATTTGAAGAGCTGAAACAGCAGCTGGAGCTCGACCAGGAGGTGAGGAGCATATTAATAACCCGTCAGCAACACCATCTTCAGTGCTTCTAACTTGTATGGATGTGGTTTCAGTGGCATAGTGCTGCGAGATGGAAGGAGCAGGAAGATGATTTCAGCTACGCTCGAGAGCTCAGAGACCGAGAGCAGAGGCTGCAGGCCCTCGAGGAGCAGCTGGAGCGCCGGGCACGGTGGGCGGCGTACAGTAACAATCAAAAAAAAGAGCGATTGAAGCTGAGGCTGTAGTGCGGCAGTGACCGCCCACAGGAAGTTCATTTCCCATTCATATTCTCCACAGGCATTTAAGAAATTTATTCAGTAAAGCATTCTGAGCCGTGAACCAAAACAAACAGCTCTAAGATGAATCATAACATTATAATACTGGATTCAAAACCAAAGAATTATTTAAGAAAAAAGACGAAGGTACAAGATTATGTACTCTCTTATGAGGGAATGAACTGCTTATCCCATAAACCATTGCAAATCACATAATCAAATGAAAAATAATGATAAATTGTAAAACTATTGACTAAATGTAATTTGTTATTGGTAGAAAATATATTTTAATGTTTATTGCAAAACAGGCAAACAACTAGACATACACATAGAAGTTGGCAATTACAGGCATTTTTGTTGAAATTAAATTGAGTTTTAGCTTCATATAGCATTGTATCACCCACAGAGCTCATGGTAGGTCTGTCTTGAAAAGTTCATGTTGTCCATAAAAATCTATTTCACTGTGAAAAGAATTAATAGGATTTTTTGCACTGTTGCACTTTATAAAAGGACTCAAATATCCAGAGAGATCAAAGACATTTATTAAATTATGTATTTTCTGTGTGTTCAGGATGGATCTGATCGCTCAGTACAGTCAGCTATCTGAAGCTGCTGCAAAACGAGAGCTCAGAGCCATGTGGAAGGTGCAGAGGATGAAACTCAATGAGCGCAGGGTGAACTTCCTGCAGCAAGAACAACAGAATGTACAGGTATTATATCATACTCAGAGTTTTTATTCTAGATCTTGGCCCATTTAGATTTTTTAGGACTTGTCTAGTATCTTGTTTCGTTATTGCAATTGTTCTGATAAATAATAATCCATTAGTATTGTTATTATTCTTATTTGTCCTTTTGTTTTACTATTTTACTAAAAATGTAGGTTACACTTTATTTTAAGGTGTCCTTGTTACACCTTAAATATACATTTAAGTACTGAGTAAAATTAATTAACTACATGTACTTACTGTACGGTTAGGTTTAGGATTAGGATTTGACTTAGGGTTACTTGCATGTAATTATGCATCATTTATTGTTGTTATAATAGTAAGTATATGTAACGTGTAACAAGGACACCTTAAAATAAAGTGTTACCAAAATATATTTATAAATGTGTTATTTATAGTTTTCTATTTTTGCTTTTGCATTTGTAATAGAGTAGTATACTTAGCAGGCACTAAACATTCTCTGTCTCTAATATTGCAACAGCGATATTTTTTATTATTATTATTATGTCTTCTTTTTTTAAATTTTCAACTTATTTTATTAAAATATATTTATAACATTTTTTTCTTTTTTGTCTTTTAATAGAGATGTTTAGTACCTGTTTAGTATCTTACTCTGCTATTGTAATAGTGATATTATTATACATTTATTTTTTTTAGAAAAAATACAAATCATTTAATTGATTTTTAATTACAATATAATTGTAATTTAAACTAAAGAAATAATACAACTGAAATATCACTTGTGTCAAATGAAAGTCTCCAGTTCTCAGTTTGTGAACCATCCTTTCTGAGTTCCTTAAACTTTTAACTGTCTGGTAGTTGTACTTCAGCAGTTAGCCAAGGATATATGTATGCATCCGCCATTAAAGTACTATTTTGAAGTGACAGATAAAGGTAAATATTTATTTCTGAGGTGCTATGTTTTTTGTTAGGCTGTTCTGGAGAAGTTTCCTTTAGGCCAGGAGGGCCCCCAACTGTTGCAACCTGCACAACTACACGCTGAGGTCTGTGTGATGTTCTTTAAATATACACATCTATAACATCATAAATTCAACCTACTCTAATGCTGTTTTGTTTTCATTTTACCCCAGCTCTCTGAGCAGCAGAATCTACGAGAACAACAAATAGCAGAACCTCCTCTACCCGAATCCTCTGCTCCTCCCTACCCTCCAGCCATTGGTGAAACTCAAGCTCTTATATCTGAGGAAATCAACATTGCTGACTTCCTCCCAAAGCCTCCACACATCCCTGAATGTGGTGCCGTGACCCAGGCCCTCCATGACATTGGATCCGACCTCCTGCAATCCCCTCAGAAACCCCACCCACAGCAGTCACACCCATCAACCTCCCACATCGGTGAAAATGTTTCGGAATTCCTGGAGTCTGTTCCCGTACCTAATATACATGGACATGCTTCCCATTGGGTCAATTCACTCCAGAGGTGCCAGCAGGTCAGCCGAAGGCTAGTGTTCATGGACACCCTTCACAGAGCTCTGCGCAGCTGGGAGAATCCACCGCCTCGGGGCGGAACAAGGGCCCAATCCGCTCTGAGTCAAACACCCCTGCACAAACCACTCAAGAGTGAACATGTGAGGCAGAGAGCGATAGCCAGTGTACAGAAAAACAACCGACTGGAGAAGAGACAGCAACAGAGCCCTCGGCGGCCAGCGCAGGTTCAGAGCCAAAGCAAGCCGCCCAGGAGCCAACAGAGGAAGCCAAGTCCTGTGAGAGTGTCAGCCAGCCCTCTCACTGTTCTCAGCCAGAGGAAGAACAATCTGTCTCTTCTCAGAGGCTTCCATGAGTCAGAGTCCGATTCTGATACGAGAAATAACAGCCATGATCCTGATCCAGCACTGATCTCATCTTTGCCCTCCTCTGATGTCTGTGGCCACGCCTCCAATGCCCGTATAAGGGTTGACGAACAAGTTTCCAAGTAGGTCACTCCTCTTGCCATCTCTAACATCCATGGCCACACCTCTGATGCCCATATAAGGGTTGGCGAACATGTTTCAAGAGTGACCACTCCCCTTCCCACACCTAACATCCATGGCCACGCCTCTGACGCCCATATAAGGGTTGGCAAACATGTTTCTGAGGTGACCACTCCCCTTCCCACAGCTAATATTCATGGCCACGCCTCTGACGCCCATATAAAGGTGGGTGAGTTTGTTTCGGATGTTGCCTCCTCTCGTCCACGTTGGAGCAAATATGGTCACTCCTCTGACAGCACCCTTAAAGTGGGTTGTGTGATGCCTGATGCCGCCCCATCACCCACCCCTCTACCTGGCAGTGCTTTCAGTCATGCATCTGACTCCACGCTAACAGTTGGGTGTGTTGTATCAGGCGTTGACCCTTAACCCTCTCTTTACAGCGGTGCCCACGGGCATTCGTCAGATTCTGCCGTGGGGAAGGGCTGCGTGGTTGGCGGGGTGGTGCCAGGGAGTTTGTACGGTGACAGAGCGCCAATTCTGACCGAACATCAGAAGACACAGAGAAACCAGCTGACATGGACATCCAGGGTGAGAATTCTGCTAAAAAAAAAAACTCTTTAATGGGAAGTGCGACAGGCACTTTATAAGGTTATGGCACCTTATACCTGCCTTATACCTGCCATTTTCTTTAGAAGTGAAGATTTTGCCTATTAAAAATGAAATTACCTTAAAAAAGTAAAACTTGAAAATCTTTTTTACATGCACTTTATGAGGAGTTATATCTTAATAAAAGGCAAGAAGCACATTTATTCACATGAAGTTTTTTATAAAATATTTAAAACAATATTTTGGTATATTTTTAGCCTATTAACCTGTAGTACCTCTCTTTAAAAACAAGGTGTGTGTGTGTTTATATGTATATATACACACACACACACAGATATATCATTAATCATTAACCTCAGTGGATTCACTTAGTGTATGACCTGCAGACATCAACAAAAAACAAAGACCTAATATTTTATATATATATATATATATATATATATATAAAATATTAGGTCTTTGTTTTTTGTTGATGTCTTGGTCATACACTAAGTGAATCCACTGTGGTAAATGATTTCATATTGTTTGTATTTGTAATGTTGTAATGCAGCGCCCCCTAGTGAGCTGTTCTCCCTGGATGACGGACTGTTTTGCTGGGCTCTGGGACTGGGATTGTCTCCTAAAGAGAGTCCAGAGGATTGCTATCTTCTCAGCCTGGCCTCGCAGTACCAGGTGGAGCAGTACCAGGGCTCGTATGGTCTGATGAGTGAGTACCGGACCACCTGCCTTCATCATGAACCATTAGAGCTTTCTTTCTTTATGTCAGAAACTGAGAGGATTGTGTTGTCGTTCCTGCTCTAGCTGCGGCTCCAGACTCTGAGCTGCTGCTGCAGGTGACTCGGGGTCCGAACGGCCTCCCTGTCGACCCGTCCCTGCACCGGGCCACCGATGCCACTGCTGTTCAGCTCAGTGAGATGATGCCACTTCCTGTTCTCATGAAACACTCAGTTACAACACCACTCATTACACAGTATGTGAATTTATTTTCTGATTTAACACTATCTTTATTTGAGCTATGCAAATTTGCTAATGCAAACTCAACATTTAGTGTGTAAATCATGCTCCCAGATGAACTAAACACTTGTGTGAGATTTATTTTTGCTTTTTATTTATACCTTTGGCATGAAGGAGTCTTTGTTGGTTCAATGCAAAACAAACAGCATGATCAGTGTAGTAAGATTAAAAAATGAATGACTTTTATGAGCCAGTTTTTTTAATTTGTGAGACAAGTTATTGTTTTAAATCAAGGTTATTATAGTTAACTAAAACCGAAACTAAGATTAAAACCATTTTCGTGACTTAAACTTTAAATGAAATAAAATATTGAAAAAGGTTTTATTTCAGCTAGTTGCAAAGACAACATTTCTCATTTTCATTTAGTTTAATGATGTACTAAAATAACTAAAGCCAAAGTAAAAATTAATTAAAAAAATTAAATGCAAATACATTTCTCATTTTCATTTATTTTAATGATGTATTAAAATAACTAAAGCCAAAATAAAAATTAATACAAAATTATATAGACATATTAAAAAAACTAATAAAAATTACAAAAACACAACAAAATTACTAAAACACTAAAATATTTATAAAAACTGTAATAGTATGTATATATATATATATATATATATATATATATATATATATATATATATATATACAGTGCCCTCCACTAATATTGGCACCCTTGGTAAATCTGAGCAAAGGTGGCTGTGAAAATAAATCTGCATTGTTTATCCTTTTGATCTTTCATTCAAAAAATTAACAAAATTCTAACCTATCATTGAAGTAAAACAATTGAAAGTGGGTAGAAAATCTCATAATCAAATAAATGTTTTTCTCCAATGCATGTTGGCCACAATTATTGGCACCCCTGGAAATTCTTATGAGTAAAATATCTCTGAAGTGTATTCCCATTCATATTTACATTTTTTTAGCATACCAGGGAGACTAGGAGCATGAAATTGTCCAGCTATGACTTCCTGTTCCAAAGGATTATAAATATAAAGAAAACAAAGGCCAAATTCCCTTAATCATCCATCACAAGGAGTAAAACCAAACAATAAAGTTCTGATGTGCAGAACAAGATTGTTGAGCTTCACAAAATACAAGGTTGCTGTAAGACAAAAGCTAAAGCATTGAAAATCCCCATTTCCACCATTAGGGCAATAATTAAGAGGTTCCAATCAACTAAAGTAGGGCTAAAGTAGGCATCACCGTAAATGTTTTGTTTACGGTGATGTGAGCGTTTACATGCGCACGCGTCTCACATGGATGTTTAGAATCTGAAAAGCGCGATCGGCTCGTGGGCGTGACCGCATTAGAGATAATGAGTTCAGACAGGAAAGCTGGAGCTCGCGTTGGTTTCATATGGATTACTTTAACAGATAATATTTGTTTTGGACGTGACTTACTTCATTTAAAAGCAGACATTTCAAGCTTTCTCTACATATATTTCTCATGTCTTTGAGGCGAGTATTCGTGGAGATTCATGTTGTTTTATTTATGTGTCTGTGAAGAGAGGTGACAGAGACGGCAGAGAACGTACCCTGTTTATTTTCTTTATTTTACAAAAACACATTTTGTTATTATGACTATACACAAATAAAAGTAGACCCTTTGCAGTTTCAAACGATACCTTATTCTTATCTGTACGATCAAAACTGACGGTGTATTTTTAGTTCTTTTCGCGGTCATAAAGAAAATAGCAGACAGACCACACTGGTGCAGGCTTCGACCCCAGGGGTTTAAAACATTTTCTTAACATCAAAAAAATATATTTTATATTTACTCGTTTCTTTTATTGTTACATTTAAAAAAAGAAGCTAACAGTTTATTTATTTACTTAGAATTTATTTATTAGCATAATCTGCGATAATACCTGGAAAACATAGGTTTTGTTTGACAACACTGGCATACTGTGAAAACATTAGATTTATTTATGTTCAGCCCATTCATACTGAAGAGCATCTCAATTGATTCTGACTTCTATTGAAAATCTATTGCCATCTTATTTTGTGGTGAATTAAACCACCCTCCCCGTGAAACGATCTCTTTATTATTGCTGTCATATGCACAGTTTGCAAGACAAGGAGCCACTGTAAAACTAACCAGATGGTGCAGTCTTTGGGAAACCTGGCTAAATAAATACTGTATTATTGCCAACAAAGTCATCACAAATACAGCTTGTTCTCGAGCAGAGATTCACGAAAGCCAAATATTCCAGCAGGACATTCAGACGGCTCTAAAGGGTCCATATCCTACACCTTTATAGTATTTTAGCTTTCCTTGAACTCCATTTACAAATGTCAGTCAACAGTTGTATTAGGAAAAATTACAGGTTTTCCTCACATGTAAATTTGATCAGTCATATTTTAATAGTTAATAATGGGTCTGTTTTACAATTTGAAAATCTTTTTTGTAAATGATAAACTTTACATAATAAAATATCATGTTTTCATTTATACAAGTTGAGTGACTGTATATGCTTGTGTTTTTTGCAGTGGTGACCAAACTGGTGGACAAAGGCTATCAGCCCCATCTGGAGGACTTCCTGTTGCGGCTCAACCTCAATAACTACTACAAAGACTCTTGATTGTCCTGCTTCAGTGTTTGTGTCCGTATGTATAGAACCACAATCAGTGTTTAACTCAAAGCCTCAGATTTTGCTCAGTATTGATGCTGTCCATCATTTCCTGTTGCGATGTGTGCACTGACGCTTTTCTCCACAGAGGCTAAACTATGTGATGTGTAAAATAAATTATTCAATTTTCAGAACTCGTAAAGGAAGTTAGAAATGGTCACAAAGCTTTATTAAAGTTTTACATTCTGTTACATAAGCAGAATCTAACGGAGCATTAATAACTGCACCACCATTCACGTTCATGAATGATTTTATTTGTCGTCATGCTAAAGCTCATCGCAGGTTACACTTCAGATGGTTACTGAGGCATATTAGAGTTTGAGCACAATAAATGTAAACAGTTCAACGTCATTCACTAGCAAACCACTTTCAGGAACTTTTAGGTCAAACAAACAATGACAGATAAATGAGTATTTAATAAAGCGCTGATCCATCTGGCTCAGACAGGAAATAGGAGAAAAAAAAATTTGAAAAACGATTTAAATTTGTTACCACACTCACCCTGAGATTATTCATTTTTTCCACAGAACGGATGTTAAAATATGTGCAGTTGTTTTTCAGCTACAGGATGTGTTCCAATTTCCTATTTCAGTTAATCTGTTCACTGTATTTTCTAGGTTATCAAATGTAAACGGACAACAGGAAGTAAACTCATACTAGTGGTTTTAAATTAGTGTTTTAAAAGCATGTTTAAAAAAATATTAAAACCAAAAATGTAGAGAAATAACTGGAATTTCGTTTTGCATTCTGCTGAATCCCAATCTGCACACAATATAAATGTGAAGTACATTCATGTAGTAAGTCATAATATTTGTATCTAAGCATTAGCATCAAACTTAATTACCTTAAGTTACCTTAAAGAAACAGTTCAACCGAAAAATGAAAATTAGCTAAAAAAAATTACTCATCCAAGATGTCGAGTTTGTTTCTTCATCAGAACAGATTTGGAGAAATGTAGCATTACATCACTTGCTCACCAGTGGATCCTCTGCAGTGAATGGGTGCCGCCAGAATGAGAGTCCAAACAGCTGATAAAAAATATCACAATAATCCACACTACTCTAGGCCATCAATTAATGTCTTGTGAAGCGAAAAGCTGCATGTTTGTAAGAAACAAATCCATCAAGACATTAATAAGTCCATAACGCTTCCTCATTCTGACGGCACCCATTCACTGCAGAGGATCCAATGGTGAGATGTAATGCTACATTTCTCCAAATCTGATGAAGAAACAAACTCATCTACATCTTGGATGGCCTGAGGATGAATAAATATTCAGCTAATTTTCATTTTTGGTTAACTATTCATTAATGTTTATATTCATGCATTTAGAAATTTGACCAAGAACAACACAAAAGTCTCTTCTGAAGCAGTATTACTTCACTAACCTTGCATACTAAATAGTTGCTAGTATGCAAATTGGGATTCATACCAGTTTTGCAAAACTTAATTATAAACAGGATCACATTTAAAGTGTAATGGTAGCTTGATGGAATGTAAATGATTATGAAAATCAGCATTTATCATGTCAGATGCAACAGGAAGAAAGTGCAAATAAAGGTTCAGTTCATGGTTGTGTTTGCTTATGTAGTGAGAGAAATCTGAAACCTTCCTGTATTATAGGCAACAGAATGAACTATTTATGCAAAAAAAAATAAAAAAAAGTTTGTAGCTGAAACAACATCTGACATTAGGAAACTATTTTAACGGTAATCAAGTTTAAATGACAATCAAGATGCAAATAGAATCTTTTCTTAAAGTGACAGTACACCCAAAAATGAAAACTCTCAGTTGCTCCTTTCCACACAAAGAAACTGAAACATTAATTTACACTGTTGAAGTCCAAAACGTACCATTAACGGATAATAAAATTGGTTTATAGTACTCAAGCACTGTATTTAGAGACATGCAGTACCAAACCAAATCTTAAGCCGTTATTTACTGAGGAAGTGGTGAAAATTTTCATTTTTTGGGTGAAAAAATTATTCCTTTAGCTTGTAAACTCATGTCTGATGTGTTCAAACAGAAAGGTTAAAACAAGCCTTTAACCTTCTTCTTAAACTGGGTAAGTGCTAAACAAATGGGCATGTTCACTCGATCACCTTTTGCCTTTCCTTCATTAGTCTGTCTCGAGATGTGAAGGAGGACAGGAGAACAGCAGCAGGAAATGGGTGTGTGTGTGTGTGTGTGTTCAGATCAGGCCTCTGATTCTTGCTCGTCTGGTCCGGCTGCTTCCGCTTCGTCTCCCGTCTCGCTCTCCAGCAGCAGAAACTTGCCATCGTTTGTCAGGGGCATCGACTTCATCAGCTGCGCCAGAGCTTCAGGGTCCTGATGAACAGATGGACAACAGCTGAGGTTAAAGTCAAGAAAATCACAAGAAAAGATTTATAAAAATGTTTGCATAACCTATGAACAAAGTGTAGTAAGTACACCTCAGAAATGGCTTGAATGTAAGTGTAAAAAAAAATAATATAAACCAATAATATTCTAACCTTATTTCATATAATATTACTATTGATAAGCATGAATATTAATATTTAATATAATAGATTATACTAGTATATTCTTACATTTTAAATTTTTAATTAACAATAAGTGTGTGTGTGTGTATAAATATAGTTTGCTGAATTGGTGGGTTTTTGTTAAATGTGAGCCAAAATCATCACAATTAAAAGAACCAAAGACTTAAACTACTTCAGTCTGTGTGCATTGAATTTATTTAATACACGAGTTTCACAATTTGAGTTGAATTACTGAAATGAACTTTTCCACGACATTCTAATTTATTGAGATGCACCTGTATCACTATTGATAAAAATGGATATTAATACATTTAATAGTACACTGATATATTAATTCGATATTGTTTTATTTTAAAATATTATTACTTCTATCATTTAATAGTAATCACTTGATAAAAATGGATATTAACACATTTAATACAGTGCACTAATATATTCTTAATTGAATATATTTTTTCTTCTAATTTTATGCTTCCATTAATATATTTGTAACATTATACTAATATATTCTTAATTTAATAAAACATTTAATACAATAATTAAAACTATTATTTGTATTATTTCATATATTACTACTGATAAGTATAAATATTAATACATTTAATGTAATAGATTATACTACAAATCTTACTTTTTAAATTTTAATTATCAATAAGTATATATATATATATATATATATATATATATATATATATATATATATTATTAATATTATATATATATAATATTACAATAATTTAATATAATAGTACTACTGATAAATCTAAATACATTTTATATATTATACTTATATATTCCTAATTTAATATATTTTAGTTGATTTAAAAACGAGCACATATATAAATTATATAATTTAATATCACTATTTAAAAATGAATATTTATACATTTAATATAATATATTAATATATTCTTAATTTAATATTTTTTGTTTTATTTAAAAATATTTTTAAATTAAATTTTATATTTTTTATTATTACTATCAATTTATCAGTATTGATAAAAATTGATATTAATACATATCAATACATTTAATAGAATACATTAATATATTATTCATTTGTTATTTTTTGTTTTATTTTAAAATATTTTTTACAGATTTTTTATTATTACTATCATTTAATATATCACTACGGATTAAAAAAATGGAAATTAATACATTTAATATAGTACACTAACGTTGTTTTTTATGTTAGTATTAATATTTATTAATATGGTATTTTAAAGAATACCATGGTAAACATTCTAGTTACCTTTTGTTAGTGTTTATGTTTTCAGAGTGATATATGAAATATGAAAAGTTTATATATTAAAGAAAATTGTTCTACTCAGAAAAGCAGCACATAACAGACATTAAATTAGTTTGTGAATCATATTTAAAATGGCATCAGATGTTGTGGTTTTACCTTCTTTGCCTCGGAGATCTCCTTCCCCAGGTTTATCGTGTAACAAATCTGAGGAGAAACAGCAGAAAGCCATGCGTTAATCTGATATGAAATGCGTTATGTTCATAGTTTGCAGACTGACCTTCTCTCCTTCAGTGTTGCTCTCAAACACGAACACGCTGAACGAAGGCTGATCCTCTCCTCCGTCGCTCCAGTCGCTCCCCTGCAGAACAAACCCCATCAGCCTGCTGTTCTCCTGATGGGCGGCGAACTGAGTCACGTCCTTCAGCTGGAACTGACAAACACACACAACTGAGATGCTTCTGCTGTTGAGGTTTGGCTTCAGTGAGCGCTGTCTTATTAATAAACCAACACTTACACTGATTTTGGTGACTTGTGTCTGTGGATCGATCAGTCTGTTGACAGACACAAACATTTTTGAGCATCCTGTATAAATGTAAACGTGAAACAGGGTCAAGTTCAGAGGTGAGATGGCAGACGCACCTGATGCAGCTACTGGTGACCATCAGGTGGGATTCGGTGGTCTTGAAGATGTTGTGAATTGCACGAGCGGCGAGAACCTGCCTCATGGCTTCGAAGATCACTTCCTGTGTGTGACCGGCCCGAACGGCCATCGAACCCAAGAACCGCACCTCAAACACCTGCTGCAGGAGCGAATCTGGGATATTTTACATTAAAAAGGAAATAGAGAAGTTACAGTTTGCAAAAAGAAAAGTCCATTTTAGGAACACAATGTTTAAACATCACAGTTCTCACCACATTCTCATAACCATATTGTGATATTTTGAATTAATAAATTCAAGTTTATATATATATTTTTTATATAAAATATATTTATACTAATATAAATGCATAAAAAAAAAAAATATATATATATATATATATATATATATATATATATATATATATATATATATATATATATATATATATACTATATTCTTAATGTAATATTTGAAAACATATACATATATATATATATATACACACACTTTATATATATACACATTATTGATATTAAAATTTATATATACTATTTTTTTTTTAAATATGTCGAAAATGGATAAAAACAGTATATACAAAATATTTACAATACTTTTATATATTGCTAAGTTATTTACTCATTGCTCACATTATTTGATTATCAATTTTGTTAAATACTTTAAAAAAATATATATAAAACATACAAAAATGTAATTGTATAAAATAAAATATTATATATATATATATACACACACACTATTTCTTAGCCTTTAAAATTAAAAATGTAAATTATTTGTGGCATATTTATTTACCAAACTTCAAACGTCATTGAAAACATGGATCAATTAATACATAAATACCTCAGTATATTAGTAAAAAAAAAAATATATAGACAACGTATAAGAATATTTAAAAATATATGTAAAATACACAAAAATGTATAATATATAAAATAATAAGTAATTCATAATTAAGAAATAATTGATACATACATATTTTAATATATATATATATATATATATATATATATATAATAAAATAACAAATAGATATTTTTTAATTATGAATTACTTATTATTTTATATTATCCTTACTGATTACATTTTTTAATTAGACAAACTGAATTAAAAAATATAAAATAATAAGTAATTCATAATTAAAAAATATCTATTTGTTATTTTATTATATATATATATATATATGTTATCTATTATATGTTATTTTATTTTATATATATATATATATATATATATATATATATATATATATATATATATATATATATATATATATATATAATAAAAATATATAAAAATTTTATTTTTAGTTTGTCTTTAATTTAAAAAAAATGTAATCAATACGGCATTAATTCTACATTATTAGTAGTATATTCTTGGTATTCTCATGGTACTCTTTTTTTGCTAGTGATTTATTTGTTTTTAGATAGTAAGTTGAAATGGGTTTGTCTCACCGTGTGTGTCTGAAGCGCCGTCATCATCCTCCGTCTCACCGAAAGGGTTTGTGCGTCTGACAGAAAACAAGCAGTTAAAACAGAGACAGTAAAACTATAAACACACTGTAAAACACACAAACATGGGCCATAAAATGATAACTCTACATAAACACTTCACAAAAGGGCAAACTGTTTATCATAAACTCTTCTCTCATGTGTTCAGGAGGTGTTTGACCTCTGACCTCGCTCCAGCTCGGTTCTGGTCCAGGAACTCGGACGCGGGCAGCACAATGTCAAACTGGATTGGTGTTCCTGGGACGATCAGATCTTCAGGTTCGAGGGTCGTAGGGGGTTTCTGAGGCTCTCTAGAGGTCACACCTCCTGGTTTTGCTCTATAGATGAGAAAAAGTAATTATAAAGATATTAAAATATTTTAATAACCTACAAATGCATGAGTGTTTAGTCTTCATGAAATATTAGTACCGGTCAGGGTTAGGAGAACCCTCTGCTCGCTTCTCAAAGCTGGTGATGGGCGTCACAGCCTGAAGGGCCGTCTGATGCAACCTGATCGCCACAGCCTGAAACAACACACTTCAAGATTCAATCAGTGCTCACATTAGGTGTCTGATACATACAAAAATGTATTTTAAAAAATTAATAATAAATAAATAAATGGTATAATAAATAAAAAGTCAACTGTAATTTTTAATACAGTTAAATTTGTTTTTCCTTAAAATTAAAAATAATTGATAATTAATTCTTTTATTTTTTATTTATCCTTTATTTTCATTTTTTTTTTGCCATGCAGTTGCTAGGATGCTGATTCACTCAGTGCTCACATTATAAAAAAATTATATGAATGACTTGGTATTTAACTCTGACTCTTTACTTGAAGTGTATTCAGTTTAATTTTTAAATTTTTAATCAAAATATATATATATACACACAAAAATGCAACATAATTCAAATAATACAATGTATTATCATTATGTTTATTTTTTTAATACATTTTTTAAATATAGTAAATATGTAAAATAAGCAAATATATAAAAAATGCAATAAAAATGGGTTATATATATATATATATATATATATATATATATATATATATATATATATATATATATATATATATCTTTTTAACATGTTTAGCCTTCATTTAATTAAAAAGCAATTAATAATTCTTTCTAAATTATTATTTGCATATTCATTTACCTTCCAGTTGTTATGATTTTGCCAAGTTATTCACTCAGAGCTAACATTATGTATTTATAAAATACAAATTATAAAACATATATTGCTAGCATATTTGTTTACCATGGCATAATTGCTATAATCTGTGTAGGTAATTGAAAGCACTCTTTAAGACAGATAAATAAGATAGACATACCTCAGGATTGTCGGTTAGATAAATCTGTCTGGAAATGTTGTTGAGGGTACAAATCCACTGTGGAGACAAATGAAAGAATGTACAATTATAATGTAGTATTAATCAATTAAGAGTGTATGTGAAGCATCTTTACTGAAGCATGTAAATACCTCTTCATATTCCTTCTTACTCTCAGCCTGAAGAATCAGAGACCTGAACACAGTGAGAAAGAGCGATGGTGAGGACAGGAAGACATCAGAGCGCTTTCTAAACACTGATGACTGCTGTCTGCTGATCCTCTAGTGTCTGTTTGCTATCTCAGGAACATGTCAGTGTGAACATCAGGAATAATGATCAGATCAGCAGACGGGAGGAGAGATCAGCTCCACATCAGGACGTCATTAATGCCTGTTTAATCATTCAGCAGGACACTGAATTTGAAGGTGTGACACTGATAGAGGAAACCCACTGGAAACTCACTGGGGGAATCAAGAGATGTGCAAGTCTCCTTCAGCACAACCCTTATTTTAGCATTGACATCTATTTAACATAACGTTTAGATTTTAAAATGTATATTATATATTGAGTCGGACATAACCTGCAGTTCAATGAGTGAGTAAATCATCTGAGGCGACTGAAACTCAATCGATTGACTTTAATGTAGTAATATAGCGATGTTAATTGACATTTATGTATTTGGCAGATGCTTACTCAATATTTAATGTCTTTTTTCAAGAAATCTGGATCTTGATATTTTATTCTGACTCTTTTTTTGAAATTTATTCAGTTTAATTTTGAGAAACAATGCATCTAACTCCAAAAATAATAGTTTTATTCTAAAAATACAGCTTAGAGTTAATCTCACCATTTTTTTTAATTTTATTCCACAAAATACAACAAATATAGTCGTTTTATCACATATTATAACTTCTATAATATTTACTATTACTTACTACTTACAAATAATAGTAACAGTAATTTAATAGTAATAATTAATTGTTAATATTATTTAATATTTACTTATATATATATATATATAATATATATATATTTTCTGTAATATAGTTTTTAAAAAATGTACATTTAATATCTCTTGTTTGATGCCCCCAATTCATCTGCAAAAACATTCACTGTAGCAGCCTGGGAACCCGATAAAGGAAGCTGACAGATAAAGCCTGACTTCAGACCGTGCACACTGCACACACATTTGACAGATTCACACACAGTCTCCGTACGTTTTGCCGTTGGGTGAAGTGATCTGGAAGCAGTAGCGGCGGTCCTCACACTCGACGGCCATGACGGAACTGTTGTCCAGATCCAGAACCATCCCACCTGCCACCGCGCCCCGTGGCTGACACATCAGATTACCGCCCTGCGTGAAGAAGAACAAGCGGTCCCACGCCGTCGTCACCAGACCCGTCTTACTGCAGGACACAGAGACTTCAGCATGTTAAACTAGACATGTCACCTGCCTGCTTTCATCAAATCAGACAGACATACACTGATCCGTACTTCCTGATGTTGAGGTAACCGGCTTTCTGGATGAGGGCGCGATTCACGGGGACCTGATCGTGATCCGGCATGTAGACGGTGTCATCCACTGACAGGAGCTCTCTCTGAGACGAACGCATGACCTCTGCTTCCACCTCTAACTGAGACTCAATACTGACCCAAAAACAGACAGACACCTGTCAATCACAGACAATCAATGATCAATCACAGAAATCAGCCCGCTCCTCTACCTCTGATTCATGCTAGAAACTGAGCTTAGAAAACTGTCCATCTTCTTCGACACCAGCTCCATCCCCTTCTTAAAGAAATTTATCTGTGGAAAACCAGACAGGATACAAGATTATTTAGCTATACTGACCATAATGCACTCAAGTAACACTTACATTGAAGCAAAAGTCATGAGAGGTCATGCATTAGTCATTTTAGCACACATAAGTGCACGCAAACTTGAATATCATATTGCTTTATTGCTTTTAAAAAGCAGCTGTGACAATATGATAAAAAGACATAACTGAAGAAAAATAAATGACTGATTTCATATTCAGATAACTAATATACTAAAAGATGTCAAGCAAATAAAATAGCATTTGAAATTATTCTTTTAATATGTAATATAAATATTATAATAATTTTATTATTACAAAAATAAAAATATGTATTTGTCTACTTAGAATTTAACACAACAAAAAACACCAATGTTTAATAAATAACAAATAATATTAAAATAAATAGCAATAGCTAAAAAAAAAAAAAAACCTAACAAATTACTTTTTGAATTTTTTTTAATTAGTGTAATATAAATAACACACTAATTTTATTATTCAAAATAAAATAATTTATTTTTAAATTTGTCTAATTGGAGTTTAATGTGATGTTCCAGAAATAACTGAATTCGTATTTATAAAAATATGAATCTAAAAGATACCAAGCAAATAAAACAGCATTTTTGAAATATGAAATTTTAATAAGTAATATAAATAATATACTAATTTTTGTAATAAAAAATCCAATCTTTTTTAAATTTGTCTACTTAGAATTTAATATGAATAACTGAATTTTAAACATCAATATTAATCTTTAAAAAAAAGTGTTCCTGAAATTGTAGTGTAATATAAATAATACATGACTAATAAATAATATTAGTGCCACATAAATAATATAATGATATTATTATATATTAAAACATAAAATCCTTTTTACATGTTTTAATTTTAATATGGTGTTCCAAAAATAACTGAATATCAAAATAAGTATTAACAATAATCTAAAAATACAACAAATAAAATTATATTTTTGAAACTATTATTTTTAAAATACCCTAATATTTTTATTATTAGAAATAGAACCAATTATTTTTAAATTTGTCAACTTGGAATTTAATATGATTAAATTAAAAATTAAAAAAACTGGATTAATATTAATACTTATATAAATAATACTATTAAAAATACCAAGCAAATAAAATAATATTTTTGAAATTATTTTAATATCTTTAAATATTTTTAAATAATATTTTTTAAATGTCTCTACTTGGAATTTACATGGCTGTTAGAAATTTTACTAAATATTATATAATATATTTTTTTCATATGTATCATGAACTATTACTATTATTAACTATATTAACTATTTCTTTATACAGCCCACCAATAAACTGCATGCATTAATAGATGTGTGGTCAAAGTGTGCATTTATTATTTGCTCTTTGCAACAGCTTTCACATGTAGCTGATTCGTGAAAGAGTGAAGCAGCGATTGACGGCTAGTTGAGGCTGTCAGACCTGAGCGTGCGTGTATCCCAGCATGGGCTCCAGCATGGCCACTCTCTTCCTGTACTGCAGCGCGTTCAGAGCGCAATAATACTGCATCGCAGCCTGATGCTGCTTCCTGCGGCAATACGCCACTTCTCTCACCACCTCGGCTTTTATCTGTCCACACACACATTTCAATACTCAATACTGGATTCTGGTTAATGGGTTTCATATAACATATCAGCCATCAATATTTACCTTTTCATTTTCTCTCTTTTTAGGTAAACGACTATATTTCACCATGGCAGCTTCATGCTCTGAAGAGACAAAGAGAGAAAAAGTGGTTTGAATTCAGCGTAGAAATATTTTTCTTTCATCTATTATTAATTAAGAGATATTATTAACCTCATACCATCACTGGCGATGCCGAATATCTCCTTCAATGTGCTGATCTCTGAAAACAAACACATCACAGCGCCTTAAAATCTCCTTCACTTAATATTGAGATCTGATTACTTGCTTTCACTTCAAGGGATCATATAATCGAAAATAGGATTTTCACTTTTGACAAACATAAAAAAATACATAGAAAAGAATAAAAAAACAAACAGATACAAGAGTCTTAGAGGAACAGTAACACAAGCATTTAAACAGAGACTGTGAAAAACTCATGAAATTAAAAACACTGATTGAGATTAAGAGTGATTTAAGGAATATAAAATGTAAATATTATATTTAATACAAATATTAATATCAATTGTATAAATATTAATATTATAAACAGTATTATTGTTGTTTTAATAAGTGGTATAAATAATATAACAATTTTATTACTAAAATATTTTTTATTTGTCTACTTAGAATTTAATGATCAAATTATCAAATTTAATGATTATTAAATTATAACTGAATAAATTATATAAATAAATTAATATTATAATAACTATCAATATTAATATTAATCTAAAAAACAAGCAGACAAAATATATTTATTATAATATAAATATTACAATATTTTAATTTTTAATAAAAAAAAATCATTCTTAAATTTGTCTGCTTAAAATTTAATATGTTTAAGAAATCACTGAATTAATATGAACAAAGATTAACATTATTCTAAAAAAACAAACAAATTAAATAGTATTTTTCAATTATTATTTGTACACTTTTGAAAAATCTGTAAAAATACATATCAAAAAATGTAAACAGTCTAGAATAAAAGAATTTTAAAAAATGGATGTAAGAGTCTTGAAGGTACAGTAACACAAACATTTAGACATCATAGAGATGGTGAAAAATGCTAATTAAATTATTAAAGAAACACTGATTGAGATTATGAGTAATTTAAATTAAAAAATAAATTTGATAAATGTTATTATAAAATTTTATTAAAAATTATTATAAATAATATTTTTAAATATTTTAAAAAATATGTTAAAAAACATACATTCTACAAATGAATTAATAATAACGATAATGAAAAAAATTAATAAAGAAAGAATCCAATCTTTAAAGTGAGTGTTGTACCTGTCAGGTCCTTCTCTCTGAATTGCACCATGGGAAACACCATCTTGTCTGCAATCTGAGTGGCCAGTTCAGCATGCAGAGAGTTCAGCTAGAGAGATAATATGAATATTTTAATAATTATGTTATTTAAATATTTATAAACTATTAGTGTGCTGTGTGTGGACAATGTAAGAAAATGAAAATGTCACACTGTGAATTGTTGCTGCTTTGATCTAGATAATATTAAAAATTCAATCACTGAAGGTCATGTGATCTCGCTGAAGGTCATATGATCAGGTGATCTCGCCATCTTGGCAAACATCAACCAACCTGCATGAGAGAACCACCCCAGAACACCTGCCACACGACTGATGGCCTCGCTCTGACCGAGAGACACTCACACACACACTCTGCAGGTGTCTTCTCACCTCTTCCACACTTTTGGCGAAGTGCTGTAAAGTGTTGATCACCTCTTCATCGCCTCTGGCCAGAGCAAAATTCTGCACCCACAAAGCATCAGGTCAGATTGATCAGAAACACATCTGATATTCAGATATTCCCACAACTCATCATGACTGCTAATGCACCGCTGCCGTTCAAAGAGGAAGTCAAATCTGCTTACCTGTTTCTCATATTCCAAGAGCTGCTTAGAAAGCTGTTCTGTCGCCAGAGCCATTTCATTCTGCAGACACACAGAAAACTCATTTAGTCAGATGCAGAATCAGAGCTGCTATGAGGTGACGTCTTATGCTAACACAAATAGCAAAATCTGAAAATATACACTGTGGGAACTTTGTGAGAAAACAAGCTTCTTAAAGGGGTTAATTTGAATGATTTTATTGCATAAACGTATCAAAAACAATGCAATTTAAAATTACATTTTATTTAAAATAGTAAATTAAATTTCAAATAATAATTTCAAATAATTTCTTTAAATTATTTATTTACATTTGCCAAACAGAAAATGATTATATGAAATCTGAATATATAAATGTAAATCCAAAAGTACAGTTATAAACCTAAATACAGATGTAAATCAAATATATAAGCAAGGTTTCTAACTATTCACAATTTACATTAACGTTTTTAGGATTATAAATATAAATTCAGATTTATACCTTAAACATTTATATATTTAAGATTTATAACTATATATTCGGATTTACATCTATGTATTCATGGTTTACATTTACACATTCAGAGTTACATCTACATATTCAAAATTTATATTTATATATTGAGAGTTACAACTACACACACAAATTTACATTTCTATTTTTAGACTTTTAACTCCTACATATTCAGATTTACATTTATATTCAGATCTAAAATGGTGTATATTCAGATTTACATCCATATATTTAAGATTTACATTTATGTATTCCGAGTTATAACTACATATTCAGATTTATGAATAAATATTCAAATTTATAGCCATATTTAGAGTTATAACTTCATATTCTGAGTTTAAAAAATAAATAAATAAATAAATTAAAAAAAAAAAATATATATATATATATATATATATATATATATAAAGATTTCATATAATTATTTCGGTGTATATTCAGATTTGCATCTATATATTTAAGATTTACATTTACATATTCAGAGTTATAATTACACATTCAGATTTACATTTATATTCAGATGTAAATCGGTGTATATTCAGATTTGCATCTATATATTTAAAATTTACATTTATATATTCAGAGTTATAATTACATATTCAAATTAAATAAATATTCAAATTTATAGTCATATATTTAGAATTAAATATTTCATATTCAGGTTTTAAAAATACATATTTAGATTTAATATAATTATTTCTTGTTTATTTAAATTTAAAGTCACAGTTTATTAATTTAACATTCATAATTTGCCATATTTCCAAGTATAACAGAATATTCAGAGGAAAATAATGTAGGGCGGGACTTAAATTTATTCTTTAGGATTTGATTGGATAGTAAATGTTATGCTATGATACTATTGGTTAGTATTATCTTCCTCACCCCTGTGGCCTTGCTGACATCATCAAAAGAGAAAATTTGTTTCATAGGTGAAGAAAGTTTGCTAAAAACAAACTTTTATCTTTAAAATAACAAGCACTGATGATTCGTCCACAACAAACTGAACATTTATTTATAAATGCAGTCAGTTTGACCTTTTAAGTCAATGTGAGCGTGTGTGTACCTGTGCTCCAAACACTCTTTGCATAGACTGAAGCAGCTGGTTTGTGTAGTTAGTGAGCGTGCCTGCATCCTCTTCAAACACACTGAGCAAGGACCGCGTCTGCAAACACAAACACATACAATTCTCCAGTGTGCTAAATGAACCCAACAAGCATTCATGCAGCGTGAAGCATGCTGGGTGTATCCACAGGTGTGTTCTGTCAGGGATCAGCACAGACTTTTGGGTGTGTTTCCAATGCAAACAAAGCATTATGGGGTATGACTCAGACAAATAACTCCAGCTTATAAAGTAAATCATTACTTCAGTGACAATATCACATGTATGTGGGAAAGACTTCACGCTTTTGAACTGCTATAAAATAACATGCAAATTAGGCCTAATTATGACTTTTGCATAGGCAGTAATAACCAAAACCTGTTACCAGACAATGCAATGCATGAAACAATGTTATATCAACGTTTATTATGTTTCACTGGACGCCTCAGACCTGTCTGTTGTTGATCTGATGCTGAATATCATTTGTTGTTGTTTCTGACCTGACGTTTTGATTTGATACTCAGATTTGATACTAATAATGTACTTGTGTGGGTTGGACCGCCTAAACAACATCTCACTCCTCCCATACAGGCCCCTTCATTCACAACTCCACTGCTAGCAACACATTTGCAACTTTAAAACGTCGAAGCTGAAAATAAGACGCGCGTTTGTAGCGTCAGACGCACGTATGTTTGACGCGCGTCTCTTATGTTTATAAACATCTGATCAACATACGTGCAGGATGCGTCTCGTCTATGGCGCTTCTGTGAAAATAAAACGCTTTAAAAATTAACCATACATGCAATTAGGTGAACTAAACGAACTGAGGTGATTCTCCGCTTAATCGTGCACTTAAATTTAATCTAAAACTAGGTTTTGTTTTGATTAGCTCGCACATAAACGCTGCGGTTGTGTCTCGACAACCGCATCAACAGTTTAGCAATGCTAAACGCACAAAACCAAACCGAAGCATTCAACAAAGGTCTAGTAAACGGACTTTTACCTGCGGACTGTCTTGCAAGGCCTCCTCGAGTAATAATTTGTGGTGTACGGCCGGCATCTTTCGCGTCGGAGACGATGAGAACGGAATATGAGGAGGACTACAATTCCCAGAATGCTGCTGCCCAGAGACGATCCGGAACTGCTTTGGTTGCATGCTGGGAAATGAAGTCCTATTTATTAGAATTTAATCTGCTGCAAAAATACACATAAATATAGTGGCATAAATAGTAATTTAAAAAGTATTTTGTCATGGGGGACTCAAATCATATATAGTATCTCAAAAGGGAAGAAAAAGTGTTGGAAAAGTCCAAAATTTGCTAACTTTAATCCAACAATACCCTCTGCTGGACTACACTGGTATATTGTCACCCATTCAAAGTGTGCAGGTCCATTCATAGATTGATTTAATTTATCTTATAATCAGTGTTGGGCAGTAACTAGTTACTAGTAACTACTTACAGTAATAATATTACTTTTTCAGTAAGTGTAATTAATTACTAATAAGATTTCAGTAATAATATTACAATTACTATCCATGAAACAGCTAGTTACTTTTGATGCCTCAACCCCTACTGATTTGAAGTCCAACAATCCAATAATTCCTTGATCTATTTTCATAATTTTCACAACTGATGAACACATTAAGTCACCAGAGCAGCAGGCAAGCTTGGAATATGAAAAAGCTTACATTCAGAGGATGGAAATATTGGCATTACATTAATTTTGTCTGGAGAAAAGATGATCTGAACACTGATTTGTAATTTGTGCCATCATGGAGGTTGTGGCATTACTTTACTCTGGCATTACATCCCTCTGATCCCGATATAAATTGTATAAAATCTTTTCAGAGAATGAAACATTTTCTTATGAACTTATATGATTTATTTTGATTAAAAAAAAACAAAAAACATCATGGAATATAATCGTATATGGGTAACAGAGAAATTATAGCTACAATTAGCTTCAAGCTACATGACAATTAATGAGATTAATACAACACTTTTACTTAAACGTTACTATTAATCACCACTGAGTGTGTGTAATAACTTCTGACTGTTATCCAATGCGGATTTTGGTCAAATGATGAGGCAGAAAAATATTGCTAGTAACGTTTTAGAAGAATTTTATGGGGAAGATATGCAACTGCAATTTATGTGGGGCGTGAAAAAAAAGTAATGTAACTAGTAGTGTAAATGATTACTGCTGCCAGAAAGTAATAAGTAATAATATTACTTTTGAAAGGAGTAACTAGTAATGAGTAATATATTACATTTTTGAGTGACTAGCCCAACACTGCTTATAATTAATTTTTATACATTTTAAGAAATGTATTATTAAATGAGCAGTACAATGTGGAACATAATTTTGTACATAGTTTATTTTTTATTGCATCAGTTCCACATTTACAGTAGCCTATTTTCATGATCTGATGGTTTTCATTGAGATTATGACATAATTCTCAGTTCACATTAACCCTAATTAACGTCAATACAAATAGAATCAGAATCAGAATGAGCTTTATTGCCAGGTATTTTTACACATACGAGGAATTTGTTTTCGTGACAGAAGATTCCATAGTGCAACAGAAAAAAAATAAATCCAAGATGGCGGCGCGGTCAGACGCAGCGGCTTCTCCAGATCCCAAAGACGGTGCTTTTATGTCTTTTAATGTCGTCTGTTCGTCTCCAAATAGTGTCAATTTACCGCTAATTCATCGGGAGATCACTCCGGGATACATCTATGATCGCCAAAGCCTTTTGGATATCGACAACACATACAAACACAAACTCTCGCCGGCGGCTACTGAGAAGCTACGAGGCCTTTGTTTACTGCTGGAGCCGGACCTCGAGACCGCGTCCTCGCCTACTGAAGCTACCCGCACAAGGCGGCGTCGCAAGCGGTGTGAGAGAGGACGGAAGCGCGGTAAGCGCGGAGGTATACGAGCTAGGCTGAGGGCTAACCCCACAAGACCGGCTCTTCCAACACTCATGCTCTCAAACGTTCGCTCTCTGGAAAACAAACTGGACTTAATTCAACTCAGTCGATCTACACAGCATGAGGCAAGGGATTGTTGTGTGTTTGTTTTCACTGAAACATGGCTAAACGACAACATCCCGGACTCCGCCATTCAGCTGCACGGCCTAACCTGCTACAGAGCGGATAGAGATTCATCACTGTCTGGTAAGACTCGCGGGGGTGGCTTGTGTGTTTACGTCAACAAAAAATGGTGTAACAATGCTGCGGTAGTATCTAAACACTGTTCATCACTGGTGGAGTTTATGGTTGTGAAGTGTCGACCGTTCTATCTGCCGCGGGAGTTCACGGCCATTGTTATTGTCGCGGTTTACATTCCTCCGTGTGCAAACGCTAAGGACGCGCTTCGTGAACTGTACAGCGCCATCAGCGAACAACAAACAAATAACCCCGACGGCTTTTTCATCATAGCCGGTGACTTCAACCATGCAAACTTAAAGACAGTTTTGCCAAAGTTCTACCAACATGTGAACTTTGCAACAAGGGGAAACAACACACTGAACTTTGTTTACACAACAGTTAAGAACGCATACAAAGCCGAACCCCGCCCCCACCTCGGGTACTCAGACCACATCTCTGTTATGCTAATCCCAGCATATAGCCCACTTCTCAAACTTGCCAAACCAGTTCAAAAGCAGATCACAGTATGGCCAGACAATGCTACCTCTGCACTGCAGGACTGCTTCCAGGACACAGACTGGAACATGTTTAAAGAGGCAGCCACTTACAACAACCACACAGACCTACAGGAGTACACTGAAACTGTGACTGCTTACATCAAAAAGTGCACAGATGATGTGACAGTCACAAAGACCATCACCACACGCGCCAACCAGAAGCCATGGATGACAGCAGAGGTTCGTGGGCTGCTAAAGACCAGAGATGAAGCTTTCAGATCAGGAGATAAAGCAGCCCTCAAAACAGCAAGAGCCAATCTGTCCCGCAGCATCAAAAATGCAAAACGGTCATATGCTCAAAAAAATCAACAATCACTTCACAGACAGCAGAGACACACGGAGTCTGTGGCAAGCCATTCAGACCATCACAGACTACAAGCCCCCGCCACAGGCCTGTGATGATGACACATCCCTCCCAGATACACTCAACCACTTTTATTCACGGTTTGAAATGCAGAATGACACACCTGCACAAAAACTGCCCACACCTCCCAACGACCAGGCGCTCTGTCTGTCTCCAGCCGACGTAAGGAAGACCCTATCTAGGATTAACCCACGCAAGGCTGCGGGTCCCGACAACATACCTGGCCGTGTACTGAAAGACTGTGCTGTACAGCTGACAGATGTCCTAACAGATATCTTCAACACCTCGCTGAGCCAGGCAGTCGTCCCCACATGTCTCAAATCCACAACAATCATACCGGTACCAAAGAAATCACCTGTGTCCTGTCTAAATGACTACCGTCCCATAGCACTGACTCCAATCATAATGAAGTGCTTTGAGAGGTTAGTCATGCACAACATCAAAACCAGCCTCCCCAACACACTCAATCCGCTCCAGTTTGCATACCGTCCAAACCGCTCCACAGACGATGCAATTTCCTCCACCCTCCACCTGGCTCTTACCCACCTAGAAAATAAAGACTCTTATGTTAGAATGCTGTTCATTGACTTCAGCTCAGCATTCAACACAATAATCCCACAACAGCTCACAAATAAACTAAACCTACTGGGCCTTAACAATTCCCTCTGTAATTGGATTCTGGACTTTCTAACCGGAAGACCTCAGTCAGTCCGTGTCGGCCACAACATCTCGAGCACTACCACACTGAGCACAGGTGCCCCACAAGGCTGTGTGCTCAGCCCGCTGCTCTTCACGCTGCTGACCCACGACTGCACTGCCAAGTTCAGCTCCAACCACATCATCAAGTTCGCTGATGACACAACAGTGGTAGGTCTCATCAGCAACAACGATGAAATGCACTACAGAGAGGAAGTGGCACAGCTGGCTGAATGGTGTGGTGCTAACAACCTGTCCCTCAATGTGAGTAAGACAAAAGAGCCTGTGATGGACTTCAGGAGAAACTCCGCTGATCACCCCCCACTGACCATCGACAGCTCGCCTGTGGAGAGAGTCAGCAGCACTAAATTCCTGGGGGTGCACATCACAGAGGACCTCACCTGGACCACCAACACCATGTCACTCTCCAAGAAGGCACAACAGCGCCTACACTTTCTCCGTCGGCTGAAAAGAGCAAGTCTCCCTCCACCCATCCTCACCACTTTCTACAGGGGCACCATTGAGAGTGTGCTGACCAGCTGCATCACTGTCTGGTACGGGAACTGTACTGCAGCAGACCGCAAGACCCTCCAGCGGACAGTGAACACAGCTGCAAGGATCATCGGTGCCCCTCTCCCCTCCATCCTGGACATTTTCCTCACACGATGCTCCAGCAAAGCCAACAGTATCGTAAAGGACTCCACACACTCCTCCCACAGTCTCTTCCAGCTCCTACCATCAGGTAGACGGTACCGGAGCATCAGAGCCCGCTCTGCCAGACTGCTCAACAGCTTTTTCCCCCAGGCTGTGAGAGCCCTGAACTCAAATCACCCCGCCCCTCTCTGAAACCCCATACAAACCCCCTACATCCTGAATCATGGACCATCTGGAACTTATGGAACTTTGTTTGTGCAATCGAAGGGTGCTACAGGTGAGTGGGCCTGTACAAACCACCTATAGTAGCACACTCTCTTCCTCTATGCGCACTAGTCACTTTTCACACACACTGCTGTGAGTACACAAATCCCACAAAAAGACTCAGCAATATCAGTAATATATGTATGTTTACATGCTCATGCACTACAAATCATCCTGCACTGTTCCCCAGCCAGCTGCTTGAACTCACATTGTCTCTCTTTGCACATGTACAGTATTTATCGGAAGCATTCGTATAGTTTGTATAGTTTGTATTTTTTAGTTTATGTATAGGTAAAAATTTTTTTATATAGATAGTATATTTATAGTCAAAATCTATCAGTAGGATAGTTTGTGTATAGGTTTATATTGTTTTACTTCATTGCTGTATGCCTGTATTTATGTAGCACCGTGGTCCTGTGAGGCACGACATTTCGTTCCACTGTATGCCCCCGCATGTAGCGGAATGACAATAAAGCTCAACTTGACTTGACTTGACTTGAGAATGACAGAGACAGAACAAAAAAAAACACAGATAATAAAAGAATAAAAAATAGAACAAGTAAATAAGGAATAACAATATACAATTTGACAATTGTATGTACAGGTATATTACAATAGATGGTTTTGTATGTACAGGTATATTATGTGCAAATTGAAATGTAGACTAAGTATGTGTGTTAGATAAATAAGTGTATAAATAGTGTATGTTCCACAATTATTGTCAAGTGTTCATGAGATGGATTGCCTGAGGGAAGAAACTGTTCCTGTGTCTGGTCGTTCTGGTGCTCAGAGCTCTGTAGCGTCGACCAGACGGCAACAGTTCAAAGAGGGAGTGTGCTGGATGTGAGGGGTCCAGAGTGATTTTGCCAGCCCTTTTGCTCACTCTGGATGAGTACAGTTCTTGGAGAGTGGAGAGGGTTGTACCAATGATTTGCTCAGCAGTCCGTCCAGACTACCCTTTGTAGTCTTCTGAGGTCAGATTTGGTAGCTGAGCTGAACCAGACAGTTATTGAAGTGCAGAGGACGGATTCAATGATGGCAGAGTAGAACTGTTCCAGCAGCTCCTGTGGCAGGTTGAACTTCCTCAGTTGATGAAGGAAGTACAACTTCTGCTGGGCCTTTTTAGTAATGGAGTCAATATGAGTGTCCCACTTCAGGTCCTGAGAGATGGTGGTTCCCAGGAACTTGAATGTCTCCACTGCAGTCACAGTGCTGTTCATGATGGTGAGTGGGGAGAGCAGGGGGGTTTCTCCTGAAGTCCAGGGTCATCTCCACTGTTTTGAGCATGTTGAGCTCCAGGTCGTTAAGACTGCACCAGACGGCCAGCTCTTTAACCTCCTGTCTGTAAGCAGACTCATCACCGTCCTGAATGAGGCCGATGAGTGTGGTGTTGTCTGCAAACTTCAGGAGCTCGACAGAGGGGTCTTTTTATATGTGCAGTCATTGGTGTAGAGGGAGAAGAGCAATGGGGAGAGAACACAGCCCTGAGGAGCTCCAGTGCTGATGGTGCGGGTGCTGGATATGAGTTTTCCCAGCCTCACTAGCTGCTGCCTGTCTGTCAGGAAGCTGGTGATCCACTGACAAATGGAGGTGGGCACAGAGAGCTGAGTTAGTTTGGGCAGGAGGAGGTTTGGGATGATAGTGTTAAAAGCCGAGCTGAAGTCCACAAACAGGATCCTCACATAGGTCCCTGGTCTGTCAAGATGCTGCAGAACATAATGCAGTCCCATGTTGACTGCATCATCCACAGACCTGTTTGCTCTGTAGGCAAACTGAAAAGGATCCAGCAAGGGTCCAGTAATATCCTTCAGGTAGGTCAGCACCAGTTTTTCAAATGACTTCATGACCACAGACGTTAGAGCCACAGGCCTGTAGTCATTTAGTCCTGTAATTTTGGGTTTCTTTGGGACGGGGATGATGGTGGAGCGTTTGAGGGGACTTCACACAGCTCCAGTGATCTGATGAAGATCTGTGTGAAGATGGGGGTCAGCTGGTCAGCACAGGATTTCAGACAGGCTGGTGTGACACAATCTGGGCCTGGTGTTTTTTTCCTTTTCTGCTTTCGGAAGAGCTGGCGCACATCGTCTTCAATGATCTGAAGTGCAGGTGTGAGGGAGAGGGCGGTTGCTGGAGGTGTTAATGGTTGTGTGGAGAGGTGTTCAGGGCGGGTGTGGGGTGTTTTTTCAAACCTGCAATAGAACTCATTCAGGTTGTCTGCCAGTTGTTGATTCTCCACAGTGCTGGGGGATGGTGTCTTGTTGTTGGTGATCTCTTTCAGACCTTTCCACACTGATGCAGAGTCGCTGGAAGTGAACTGAATCCTTAGTTTTTCAGAATAATTCCTCTTTGCCACTCTGATCTCTTTTTTCAGTGTGTATTTGGCCTGTTTATACAAGACTTTGTCCCCCTTCCTGTAAGCATCTTCTTTGGCCTGACGGAGCTGTCTGAGTTTTACAGTGACCCACGGTTTGTCGTTGTTGTAAGTTAGATGAGTCCTGGTAGGAATGCACATATCTTCACAGAAACTGATATAAGATGTTACAGTCTCTGTGAGCTCATCCAGATCATTGGCAGCAGCTTCAAAAACACTCCAATCAGTGAGGTCAAAACAGGCTTTTAAATCCTGCTCTGCTTCCTTTGTCCATCTTTTAACAGTCCTTAAAACAGGTTTAGCTGTGCCTGTAGGTCGGTATAAGATGAACCAAACAGTGATCAGAGAGTCCTAAAGCTGCCTGTGGGACAGAGTGATATGCATCCTTTATTGCTGTGTAACAGTGATCCAGTATATTACTGTCTCTGGTGGGACATGTGATGTGCTGTCTGTATTTTGGCAGTTCACGGGAGAGATTTGCTTTATTAAAGTCCCCTAGAATGATTAAAACAGAGTCCGGGTGATGTTGTTCTGTGTCTGTGATCTGATCAGCGAGTTTCTGTAAAGCCAGGCTCACGTGCGCTTGCGAACAGAAATAGAAATAGAATCTCCCATTTAGCCCACTGTCTGATCAAAAGTGTGTTTGCATCTCTGCATCATGTGCCACGGGACATAAGGAAGTTCGGGAGACTCTAGTGGCCCCTGAGCGGCTCCTGGAGGCTCCTGCCGCTGTCATAACAAACATCTCTTTGTTAACACCTCAAGGCAGAGCACTCGTGATCCCAGTCCTTGAAACTCAGAAACTAACATCTGTGTGTCCATTTTTCATCAGCCCAAACAATATCTAACTAGATTTCTTAAAAACAGAGGTAGACAGAGAGACAGGCAGATGGAAGGGTTTGAACAGGCCTTACTTTCTTCAGTCCTTTGTGTTGATGTTGGTGAGAGTCTATTGAGTTTTTTCTCCAGGGCTGAGCAGTTTTATGGATAAAACAGAGATGTAGTTCAGCAGAGAATGACCGATGTTTATTACCCAGAAATAAAAGAGCGCTTGTGTGTGGGGAGGGTTGTTTTTGGCATGACATTTGATGACTTTCTGCTTTTGGCAAGTAATTTTTTCAGGGTTTCCGTAGTATTCAGGTCAGGTTTTATGAGCTGTCTACACAGTCTACATTTAACCACTGCAGTACTTTTCAGTGGCAGCTGAAACTGTACCGCCTTTAATATTATTGTCAATTTGTATTTTGCATTATTTTTAATTAAAAAAAAAATAAAATCACTTGACAACATAATTAGCATTGTCACCATATGAAACTGCCTGTCACAAAAACATCATAGACTTATGTAAAGAAAAAAATCCATGTGATATTTTAATTATTTATAATTATTTTTATATAAATTCTAAATGTTAATTATTTTAAATTCTAGAATAATTGTATGTTTTTAATTAAATATTTATTAATTTGTATACATTTTATTAATAAATGTTTTATTTCTACTTGCTTGCTTTTTACTGTTTTTATTTGTCCTATTTAACTTATTTCGATTAATATTTTCACATTCTGATTAATGAATATTTCTTTAATTACGAATGTAATGTTCTCTTGATTCACTGTATTGCATTTCTATTCGTTTTTATTCATTTTAATTTTTATATTTCTTGCTTGCTTTTTAGTGTTTTTTATTTGTCCAATTTTATTTTATTTATTAAAATTATTTCAAAATATTCTGACCTGCAAAGATATTTAATTGTTTATAATTACTTTTATAAAAAATTATAAATATAATTATAAATATAATCATGCTTTTTGATTAATTGCATTAAATTTTTATTCAGTGTATTTATTTATTAAGTTTTTTTCATCATAAATATTTTATTAATATTTCTTGCTTTTTTACTGGTTTTATTTGTGTTTTTACTGGTTTTATTTGTTTTTAATGTTTTTAAAATTCTGACATGTGAATATATTTATTGAATTGTTTATAATGCTTTAATGAATTATAAATGTAAATGATTTCTATTAAATATAATTACATACCTTTCATTCCTTGTACATTGTTATTAATTTTATTGTACATTAATTCATTTTTAATAAATATTAATTTTTTTTACTGTTTGCTTTTTACTGTTTGTATTATTCCTATTTTATTTAGCTAGTTATATTATTATAATATTCTGATCTGTGAAGATTATTATTTTTTAATAATTATGTAAATTATAAATGTAAATTCGTTATATTAAATATTTATTATATTTCTGACTTATGAGTATATTTATTGAATTGTTTATATTATAATTAATTATTTAAATTGTACATTAATTTGTCATTTGTACATTATAAATGTAAATTACATGAAATATATTATTTACTTCTTGCTTTTTTGTGTTTTTTCAATGTTTATTTATTTAAATTATTCTAACATTATGAACTGTGAAGATTTTTTTAAAATAATTATTTTTATGTAAATTATATAAATCAATTCTTTATATTTATAATTATATAATTACATATTAAAATTCTGACCTGTGAATACATATTTGTTCATATTTTTTTAACAATTAATTAATTGAAATTGTACATTAATCAGTAAACCGTACATTAAAAATGTAAATTATTTACATTAAATATATTATTTACCGCTTGCTTTTACAGTTTTTATTTGTCCTGTTTTATTTGTTTTGTTAAAATATTTTTGCATTCCTTCATTTAGTTAAAATATTCTAACATTCTGACCTGTGTAGATTTTTTACTATAATTATTTTCATGTAAATTATACATGTAAATTCTTTATATTAATTATATATTGAAATTCTGACCTGTGTATATATTTATTTATATATTTTTTAAATAATTAATAAATTGAAATTGAAATTCATAAACTCTACATTCTAAAGTATTTACATTAAATATATTATTCACTGTGAAAAATCGAAAAGTTCTACTAACCAATGTAAAAAAGTAGCCTGAAAAAAGAATTTTTAGTACACTCTAAAAAAATGCTGGGTTAAATATGGACAGAACCAGCAATTGGGTTGTTTTGACCCAGCAGTTGGGTTAAATGTTTAACCCAACCTTCTGGATAGTAACCCAACAACCCAATCGCTGAGTGTAGGAGAAGTCAGTTTAATTTTTTTGCGTGAACTAACTGAACAAAAATACTCTAAACATGTCACTATCAAAAGTTGTTTTGTTTACCTTACTTAGATACTCAAGGATTTGTTCACAACATATCCAAATGTTCTCCCAACTTTTCAAGTTGAGTCATTTGAATAAACAATTTTACATTGAACAATACTGCACAAGTTCCCAGCATGCATTGCAGCTTGAAAACATTTCATGTTAATTATTAAAATATTATCATTGTTTTTAATTTTACCGGCTTAATTTATGCTGCTGCTGCTGTCAGTCAGTTAGCTGTCATGTGGATCAGAGTTCATATTCTTACTGATTTAAAATTTGTTGATCCTCACCATGGTTGAGAATTGTGTGCTGAGGTACTGTATATGTGCATCTCATTACAACTTGTTTGCTACATTTGTCTATTAGCATAAGTGTTTGCTTTTAGTTTGAAGAAGCTAATACTACCCATATTATGTAGAAGGCATTGAAAATAGACATAAATCTAAAAGAAAGAGGGTTGTTAAAAAAGATTAACATTGCTAAATGCTAAAAAATCTTTGGTTGCTCTAACAGATCACGCAGTAGACTGACTTTTATTCATTAGATGAACTAAAGTTTTTAAGTTGTCAGTTGCTAGTTAAGTTGATTGTGATAGGTTGCCTTATTTTTTGAGTTGGGTCAATTTTTATTATTATTATTTTTTTTTTTTTACAGTGTGCTTGCTTTGAATGATTTTATTTGTTCTATTTTATTTTGTTAAAAAATATGTACATCCTCCAGCAAACTCAGTTATTTCCCATGTAAAACCGAAAGCTGGCCGCACACCCCCTTCTCCGCCCTCTGTTTCCACGGCAACCCTGTCAGGGTGGAGGAGAGGGCGAATCATGTGAGGCTCGAGCATCTCTCTCTCTCTCTCTCTGCAGACTGATCGAGGCTGCGTTCGAGGGAGCTTGTTCATCAGAGCCGTCCTTCACTCATTCGTCCTTCTCCTCTAAAGCAGGCACGGAAAGCTGCGTTCATGCCAAAATGGGCTGTGGAAATTCCTCCGCCACCAGCACGACTGCAGGAGGTGAGCGTGATTTTTATCAATGGACGTGTCAGGTTGTAAATTCGTGCTGCCAGAGGTTTGATTTAGCGCGCCGTTTGTCCTTAAACACTTGATGAAGTGCGTGGAGGAGTCTTGTAAAGTCTTGTACCCGCAGTCGACCTCGTGTCCTCGGTTCATCAGCAGAAGCTCCGCGGATGTGGAGGAATGTGGCGGTAGTCAGACACAGGTGAAGGATCTGACGCTTAATAAATCAGTCATGGAGATTTCTAATATGTATTCAGGTCAGATCTCTGCTTATAGACTTAATGAAGAGAGCGTGTGTGAGCGCGCTGGAAAGAAAAATGAGACAAATTACAAATGAGATCGCTTTAGCATCTAAATTGTTTCTCCCAGACGGCAGTGAGAGGCACTTTTGCTTCTCAAGGAAAGAAGACTCCGAAAATCTCACATTTTCTTCAGTTGAGGTTAAGAAAAGGGCGCCAAAAGTCTGAATCAAAAGTCAGAGGTCTCAGTGTAAACTCAAATATTTCGCTAAGCTTCATTGTTACAGCTTTGTATTCTAACTGTACATTTTAAAAGAATAAAGATTCTTTTTTGGAATCTTTGGTTCCATGAAAGAACTTTTAACATCCATGGAACCTTTCCATTCCACAAAGGGTTCTTCAGATTATTACAATGTTCTGCACATTAAGGAAAAAAATAGTTCATTTTAAAGAACAGTTCACTGAAAGGTTCTTTGAGGAACCAAAATGGTTCTTCTATGGCATCACTGTAAAAAAAAAAAAAAAAAAAAAAAAAAACCCTTTTGGAATCTTTTTGGTTCTCCTTTCACCATTTTGAAGAACATTTTAAAAATCTAATGAACCTTTTTCGATTATAAAGAACCTTTTCTGCATTTGAAAGGTTCCATGGATGTTCCAATGCCAATAAAGAGACACTATTTTTAAGAGTGTACACTAATAAGAAACGGTTCTTTTAAGAGCTGTTTAATGAAAGGTTCTTTGAGGCACCTAAAATGGTTATTTGATGTGAAAACGCTGCTTTCAAATAATGTCAGTTGATTCATTTGTGACATTTCAGGAGAAACAAAGTTCATACTTAATCAAAACATACCCAAGAACACCATTATGTGTCGTGAGCTATGGAAGAGCAATATTTGAGCAATAAATTTTACCTTCACAAGCCTGGACGTTAAAAATGGGATGCGAGAACAGCTGGAGATGATTCAGCCGTCACCTCTGAAGAAGCCAGTGAATGAATTTAAAATGTGCAGAGAATTTTAAAAAGTGCATTTCATTTTATAATACTTCACGGGTAATCTCATTGAAATGCAGACTGGATACAAGACAAGAGCCAAATAAAATAAACTTTGGTTAAAAATAGAATTAGCCTTGAGTGTCCTGAGAGAGAAAATAATGAATGATTGACAAGTGAGGTGTCAAAGTGGCGATATCCATCACTAAACTCCAAAACAGAGAGACTGGAGCCACAAAAGGGAATTTATTGCTCAGACAATGCTCTTCAAGAGCTCAGGAGATTTGCTGAAATTGAAACCGTTATAATTGAGTGTGGATAAATCATTTGTTCTTGAAAGAATTTGATTAGAATTGTTTGAGTTCATAATGAGATCTTTTCATTGCAGACTATGGTTTCTTGAGTTCTTTTTCTCAGAATAACTCTTTTTCTTTGAACATTCTTTTTCTTTGAGAAACTCCTAAACAGAGAAATTGGAGCTCTAAAAAGGAAATGATATTGCTTCGATGAGGCTCTTCTAGAGCTCAGGAGAAGTCAACTTTGTTATGGTTAAAAAAAATAGAAAGTTATAAATGAGTCTATAAAATGAATGTTGATAAAACATTTGCTCTTGGAAAAAACTGATGAGAAATATTTGAGTTCATGTTGAGATCTTTTGAATGCAGACTTTGATTTCTTGTATTTTTTCTCAGGAGAAACGTCTGAGAAACTCCTAAACAGAGAGATTGGAGTCTCAAAAGAATTTTTTTATTGCTCAGACAATGCTCTTATAGAGCTCAGACTTTATGGTTTCCTTAACATAAAACACAGAAACAGTCATCAATGGGTCTACAAAATGAGTTTGGATAAAGCATTCGCTCTTGGAAGAATTTGTTGAGAAATGTTTGAGTTCATATTGAGATCTTTTGAATGCAGAGGTTTCTTGGATTCTTTTTCTCAAGGTAAACATCTGAGGAACAGGAGAGTTAATCAAAAGATTAATTGCATCTCATTACTATCCACAAGTTTCTTTCTGCTTCTACTTCTTTATTGGTATCTATGGTTCCATGAAGAACCTTTGAGATCCACGGAATTTTTCCATTCCACAAAAGGTTCTTTAAAGAGGAAAAAGGTTCTTAATTTTTTAAAATGTTCTTCAAACTAAGAAAAAAAATGGTTTTGGAATCTTTTGAAATCTTTATTTTTAAGTGTGGGGAACCAAAAAAGGAAAAAGGTTCTTTTTAGCAAAAGCATCCGCTTTTAGTGTTTAGAAAAAACACACACAAAGACTGACCTCTCATCTGAGGATAAAACTCAGTATAATTTCAATATTATACATTAAATTATGTAAAATTGGTTATATCTCATTATTAGTATATTTAAGTTTTCATTATATAATAATAAATATAGAATATTATATATTAATTGTATAATATTATATCATGTAAATTGTTATAGAAATTTTATAGTTTATTATTAAAAAGTAAAATGTTTTTTATATTTTACAGAAGTAAAATATTTATATATTTATTAGTATAATGTTTAATTGTATAAAATGTATAATATTGTTATATTACAATAATTATTATATTATAATAAATTACATTATTATATATTTAATAAATTATCAATATAATTATATATTAAATTATTATATTATAATAATGATTATATATGAAATGCGATATTAAGATATTTTATTATATTAAATTATATTTTAATTATTAAAATTAATATTATATTTACATTTATAAAATTATTTTATTAATTTATTTCATTCAATAATTCAATAATTTATATATATTTTTTAAATTTTATATGTTAAAATTATAATTTAAAAATTAATAAATTATGTAATGTTATGTATTTTTATGTATGGCTAATCAGTGTAGCACTATAAAATAAAATTGAAAATCCTTTAAATTATTAATAAAAAATAAATTAAATGTTCTTTTCTGTTTTTTTTACAGGTCCAGCAGAGGCTGCCAAGGATGTGTGAGTAATTTAATTTACGACATATCCAAACATACCATATTCATGAATCTGAGCCACAGAATGAATGTCTCGGCCGATACAGTCCCCCACTGACCCGAGAGAAATTAATAACAGCATACAGTGCCGAATTCATTAGCACAACTGGTACATAACAGCTCAACACAGCATATATGCACCAAAATACACACACACTGAATCCTGGGGAAGAATCAATTGGCCTATTCCAGCTAACCGTTCAGCAGCTTTTGTGGCGCACATGGGCCCCTGAGGGTCCAAACACATGCTAACCAATCAGCAATCATTACCCATCCCCCCCAACGCCTGACACCTCACAGTTTACTGTCAAAGACACCAGACGGCATCCGTCCCATCAGTGGAAAAACGCCCGAGTGTGTTTAGACAGCAGATTTCTGTTATGACATCAGCATGTGACTTCTGTTTGACGTGCTTTAGCATTTAACGTCTATAAAAAGATGCAGAGGAGTTGAATAAATGCTCGCCATGTGAAACATTTAACGATTTTCCACTCTCGAATCAAGTCGTGGTAAACATTGAGCTTTACGGCACATTCCGGAAGTTAAAATCCCATTCCAAATCTCAATTGCGAAACTGGGAATGGCATATTTGATGCAAGTGAAAATGAATACAGCTTGATCAAGTGTTCTTTTGTTTTAATCGTTTAGCCAACAAAACATTGGAAATTATAATGAAAGATGTGTTTTCAGTGGACAAAAACATTGAATGTGAAAATTAAATATGAACTGAAATTCATTAGTATGTTCAGGTTTTTAATATATAAAGATAAATACATTATTATATAATTAAATGCATAAATTACTATATAAAATAATCTATTTTATAATTATAAAATTATTTTAAAAAATTATAAATTATAAAAAAATTAAATGGATTTTTATATTTTACAAAAGAAAAAATGTATTAATATAATTTAATTTTAATACATAAATATACACAATTTTACATGAAAAAAAAAATAATTAGCTGTACAGTGGATTCCAGGTTAAAATCCCATTCAAAATCTCAACTGCGAAATCAGAAATGGCATTTTTGATGGAAATGAAAATGAATCTGTGATGAATAGAAATACAGCATTAAAATCAAAAGCATTAAATGTGAACTTTATAAACTGAAACAGGCAGTACTTCTGTATACCATTAAATAAAATATACCTCTGCTCTATAGGGTCCATTAATAGGCTCTTTCTAAGATTAAATCTGCTTCTGAATGTGTTACAAAGTGTTTTGATGTGAATCCGTCAAATGTGACTGATTCACATTAAATGTACAGTTATCTTTTTGAGCAGAGAGGACACTGACAAAGTACAGTACAAAAAAAGTAGACAAGAGAGAGAGCATGAATTGATGTGTCAACCACAGAGATGGTCTTCATCTCTATTCTCTTGATGCAGGACAGAAGAACCTTCACCGGATGATGAGAAACGAAGGTTAGATGGTCTACTGCAATCATGACAATACATGCAAGACCTCTGCTAGTATGAAAACATCAATATGAGACTGAATCGGGACAGTAATAATGGACGTGTAACTGTGTGCTCTGCAGGAACTATGGAGGAGTTTATGTGGGCCTTCCTGCTGATCTGACCACAGTAGCTGCCAGCCAATCAAAATCCACACGTAAAGGTGAGCAGCACATTCAAAGAAAGACTGAGTTCTGAGATCGTTAAAAGCAAAAGAACAGTAACAACAGGATATTTTGCTCCCGCTGTTTTATATTCACAAAAATGAGATCAAATCAATAGACTGAAATTACCCACAATTCATTTTGTGTTTCCAGACATTTGCATATTCTTCAATGAATGCACATTTTTATATACAAATGTATTATATACACATTGAAAAAATATATATTAAAAAAAATTATTTATTTTGCAAGTTGTTCATATTTTATGTAGCTTTAAAAGTTTTTTTCCCTTAATTTATATTTAAATATTTTAATTATATATATATATATATATTATATATATATATATATATATATATATATATATATATATATTATATTATATATATATATATATATATATATATATATATATTAATTATATATATATATATATATATATATTATATTATATATATATATATATATATATATATATATATATATATATATATATATATACACACACACGTAATTCAATTAAATACTATATTAAATATATTAATATATTTTTTAAATATAACTTAAGTGTGTGTTCTTTGATAAATATATGTAATTTAGTGTATGTGTATATGTATATATGCCAAAAATATCAGCACCCTTGCAATTCTGTCAAAAAATGCAACCCTTCTCTCAGAAAATTGTTGCAGTTGCAAATGTTTTGGTACTCACGTTTATTTTTTTACAACACAGAGAAGAAAAGTCAAATCTGATACAGTTCCACACAGAACCCAAAAAATGCACTGGACAAAATTATTGGCACCCTTAACTTAATATTTGGTAGCACCCCCTTTGGAAAAAATAACTGAAATCAATCGCTTCCTGTAACCATGAATGAGTTTCTTACACCTCTCTACTGGAATTTTGGACCACTCTTCTTTTGCAAACTGCTCCAGGTCATTCAGATTTGAAGGATGCCTTCTCCCAACTGCTGTTTTGAGATCTCTCCACAGGTGTTCTATGGGATTCAGATCTGGACTCATTGCTGGCCATTTCAGAACTCTCCAGCGCTTTGTTTGTAACCATTTCTGAGTGCTTTTTGAAGTGTGTTTCTGGGCATTGTCCTCCTGGAAGACCCTGACACTGGCCACTACGTTGCGCCCCAAAATTCTTTGGTAATCATCAGATTTCATGACACCGTTCACACAGTCAAGGTATCCAGTGCCAGGAGCAGCAAAGCAACCTCAAAACATCTTTGAAGTTTGAACCTCCAGCATGTTTGACTGTAGGGACTGTGTTTGACTGTGACTCATTTCTTTTTCTGTAAATAGTGCCATGATGTCCTTTACCAAAAAGCTCTACTTTTGTCTCATCTGTCCACAGTATGTTCTCCCAGAAGGATTGTGGTTTTGTCACATAAGTTTTGGCAAACTCCAGTCTTGTTTTTTTATGCCTTTGTGTCAGCAGTGGTGTCCTCCTGGGTCTCCTACCATAGCGTCCCTTTTCATTCAGATGGCGACGGATAGTGCGAGCTGACACTGTTGTACCCTGTGTCTGTAGATCAGCTTGAATTTGTTTGGAAGTTAATCGGGGTTCTTTATCCACCATTCGAACAATCCTTCAATGTAATTTTTCATTAATTTTGCTCTTCTGTCCACGTCCAGGGAGGTTAGCTACAGTGCCATGGGCTGTAAACTAGGGATGTGCCCGAATCCGAATACGGTATTCGGAAAGGTAAAGGTGTGTACTACGGCAACCGTAAAGGGAATAAATACGATACATATGAGATATATGAGAAAAATATATTTCAGTGCTTTCTCTCACAATTATATCGTTGGGTAGTTATCATATATATATAAATTGCGGGCATCAGGGAGCCGTTATTAATATGTGGGACATTGAAATCACTTATGAACGTGCGTTTGCTTTTTACTTTCACTTTTGAGATTCGCGATCACACTTAGCCTACTCTACTACGGAGCGGCACTACTTACCACACATTTCACAAGATTAGATGTTTGTCAGTGGTGCTCAGGATCTGTAAATCATTCTACATCGCCCTATCGGTCATCTCTCCTTACCTCTCTCTGTTTATGTGGTAAGTGAAATTGTATGTACTGTAATGTAACAGGCTACTGCTAGCAAGCGGCTAACCATGTCCCTTTTGTGGCTCCGTAGAACACATTATTCGTTTTCCGTGCCTTTCCGAATACGTATTCGCTATTCGGGCACATCCCTACTGTAAACCTCTTGATGATATGGCACACAGTGGACACAGGAACACTAAGATCTCTGGAGATGGACTTGTAGCCTTGAGATTGTCCATGTTTTTCCACAATTTTTTCTCTGAAATCCACAGACAACTCTTTACACTTCTTTCTTTTCTCCATGCTTAGTGTGACACACAACACAAAGGTTGAGTCAACTTTTCTTCATTTTAACTGGTTGCAAGTGTGATTACTATATTGCCCACACTTGTTACTTGCCATAGGTGTGTCTAAATACAAATTACAGGAGCATCACATGCTTGAAAAGCAATTATTTCTTACAATTTTGACAAGGTGCCAATAATTTTGTCCAGTCCATTTTTGAGTTCTGTGTGAAATTTTATCAAGTTTGACTTTTCTTCCGTTTTTTTATTTGTGTGTGTGTTGTTGCAGTGCAAACAAAAACAATAAGCACGTGAATACCAAAACATTTGCAATTGGAACAGTTTTCTGAGAGAAGTGTTGCATTTTCTGACAGAATTGCAAGGGTGCCGATATTGTTGGCCATGATTGTATGTGTGTGTGTGTGTGTGTGTGTGTGTGTGTGTATATATATATATATATATATATATATATATAATTTTAGAGTTTAGTTTTAGTTTAGCACTAAAATAACTAAAACTAAATAAACTAAAGCTAATAAATAAAATTTTAATTAGATTCAATACATACAGATCAATACATTAGAATAAATACATTAGAATAAATTAAATAGATATTAAACTATATTAAAATTAACAAATTGATATATGTAATATATGTATATAAAAACATACATAAATATATAATTAAATATATAGAAAATATATTAATATATATTAATATGTTACTATACTTATATAAATATATTAATATATAACTTAAGTGTGTGTGTGTGTGTTCTTCAGTAAAAATATAATTACAAACATATCATTTTTTATCTTTTTAAATATATACATTCTAATTGTACATATTTTTAAAGCATTTTAGGTTATTTTAATATAACTTAAATAGTTTTAAGTCCCAGTCCCCTGGTTGAGATGAATCACCCTCCCTTATTGACTAGTTGATTGTTGGACTAGCCAACTACACAACCATCATGACCCATCTCTAAAAAAATTTGAGTTCCATATGAAAACAGACCATGCTCTATATTTCCAGACTTCTGAAGCCTTTGTCTGATGAAGAGAGAACAATTTAAACAGTAATTTCACTGAAAAGACATTTGTTTCTCTGTAATGTGTCTGGCATTCTGCAGCTGTATACATTAACAGACAACAGCATATAAAATACTAATGTATGTCAATTACCATTAAGGTTATAATGCATGTTTTTTTAAAAAGCATGATGAAAGACCTCACGACAACATGGTCGTGATGAAGGACTATAATGGCTGGACTGATTACCCATAATAACCCTGTGTATGAGGAAGCAGCGTGCGAGAGGAACAGACTGCGTTATTACATTTAGATTACACAGCACAACATTACCGCACGGCTCCAGAGAGACTTCGAACTGGATCAAATCACACGTCTCATTACATTACTGCTAAAAACCACGTTTAATCTGTATCTGGAGAACAGACTCTCAACATGTCTGTAAACTCAAATCAGAGCCATATTCAGTGTTATTAACTTAACAGAATATGTGGCATACTGTCCATTACCACAGACTAATATGCAAACAAAAAAATATGCACAATACTTAAAAAATGCAGTACATACTTGTGAACAATTTTGGACATAGTTTGAATGTAATGATAAACACCATAAGGAATAGTTCATCCAATCATGCTGAAATTTGTTGAAAATGTACTCCTCCTCAGGCTGTCCAAGATCACTTGCTCACCAGTGGATCCTCTGCAGTGAATGGGTGCCGTCAGAATGAGAGTCCAAACAGCTGATAAAAACATCACAATAATCCACACCACTCCAGTTAATATCTTGTGAAGTGAAAAACTGAATGTTTGTAAGAAACAAATCCACCATTAAGAGGTTTTTAAACCATTTCAAACCATTGCTTCCGGCTAAAATATGACTCCTTTATCCATAAAATTGGTTCCTCCAGTGAAAAAGCCATCTAATCTGAATCAGGAGAGAAACATGCAGAGATCAAGCACCATTTAAAAGCGAAAACAGTCCAAAACAGCTATGTTGGTGGATTTTGATGTGAGAGGACAACAGGGGATGGACTTTTCACTGGTGGAAGCGTTATCATGGATTATGAACTCGTATTTTAGATGGAAGTAACATTTTAAAGTTAAAACGCCTTGATGGATTTGTTTCTTACAAACATGCAGTTTGATTTCACTAGATGTTAATTGATGGACTGGAGTGGTGTGGATTATTGTGATGTTTTATCAGCTGTTTGGACTCTCAATCTGACGGCACCCCTTCACTGCAGAGGGGCCATTGGTGAGCAAGTAATGAAATGCTACATTTCTCCAAATCTGTTCTGATGAACTACTGGGTGAACCATTCCTTTAAGGGCCAGATTTACTAAACAGGGCAAATTAGTGTTAGAGCACAATTCCATAAAAGCGCGGATGGGAGGGGAAAATTCTGCGTGTGATTTACTGACAATGCGCACATTAAAGAACACAGACGCAGCCAGATCATTTCCATAATGAGCAGCACAATCTACCAAGAGCAGCGCAAATTGCCACCTGCTTTAAGACATGCTTTTTTTGGGGCGTTAAATAGTGCCGCAAATACCAGTAATTTGACGAGCGCAAACGCTAGTAAATCGCATTGCGTGATTCATTTTAATAGTCTCCTACCATAAATTTTGCGTCTGAAAGGGAAACTACTACAAATGCATATTCAATAAGGTCAGGTGCAAAAATAACCAACATGCCCTCCAACCAATTCGTCCGTATAGGTCGTTCCTAAATCCCTGACATACGACCCATTGGAGAGTATACTACTTTTGCACCCCTATCGACAACAGGACACTTTCATATTAATGCTTTGAACTCTTATCTGCGTCATTATTCGGTTTCGTGTAGCTCAGTTAGTAGAGCATTGCGTTATACGACGATATGCAATCATGTGATCATACACTCATGGGTTCGATCCCAGAGAACGCACATTTCTGTGAGGGTAGGTTTAGGGGCGGGGTTAGGTGTGGTCATTCGTATGAATTAGTAAGAATTAGCCACCTATAAAATATGTACGAATTGCCATGAGATCGTATTGCATTTAAATGAACATGCATTATGATTGGTAATGACAGTCATACGACAAACACAACACGACACCATTATTTTTATGCCAGCTAGAAGGCATTAACTTTAAAATGTAAATATAGGTCGTAATAAGGTGCTTGCACAAACGACCTATAGGGTGGTTTTTTTTGGTGGAGGACAGTCTCAAAATAACTGTGTCCACACCTTTTTTTCACTGCGCGTCTTTAGTAAATCTTGACAGTACTATTTTAATGCCAAAATATGGTTCGTTTGCAAGCTGTTAGAAAATGTGGCCCTAAATCTATTAGTCTGTGACACTGACCTCATGCAATTCAGCAAGTGCTGAAATAGATTTTTATTTTGAATCCATTTTTGTGTAATGTTATTTAAAGGGATTAAATATTAAAATTGTGTTCTCTTATACTCACCCTCATGTCAAAGTATGAAAGCCTTACAAGTTTGGAACAACATTAGCATGAGTAAATGATGAAAGAATTTCCATTTTTCAGCTGAAATATCCCTTTAACATTGAATGCTTTCAGATCATTTATCATATTTGGTACTGAATCCATTATTTTCTGTAGCAGTCAACAGATGCTATATTTGTTATCTGTAGATATGAAGATAAAATAACCCAGAATATTCCTGAACATCAGTTTGTTTTCAATGCTTTTGTGAACAGCAGGTGCCTGTCGTGCTGCTTCTCTGATCAGAGCTTGATACGAGTCCCGATACCTCAAAATGCATGTGTGTGTGTGTGTGTGTGCGTGTGCATTCATGACCTGCCACCTTCTCTTTAATAACTCGGTTAAAGCTTTCCAGAGAAGACAGATCGCACACTTTAATGCACGAGTTTTCCAATTAGTGGCATCTGTTGAAGCTCAAACCAAATTTAATTGTCAGATCACTCATCTTGTGATCTAACAGTTTTTTTTTTTTTTTTTTTTTTCGCGCGCCAGACTGAAAGCAGATCACATGAAACGACAACACTATAGCCTCTTCAGAACCCATGCTCTGCAGTCGCTGATTTACAACGGATATTCAGACGATATTCGAGGATCGAGCTGCTTTTGGAACCAAATCCAGAACGGCTCGGGACTTCGGAATGACATCACCGTGACATCATACCGGCTGGCGTACAGAAGGGTTCTGTTCGGAACACTGAGCATTATTGTGACTATGAATGTAGACTCTGTTGCCATGGTGACCGTTGACCCCCCTGACCTCTCCCTCTGCCAGGAGGACATCCTGGTATTTCGGAGTCACCATGGCAGGGCATTTCCTGAGTCTGGAGACCCATCAGACCCGATCAACTGTACGTCTCGTAACTGCAATAACTGACTTTACTGAACAGATTCTTTCAGTTTTTCTTCGATCTGAAAAGGATGATGTAAGTATTTTACATACAGTACGTAAGCATGAAAAAATTATTTAGTCAAGATTTTTAGCACTAACATGACTAGAGCTGTTGACATGACTACTAATTAATATATAGACTGTAGTTTTCTTATACACTTTGATAGTCACCTCACTATTACAGTTCACATATATTAATAGCATTTACTAATCGAAGACATTTATTAATAATAAATGTTTCTTGAGCAGCAAATCAGCATATTAGAATGATTTCTGAAGGATCATGTTACTCTGAAGACTGGAGTAATGATGCTGAAAATTCAGCTCTGAATCACAGAAATAAATTACATTTTAAAATATAATCACATAGAAAACAGTTATTTTAAATTGTAATAATATTTCATAATATTACTGTTTTTACTGTAATTTTTAATTAAACAAATGCAGCCTTGGTGAGCAGAAGAGACTTCTTTCCAAAACAAACAAAAAATCTTAACTTTTGAACAGTATATCTGTGTTTCTTTGGAGATTAAAGGTTCTTGATGTTTCATTATTTGTTCTTTAGATCAATATTTGTTACCCTGGACCACAAAACCATTCATAATCAATCAAATTGAGATTGTTAGGATAAGACGATATTTGGCCGAGATACAACTATTTGAAAATCTGGAATCTGAGGGTGCAAAAAAATCTAAATTCTGAGAAAATCACCTTTAAAGTTGTCCAAATGAAGTTCTCAGCAATGCATATTACTAATCAAAAATTAAGTTTTGATATATTTACGGTAGGAAATTAACAAAATATCTTCATGGAACATGATCTTTACTTAATATCCTAATGATTTTTGGCATGAAAGAAAAATCGATAATTTTGACCCATACAATGTATTTTTGGCTATTGCTAGAAATATACCCGTGCTACTTATGACTGGTTTTGTGGTCCAGGGTCACATTTTGATTTCCAGGTTCCTCAAAATACCAGCATATGATGGTTTACTAAAGTAGTAGACTAAAAAGTTCTAAGTGGACGTTAAAATGGCATTTGCAATACTGCAAACTATCAATTACAAACATAAATGCATGTGTCTGAAATACAAAATAACAAACTAAACCAAATATAAGAAAAAAAAAAAAAAAAAAAAAACATGAAACTCAGTCCTTGCAGAACATCACACAGTCGCAGGGATGTCATTTATCATCTGACTGCTGCTCAAAAGAACCTTGACGGCAAATGCTATTTGTTTTCAGCTTTACATGAAATTATTTACCTCAAAGTAGCCCTGCATATTCTCCTTGAGCCACACATCTTGACTAGTTTAACAATTCATGCTATTGTTTGATCTGCACATCTTTGATTTGCTTTGTAAAGCTCAATTCACACTGTATTGTTCCAAAGCTGCTTTAAAGAGAACAGACCCACACAAACTCCTCAGTAGCAACCTTGGGAGATTCATAACCTAAAAAGAAATAACACACCTCTTTTCAAAAAGATTTGAGGAATCGTGTTACTGCAAAGTTTGTTTAAAAGGAATCTGAGAAGTGTTTGTTAAATGCTTAATGCATTGAATCAGTGTTTCTACAGAGGAAGGCCTGCTTCCTCCTCATCCTCACAGTCCTCTCACTGGATCACATCAGCACAATCTCTGTGTGCTGTAACGAGATGTCCTGGGACAGAACCCAACATGCCCATACTGCCAGAGACTAACCAGGACAACACCAGCGGAAATGCAACAACTGCAAATGAAAGTCAAGCACTATGACAAAAACGGACCGCCAATATCAGGGTTATTATAATGAACTAATACCATACAAAATACATATTTCTTTAATTCAAATAAAATAAACGTTAGCTGAAATTGTGTGTGTGTGTGTGTGTGTGTGTATATATATATATATATATATACACACACACACACACACACACACACACACACATACACACACACACATACACAAACTTATTTTATTCCAACTAGTTGCCAAAGCAACATTTCTTATTTTTGTTTAGTTTAATTTGACGTACTAAAACAAAATAACAAAAAGTTAAATACTTTTAGTCAGATAAAACTAAATAAATTAAACATTACAAAATTACTAAAACTTAAAAGTAAAAATATTTTTAAATGCTAATTTAAAAACAGAAAATGTAAAAAAATATATAATTCAAAATATTAACAAAAACTATAATAGTATATCACTGTTACTAAAATAGCACTGCTACATACTACAGTATATTTTGCTTAGGGAGAGTTTCTATCATCTAAAGTGAGTATGGTGTGTGTTTCAGGCCAAAAACACTCTATAAAGTGACAAATGTGTCCCCATGCAGAAATTTAACAACATTTTTGGTTGCTTTGCAAAACTTATTACAGACTATATGCATGAATTGTCAGCTAATTCTGCTTCATGATTGCAATTTTTTTTCATAGATTGTCGATATAGAAATGAAAATGGCGATGAGCTTGAGTTTTGCAGTGAGTTCTCACGTTCTCTGAGTTACGTGATCAGACGCACACTCTCAATCTCATTACCACTCTGCAGCTGTCTGCCTGTTAGTCATCAGCTGCAATTGTTCCCCTCAGCTCTCCATCTCAGATCTGTGACTCTGATACCAGTGGTGACAGATGTGCTGTATGTAGAAAACACATAAATAACCTGTGGAGACGCATGTGGGGAAAAAAATAAGTTGCTCAATTTACAATGCCTAAAATACATGCATATTTTCTGGGACAATATTCCTGATTGTGGCAAGCGAGGAAAGCCTGTTGTTACCTTTACAGTCACCAGATGTCCCTGTTGCACAGTAAAAGACTAACATGCGCTTACAATTGCTAAATGCTTCAAAAAACTAAACATTTCACTGAGAACCCGTCGAAAAATGGCACATGACAATGTTAGAAGAATAAATGAATGATTTTAGCAACTTTAGAAGTTAATTCTGGGCGTAAATTACAAGGCTGCCATCACTAATGCTACTGCGAATAGCTAGACAGCTTTAAAAAACCCAAATTGTCCCCCACATGTGCTTTGTGAGAAATGAACTCACTGTAGGAATTAATTTAAACCTAACTTTCATACAGGAAAACATGAGCAGCAGGCTAAAGCTTGAAATGGACACCTGGCTTGGCTAATCACGAGCGCTAGCAGTACAAGCTGGAGTGAGATATATGAGTCACGAAGTGCTTCCCGAAACCAGTGCTTTTCCAGCTAAAGAGACTGTTTTTCTGCCAAGTTTAGCATGTTTGAAAGGTTACAGATTTGTTCACAAGTTAGCTATTTATATTCAAAAAAAAAAAAAAAAAAAAAAAAAAAATTACAGGTTGACGTGTCCACATTGCTGAAGAAGAAACCGTTTAAGCCAACTTAATGTGGTTTTCCCGGTCTCGGCTCAGGTCAGTCTGGTTAATAATATTCAGCTAGTTTTAATTTTTGATTATTTTAAAACAGTTTTGGGCACCTGTTAGCTTGACAAGTTTCTAAAACATTTCTAAAACCATCAGAGATGGCTGAGTGAAAATCAGTTTGAAGGCCAGTTAAGACCAGAAAATCAGTTTTTATTCACAAGTTAGTCATGTTCAACAAAATCACACAAGTTGCCTGGTCCACACTGCTGAAGAAGAAACAAGGTTTAAACCAACTTTGTGGTTGTATGACTTCAGTTTAAAAGTCAGCCGCCTTGCCAAAGCTGATGTTCAGCTAGTTTTTGCAAATGTTTGATGATTTTAAATTATTTTGGGAATTTGTTAGCTGGTCAACTACTGCATTTGGCAAGTATCTAAAACTCTTCTAAAACCATTAGAGACAGCCAGCCTGACAAGTGAAAAGTTTGATGGCCAATTAAGAACAAAAAATTACCTAAAGCTTGTTTAAATCAGTTTTTTGTTCACAAGTTGGTTTCCTTCAACACAAGCTGACTAGTACACATTGCTGAAAAGCCTGGCCAGTGATTATATTTAGCTAGTTTTTGCTCATTTCTGATGATTTAAAGTAGTTTTTGCACTTTATTGCTGCTAGTTAACAAGTGTCCAGAACACTTACAGCCTGATTAGTGAAAATCAGATTGATGGCCAGTTAAGACCAGAAAACTACATACAGGTAAGACTAGTTTAATCAGGTTTTTGTTCACAAGTTCAACAAAATCACACAAGTTGACTAGTCCATATTGCTGAAGAAGAAACCAACAGTTTAAACCTTATTTTTTTATTTAATTTTTTTTGTCTCAGCCTGGACAATTCTTATTTTCTGCTAGTTTCTGCTCATTTTTTATGCTTTTAAAAAGTAGTTTTTGGCACTTTTTTGCTGCTAGTTGACAAGTGGCGAAAACTGATAAACTGAGAAAAGAAAATCAGTTTGATGGCCAGTTAAGACCAGCGAACTAGCTAAAGGCCACAATTACGCAAAAACTGAAGAACTAACTGGTTTGATGCCATTTTGAACAAAATCAAGCCAAAATTTATTTTCAGGAGTTTGAAACAGTTTGACAAAGCAAACTTTCCAGAAAACTTCGCTCTGGCTGGTAAACACCTTCAAACGATCATTGGTCCATTGCAATTACATAATAGATGGGCGTGGCTCTGTGGCTCCGCCTTCTTTGACATTTCTTGTGTTCAGTTCGTCAAGGTCATACATTCATGAGTAAAAACATGAACATGCTGGAGAGATGCTTTAAAGTAGTAATTGAAGTTGCTGGCAGCGTCGAGATGTTTGCTAACGATAAACCGCTGCTCAAGTATTTTGAACTGCTTTTTTCCCCTAAAGGTAGAATGAAAATGAATTTTGCCATGAGAATATCAGAGCCTTAAGGCTCGTTCACACCAAGAGGGATAACTATAAAGATAACGATAAAGATATAATTCTAAAAATTGTTCTCAATATTAAAGAACAGCAGTGTCCACACCACAGCTATAACAATAAAGGCACAGAGAAACGATATCGTTGGAATCACTTTCAGAACAATTTTTTCCAGCTGATGAATGATAAAAACATTGACAGCCAATCAGAATCAATCCTGCTGTAACGAGCTTGAGAATTTAAAGAGGCAGCACATGTGCACTTACAATAAACAGATGATATCATCCGCTGGTGTGGACGCTAATATAGTTATCTTTATAGTTATCATTCGTGGTGTGAATGGGCATTTGAGTCTGGTTTATTCTGTTTTTTTTTTTTCAGCAGGACAAGTCTTTACTGATAAAAAGATACAAAAAAAATAAGCACACTAGCCTGCAGTGTCTGTTTTCTTTAGCAGTCTATGGTGGCTTTAAGATAAATTGTCGCATTTGGCCTCAAGGCTACAATCTGTTGGAATTAAAATTTAGCTTAAAAGGTCTCACCCCAATCAACTGTACTAATCTCAAACCAGCGATTAAGAACAACAAGGTCTTTAACACCAGGGGGATCAACACCAGCATGCAGAAAAGCAATGAAGAAGTCAGTCTGAAACCTCACAAAAAACATGAAAATTTCCAAACCACTGTAATCAGAAAACAAGTGAGCAGAGAGACCTATCAGATTCCTCTGTAACCCTACACGGACTTCACAGTAACTTGGGCCTGGAGACTGACTGGGTTTTGGATTTGGGACTTCCTTTCATGGCATTGCCCCATAAATTCACCTCTGATTTGTGGTATTATCTCCATACACTGCCCTCATCTTCCTCCGAGTGTCACGCTTTGGTCTAATGGAAGCCCCTTCGGCTGTCTGCGGCTCCTTGTAAGCCCCCAATATGCTTCCCATTAGGGCTGAAAGACCGTTGAGGTGGTTCCTCGCAACATGTGGCTCTATTTAGAGCAGGTGAAACAATGTAAGAAAATAGATCCGTCATTCACTGCATTCCAGGGGTCAGGAGAGAGCAGCGTTAAATCATGGAAAGACTAATACTGGAAAGATTGTGCTAGGACTTTACGGTGGTGCTCTGTAAAACTCTGTAGGGGTCTAAAAGTGTATCGGTACCATTGCTAGGATGACTGTTACAATGTTGTGGAGCGAGATGGAGCTGTGCTGTATGCTGTATGCCAAGGCCTGAAAACATGAAGTCCAAGCTTGCTTCATACACCGACCAGGTGTTTTCACTCAAACCTCTGAGGCACCATTTAATTTCATTTGGAAAGTAAAGGGACGGCGGTGTTTTGTGGCAATTTTTGCAGAACATAATCGCTATGAGCAATGTGTTTGATTGGGCCTTATTGAGGCTCCAAACTGGACTTTCATTCACTGTAAAAAAAAAATGTTAAAAAAAGCAGAAATGTAATGAATGTTATGTCATTTTTATAAATGTAATCCAAATTGTTATATATGAATGAAACACATGAAACATATGTACACTACCAGTCAAAAGTTTTTGAACAGTAAGACTTTTAATGTTTTTAAAGAAGTCTCTTCTGCTCACCAAGCCTGCATTTAATTTATCCAAAGTACAGCAAAATCAGTACAATTTTGAAATATTTTTACTATTTGAAATAACTGTTTTCTATTTGAATATATTTTCAAATGTAATTATTTCTGTGATCAAAGCTAAATTTTCAGCATCATTACTCCAGTCTTCAGTGTCACATGATCCTTCAGAAATCATTCTAATATGCTGATTTGCTGTTCAAGAGACATTTATTATTATTATTATTTTTTTATTATTATTATTATTATTAATAATAATAATAATAATAATAATATCAATATTTAAAACAGTTGAGCACTTTTTTTAGGATACTTTGATGAATAGAAAGATCCAAAGATCAGCATTTATCTGAAATAAAACGCTTTTGAAACATTATACACTATACCATTCAAAAGTTTTTGGGGAAAGAAATTATAGATATTAAAACTTTTAGTTAGCAAGGATTCTTTAAATTGATCAAAAGTGACAGAGACATTTACAATGTTAAAAAAAGATCTCTATTCCAGATAAATGCTGTTCTTCTGAACTTTCTATTCATCAAAGAAACCTGAAAAAATTCTACTTCACTGTTTTCAACAACAACAATAATAATAATAATAATAATAATAATAATAATAATAATAATAATAATAATAATAAATGTTTTTTGAGCAGCAAATCAGAATATTAGAATGATTTCTGAAGGATCATGTGACTGGATGCTAAATGCTGATGCTAAAACTTCAGCTTTGAAATCACAGGAATAAATTACATTTCAAAATATATTAAAATAGAAATTTTAAATAGTAAAAATATTTCAAAATTTGACTGTTTTTGCTGTACTTTGGATCAAATAAATGCAGGCTTGGTGAGCAGAAGAGACTTTTTTATTAAAAATCTTACTGTTCAAAAACTTTCAACTGGTAGTGTACATATGTATACACACACACACACACACACAATGAATTGTATACATTTATTAATTTATATATACAAATACATACATATGTATATGTATTAATTTGTATTTTTATATATAAATATTTTAATATATTATATAATATTTATATTTATTACCATATGTGTATTATGAAATTTAGTATTTTGTATAACATTTTTGTATAGACTATAATTATTTAATATGATTAAAACGACAAAAAGCTATGACTAAAAACATTTAAAACACACACACACACACACACACACACACAAAAAGACCAAAAATGAACCCCAAAATCTTGAAGCTGCAGAAGATTGCATGCTAATGCTGAATGAGGGTCCTTAACATTTGTAACAAGCGTTAGCTTTACACGAGGCTACCAGCAGTAACTCCATTAAAGGTCATGCGTTCTGTGGCCTCACAGGTGTGTATCACTCCACCAGAGAACCTGTAAACATTTTACATGCACAGAGACCTGGGATAAAAGAGCTTAGCATTCGACCTCCAAGGTCTGCCTCCAATTGGATTTGCTGTTTACCTCTTGGTTGTGAATTCCACTCTAACCTGGACTGCATTCAGTTTTGGTTGTCACAGTGATTAGCATTCTGCTAACAGAGTTCGAGCTGCTAACTTCTTCTATATGAGCAACATAATGAGAAACACAAAGGTTGTTTTAACGAGAGCACTGCCAAAACCAACCCAAAGGTTTAAAAATGCGACGGCTTGCTTCTAAAAGCAGCCGTGTCTCCTCCGAGCTCCTTTTATAGAGCTACTCCTGTAAAAGTAGAAATTAAGGTTAGCATTAATTTGTTCTGCAGTTTTTTTTTCTCTTTAAGCTAATGAACAAGAAGAGTACAACTGTTTCCCTCTAAAAAGCAGTGGTTCCACTTCTTTTTTTACTTTTCTATTTCATTGAGGAACATGGGCGAGGTACGAACGGAGCTATTTTCAGAAAATGTGTTTTTCTTAGCTCATGAATGGCTGAGCACTTCGACTGCTGATTGGAGCTGATATCAGGAAACAGACCATTAAAGGCTATTAAACTCGCATCCCACAACTGATTACTCAAATGAACGGCGCAGGCTATTTTACGGTTAAACATTTCTCTCTTGCTCGCTCTCCTCACCATGTCATTCTACATTATGTTTCATTGCACAGTGCAACAAACCGCTCATTAACCACATATGCTCCTGGTCATCTCATCAACTGCTGCTGGCACAACCGGCACCAAATGAGTTTTCCTTGGTACCAAAACTTAATTGTAGATGGCAATGCTACTCAAAACAACCCAACTAGCTCATTTTTGACTCTTATGACCTAGTGTTCTACCAACAGGATGCCGCTGGAATTCCACAACATCAATTTATTAACCGAGGTCATGGAGACGCCAATCATCTTCAGATGATGGTTATTTAAAAAAATTGCACTAAAGGAGCATACACGTTTCCCGCGGCGTAACGAGGCCTGCGGTTTGGATCGGAGCCAGTTCCGCTGATGGTTTACGCCTCTGCGGGGCAAGACCCATTAGGAAGCTAATGGTCTGCGTCCCTCAGGAAGGATAACTGGTATCTGCAATCAGGGCTGATTTTTATTCCCTGTGTTTAAAGAGTTAATTACATGTTCTGCATCAGCCGGGCTGCTGCGAGCCCTGGGGTTTGGCATTGATTAATGAGCGCCTTAAAATAAGGCTCTGGTTTCACCAGCAGCTTGTAATACAGTCCAGTTTAATTGGGTTGGTGAATTTACAGCACGTTTCCTGCAAATTGCATTGTATTTAGTTCTGCTGCAGCTACAATATAAACATTTACATTTATATTTAGTCATTTAGCAGACACTTTTATCCAAAGCGACTTACAAAGTAGAGACAATGAGATCACAGAGAGAACAACAATATACAAGTGTTGTCACAAGTCTCATTTAGTCTAGCCCAGTGCACATAGCAAGGTTTTTTTTTTTTTAAATAAATAAATAAATTAGACCAAAATTAATAGAATAGAATAGGTAAATGCTAGTATTAATTGGTCAGGTGATGGCAAAAAAGATGTGTCTTTGATGTTTTTTGAAAATGGCTAAAGACTCAGCTAGGCAGAGATAGGCAGGTCGTTCCATCAGTTGGGATCAGTCCAGGAAAAGGTCCATGAGAGTGATTTTGTGCCTCTTTGGGATGGCACCACAAGGCATCGTTCACTAGCAGAACGCAAGCTTCTAAAGGGTGCATAGGTCTGAACTAGCAAGTTTAGGTATATTGGTGCAGTGCCAGTGGTTGTCTTGTAGGCAAGCATCAGTACTTTGAATCTGAGAGAATTTCATTTGCAGAGGTTTGATAGTACATGCGGGAAGGCCAGCCAAGAGAGCATTACAGTAGTCCAGTCTGGAGAGAACAAGAGCTTGAACAAGGAGTTGTGCGGTCTGCTCTGTTAGGAAGGGTCTGATCTTCCTGATGTTGTATAAGGCAAACCTGCATGATTGGGCCGTTGTAGCAATATGGTCTGAGAAGCTTAACTGATCATCCATCACAACTCCAAGGTTCCTGGCTGTCCTGGAAAGAGTTATGGTTGACGAACCTAGCTGTATAGAGAGGTTGTGGTGAAGCGCTGGGTTAGCAGAGACCACAAGCAGTTCTGTCTTAGCAAGGTTGAGTTGAAGGTGATGAATCTTCATCCAGTCAGAAATGTCTGTCAGACAGGCTGCAATGCGAACAGCTACTGTCGGATCATCTGGTTGGAATGAGAAGTAGAGTTGAGTGTCATCAGCATAGCAATGATAGGAAAAGCCATGCTTCTGAATGACAGATCCTAAAGATGACATGTAGATGGAGAAGAGAAGCAGTCCAAGTACTGAGCCTTGAGGAACCCCAATAGCAAGAAGTTGTGACTTAGAAACCTCACCCCTCCAAGACACCCTGAAGGACCTACCAGAGTGGTAAGACTTGAACCGCCGGAGTGCGGTCCCTGAGATGCCCATCTTCATGAGGGTGGACAGGAGGATCTGGTGGTTAACTGTGTCAAAGGCAGCAGACAGATCCAGCAAGATGAGTATTGAGGATTTGGAAGCCGCTCTTGCCAGTCTCAGGGCTTCAGTAACTGAAAGCAGGGCAGTCTCGGTTGAGTGGCCACTTTTGAAGCCAGATTGGTTGCTATCCAGGAGGTTGTTCTGTGCAAGAAACATAGAGAGTTGGTTGAACACAACTCGCTCAAGCGTCTTTGCAATGAATGGAAGAAGGGATACTGGTATGCGCAGGTATAACTGAAGAAGAAATGGCCTGAAGGAGGTTAGTGGGGATAGGATCAAGCGAACACGTAGTAGGGTGATTGGAAAGGATAAGTTTAGAAATGTCTTCCTCTGAGAATGAAGAGAAGGAGGAGAGAGAATGAGTATTTGTGGTTATGAAGTTTTTGTCACGCTATGGTGTGGAGAATTGGTCACTGATGGTTCTTGTTTTATTTATGAAGAATATTGCAAAGTCATCAGCAGTATGAGTTGATGGAGGGGGTGGAGGAGGACAAAGAAGAGTAGAGCCACGCACGAGAACAAATGCGACTGGAGTACGCGTTTACCACGGTAAACACAGTAAACAAACAATGTGTCCTAGCAACGACAACCGCGCTAAAATCTAATGAGAAAAGATACAAAAGACGTTTTTCTTTTTGTAAAGAGCGTTTGACTTTCTTTGCATGTTCGCTTTGTAAACACTAGCTATGTTTCCATCACCCTGTTTTAATGCACATTTTGAAGTATTGCATCAGAAACGAGTGATGGAAACGCCAAATTTTGAATAAAAATCCCTTAATTCAAAAAAAAGTTTTTACGCTTGCTTGTTTGTTTTTGACTTGTGCAAAAAAGGCTTACTGCGAATAATGGGAGATGGAAACGCATTTGCCGAAAAAATTCCTCCATGTGCATCAAAAAAGTCATGTGACTTTGCGCTATGGGATGGCAAAACCTGATTAACCAGCCGACCGATCTTGTTGCACAGCATCTGAAATGTTGTTATGGTCATTCTGAAATGCCCGAGCAAAGTCTGTCAAAGTATTTCTGTATAATTGCCTACCTGAACTGTCTTACACGACTGTGTTCCCAAACAGCAGGCATCCACTTCCGAAAGCAATGACTGCATTTATTTTGTTTCGTCTGCTCGCTCTGAGGTGCAAGTAATTTATTATATATGAAAATTATTATATTCAGTGGCTTCTCTTACTATTCTTAGTGATTTAGTGCCAGTTTATCAGGAAGTGACGATTTTGTTCTCTTTGACTCGTTGGATGAAAACGGTGCTTGTTCACAAATACTTCATGCGATATTCCAATTTTCCACATAAGTTAAATTTGCAAATTTGGATGGAAACCCGGCTACTGGGTCAGTATTTCCTCCTACAACACGCATGACCTTTCCAACGTGACTACATAACGTGTGAGGCTGAGCTAGTGTAAGACAAGCATTTGTGGTTAAAAAGCATATACATTTTTATTGTTTTAAGAAAATGACCAAGCGTTTCACTAGATAAGACTGTTGTTCCTCGCCTGGGATCGTGTAGCAGCCTTTAAAGCTGCATTGAAAATGCAATTTGGACGTTCAGCCTGTTGACTCCCATTGAAGTCCATTATGGACTGGAATGTTTTCCTCAAAAACCTTAAAGGGATAGTTCACCCAAAAATGAAAATTCTGTCATTAATTACTCACCGTCATGCCGTTCCAAACCTGTAAGACCTTTGTTCATCTTCGGAACACAAATGAAGATATTTTTGATGAAATCCGAGAGCTTTCTGACCCTCCATAGACAGCAATGTAACTTACACGGTCAAGGTACAGAAACGTAATAAGGACATTGTTAAAATGGGCCATGTGACATCAGTGGTTCAAGCGTAATTTTATGAAGATATGAGAATATTTTTGTGTGCAAAGAAAACAAAAATAACGACTTTATTCAACAATTTCTTCTCTCACGGGACAGTCCTCCACCATTAACAAAAGTACCACGACGCATACGTGTGATGCTGCTGACGTAGAACACACATGCGCTGCGCCTTATGTCATGCGTTGTGGTACTATCCCTTGAATTTCTTTTCGACCAAAGAAACAAAGACATGAACATCTTGGATGACATGGGGATGAGGAAATTTTTATTCTGGAAGGGAACTAATCCTTTAAAATTGCTAGCATAGTTGGTCTCAAAGCTAATACGCATGGTTGAAAATACCATCAATGTTATTTAGCTAAAAACTACACATAATGAGTAGCTTTAAGCTTGATAAGCTAAAGTTTCAAAGCAACCTCCCCAACACTGAAAGCTGTAAAGATGCTATGGTCAAACAACATGTTTTCTTGAACAAAACACTGATTTTCTATTCCACAACTCTGTTACACCATCTGATTTCCCAGTAAATACTAGCCTTAGGGTTAGGATTAGTCAGAGTTATGGTTAGTTAGAGTTTTGGCTACGTCATTTAATTGAAATCAATTAACCAATGACCTCACAATCAAAGAAATCTGAATTTAAGGCTAAAAATATGAATGCTAACAACAAAAAAGTAATTCAGCATCTTGAATACATTTTACTGCGATTCAGATCAAATGTTGATATCGTTAATCAGTGCTTTAAACCATTCAGCATACAGATGTCAATGAAATACGAGCACTCTGGGAACGATTAAGCACTACTGCACCAGAAGAGAATATCCCTTTTGATTTTTTCTCTAATTTTGACCATTTTTGTTTCCGGACTTTGGTATATGACCTGGAAACAAATGAGAAACAGTCGATCTTTGTTTAATTAGTGCATGTCACTTTCATGAGCAGTCAGGAATCATCAAATGGAAGTATTTAGCGAGCATCAAGCTCAGATCCTTTTTTGTGGCTTGTTGTAGGAAATGAGTCCCAGAGGAAAAACCGCCCCTCTAACATTGATTGATGTATTGCGTTTTTCAATCTGTTTGTTGAAAACGCTGTATATTCCTATTTGATTTTACACACATACTTCAGGAAGTGCATTGTTCAAATGAGCACCGTTCCACTACTTTGATGCTTTCACTCAGTTGGTTCAAGTGCCTAAATCCTGTCTTTCAGATCTCCACTGTAATTACACACAAATACATTATATTAATGCACAGCAGATTCCAAGATAACCAAATGTGGGTTCTAAAAACACACAGACCATTTTCTGTATATACATACATGCACACAACATGTTTAATGACATCTGACAGCCAAACCGGCTTATGATTTGCCTAGCATACATAAAAGGGTGAACAAATATGCTGCACTTACATTGAAAGAAACCAAAACCTAATTTGAGAATGGGCTCTTTTGACTACCGAGCCTGAGCCACCTAGCAACTACCTATAACACCCTACCAACAGCCTAGCACACGGTACCACCCAAAACTCTAAAAAAGCCACCCAGGAACAACCTAGCAATGCCTAGGAATGCTCTAGTGACCACCCAGAACAGCTTCTCAACACCCTAGCAACCACTTAGACAACCACTTATACAACCACTGTTTTTTTTTTTCCAAGGCATTGTTAGATACCAGTGTTTCCTGTCATAGCTATGCAAGGACTTGATTGGATTTGATTTCAAAAACAGTATCAGAGCTATTAAACTATCTTGTTATGATTTTACATCTGTATTTAACCTCAGAATAATCTCAAAGTAAAAAGAGGTGCTAAAGTCTGATTTTGTGGTGGCTGTGCTTCAAAATTAAATTATTATAATCTTAATTCAAGGGATGAAGGATTTTGAAAGTCTGACAGTAATCAGTGTTGAGTACTACTGTAAGGTTAACCCTGCCTGCTTTAAATGTTTCAAAATGATTAAGAGTTGAAAACATTCATTAGAAATTTAGAAAAGTAATCAAAAAGTAATCAAATCTAATCAGTTACATTACTTTAATAACATTAATAATATTATATTAACTTTAGTAATTTAAAAAGTTACACTACTTATTACATTTTAAATAGGGTAACTTGTAATCTGCAACCTATTACATTTCCAAAGTAACCTTCCCAACTCTGCTCGTCAATAACAACACCCTGGCAACAACCCACAAAACCCTAATGAGTTCAATATTAAGTATATTTTTCCTACTCTGAAAAGGATTTCCCTCATTTAGCCTCAACATCTTCGAAACATAAAAACAGACAAAAAAAAAGTAACAAACAGAAAACAGTGATAAATGGCTGGTACCGGAAAAGCATCAAGAGTAAATGGCTGTACTTGTGGTCAGCGCGGGCAGAAGAACAGTACACACAGCTCCTCTAATTATTCTATTTTAAGTCCTGTAATGATTACTGTCTCTCACTCTCTCTCCCTCACAGTGCCTTTCCCCATCTCGACTGCCATCGGCTACTTTTTGGATATATCAAGTGAAATCTCAAAGCAATGATGCTCTAAAGACACCTGTGGAACGTGTGTGTAAAATGTCATATTTACCAGAATCAACCCTCATAAAAGTTTTCCTTCTTGTCTGCTCTCCTCAAACTTGACTTGCAGACAATCAAAGAATGAGGTGGAAAATCCAAAACATGGAGAGGATCTGCCTTTTGTTCAGAGCTGATGCATGAAGAGACTGAAGCTTATGTAAGATGAGAGTTGCCACAATGGCGCTTGTCTCGACAGACCAGTGCAACCTGCAGAAAGAGGGAGGAAGAGTAGGGCCTTATGATTTCCGCGAACAGTGTTGGTGAAAGTTACTTTTAGAAGTAATGCATTACAATATTGCGTTACTCCATTAAAAAAGTAAGCAACTGCATTACTTAGTTACTTTTTATGGAAAGTAATTAATTACGTTACTTTTGCGTTACTTTTTGTCACCTGGGCTAGGCTTGCTTATATATATTTAATAACAGAAAACCCAAAAGTTATATTTTTGGCGACTGTAAAGGCCCTTCACACCAAGAGTAAAATTAATAAGCCTCAGGCTGAAGAAAATGCCTCTGCACTTACTCCCAATTTCTCTCAACACAGGGACAGGAAAGGTGTCAGTGAATAAATAGGAAAACAAAGTAACTTGCATTACTTATTTGAAAAAGTAACTCAGATATTTTCTTGTTAATTTAAAATGCATTACTTTACTAGTTACTTGAAAAAAAGTAATCTGATTACATAACTTGCGTTACTTGTAATGCAAACCCCCCCCCCCCAACATTGTCGGTTTTACTTGAAGAAATTATGACAGAAATATTACTTAATGTAAGGATAGTACTACTACTACTAATAAAATTATTAAAACATTATTTTAAAGGAATGTTTACCAGAAGAATTATTTACCAGAATCTATTTAGCAGAAAAAATGTAAATTCATAAGACAGTATTTCCAAAAAAAAAGAAATAAAACAATCAATAAATAAATAAAATATATATATTTATAAAATCAATTAGAGATGCTTTTGGTTATTAATATTTAATGAAATCATTAAAATGGAATCCAGAAAATTAAATGGAAAACAGAATTTGGTAAAAAAAATTAAACTGAATTTGAGGGAAAAAAAAAACATTTAATAAGGCCTTAAAATGTAATTTTTGTTAAACTTAATAAATTTGTTTAATATTGTAAGTTTTCATTAAATAAACATGCTTTTTGATAAATAACATTTAATTTAACCATTAAAAGAGAGTATAGAAAAATTAAAACTGAAAAAAAAAAAAAAAACTGAATCCTGAAAAATTAAAACTGAAAAAATGGAATTTAGAAAAAAATAAAATGGAATTTGAGAAAAAATAAAACAGATTTCATAGGACCCTAGAAGAGAAGGAAGGAGTTTACATGGATCACATAACAACAGCTTACCTTAACAGAAGACAAGGTACAAGAATTGGATAGTTTAGTCCACAAGATTTACCTTACTGGATCATTGCTATGAACTAGGTGAGTAGAAACAAGGGACAAGGGTTTGAGTTCACAAGGGAGAATTCATAAGTCATCCTGTGCAAGACACTTGACCCCAGGTCATTCCAGGAGGGTTGTCCCTGTAATAAGCGCACTGCAAGTCATTTTGGGTACAAAGCATCTACTAAATTACTAGTTAAGGCAAATGAGTGGGTAGGTATTGCAGAGAACTGTCTGAAGTAGTATTTAAGGCTTTCAGAATTAAAAAAAATATGTCCTTTCTTCACCTGGAGAACCTCTATGAGGATATGCCTTCAACACATGTACTCTTTAGAGACTGCACTGCGCCAAAGCCCGCTGACGGACGCTCATGATGCCATTGGTTCACCACTTTGTAATTTTGGGGATGCGCAGAGGACCAGCGCTGAGACACAGGCCCCAGGAGAACGACAGTATCTGGGCAGCGAGCGAGCGAGCATGATTGTGGCTGGCCCTAAAATAGCCTGCGGTGGGGCTGGTATTTCAAAGCTACGGCTGGGACAGCACAGAAACCGCATGCCACTGCTTTCAACATGCATCTGACACTGTTGTACTGGAAATGGGGCAGACGAACCCAAATGCCCTGAGGAGATTGGCTCCCGTATAACAGTGGTGTGATTGTCGGGGGGTTTTGCGTGCCATCAGACGCAGATGTCTGGGAGGTTTTATGATGCGCCTTGGGAAAAGTGTGATTTGGGGTCTGAGGGTTGATTCAGTCACTCCAAATCTTACAAAACAGGAAACTCCCTATGAAAATGAAGAGTCAATCTAAACAAAGCTTTCATGCCACACTCTTTGGAGATAATGTTCAAAGTTGCTGGTTTGATCACAGTTGTGCCTTGAGCAAGACACTTAACCCTAAGACTGCTCCAGGGGAATTGCTGCTCTAATAATGCATTTAATGTCAAATACAGGATATTCCTACTTGATATCTCTGACCACAAAGGTGTTCCATTGCCCAGTGCCAGGAAGACAAAAATAGCAGCGCTATCGCTATTTTTGCAGTCAACAAAGAACTCCAAATTGTGGAGAATAAATGACGATATGTAGGGTTGTCAAAAGTACCGACTTCGGTATCAGTCTGTACTGAAATTTAAAATATGTGATGATACTAGCATTTCCCATGGGAATTTTGAGCATTGTTGAAGATGTTGGGAATTGAAGGAGTTCCAGATTTCCAAGTCAATGACATACACCTGCGGAAATGGAGTTCCAGGAGTTTCAGGTTCCTGACGGTTGTACTTTTCCAAGTAGGAAGTTGGAAACTCAGACTTTCTGAGTTGAATAGAATGCAGAATATGATGTTTTGGATAAAGGTGTCTGCTAAATGACTACTTAAAGGGATAGTTCACCCAAAAATCAAAATTCTGTCATTAATTACTCACCCTCATGTCGTTCCAAACCCATAAGACCTTCGTTCATCTTAGGAACACAAATTAAGATATTTTTGATGAAATCCAAGAGCTCTTTGATCCTCCCATAATCAAGCTCCAGAAACGTAGCGAGGACATCAGTAAAACAGTCCATGTGACATCAGTAGTTCAACTGTAATTTTACGAAGCTACGAGAATACTTTTGGTGCGCAAAGAAAACAAAAATAATGACTTGATTCAACAATTCTTCTCCTCCTCATCCAGTTTGCTGCGGCACACCGCCATTTTGGAGAGTATCACGAAGCATACGCACACTTCCGCTTCATGTAAACAATGCATGCCGCTGCTGCTTACGTCAACACAGACATGGGTCAGCATGCACATGCATTGTTTACACGAAGCGGAAGTGCGCGCATGCCTCGTGATACTCTCCAAAATGGTGGTGCGCCACAGCAGACTGGATGAGGAGGAGAAGAATTGTTGAATCAAGTCGTTATTTTTGTTTTCTTTACACACAAAAGGTTTTCTCGTAGCTTTGTAAAATTACGGTTGAACTACTGATGTCGCATGGACTATTTTACTGATGTCCTTGCTATGTTTCTGGACCTTGATCATGATGGGACCCTTGCTGTCTATGGGATTGTCAAAAAGCTCTCGGATTTCATCAAAAATATCTTAATTTGTGTTCCGAAGATGAACAAAGATCTTACAGGTTTGGAATGACATGAGGGTGAGTAATTAATGACACAATTTTCCTTTTTGGGTGAACTATCCCTTTAACACGTCTGTTTTGCCGTATTTTTGTTTTGAATGGTTGAGTGTGTACTTCCAAGAGTAAAATGAAGCAGACACAAGTAGCAGTTAATGTTTGCCAAAAAAAATCATCAACAAGTGTGCGTGCATGAATAAAGCATTACGTGATTTGGTGTTCTATTCTGCCAGTGAACACGCATCTCATATCCTATCATTATTTTGACTGGTCAATATGGGAACATGCCCTCCGGTGTCTAGTGCATCCACACCTGTTCCAAACGAACCTCCTCCGTTCACAGCTGCAGGTCTACATGTGGGTTCACCTTAAGCTGTTTTAAGAGGCTGCTAACGCTTGTGTTGTAATGTCCCAGAACATGTGAATCACTCTTTAAGAATGTACGAGACCCCTCTTTTGTAATGAAGGTTTACATGCTGAAAACATGTAATGAACACTTACTGCTTGCCTGGGCATGTCCGGTCGCTCTCCAAGCCTCCTTTGTAAAATATAATAAAAGCATCCTAATCCCCGATGCCTAACCCCCAAGCCATGAGGAGAAACACCTTTGTGTGAATGTCTGTTTTCCCTCGCAAAATGCTGCACAGGGCGAGTTTATGTCATTGCACGTACATGTGGATGCAGATCTTACAATCTCTAGAGGCTGTTCCCATGATGTATCATGCACTGGAATGACAATAAGCGAGAAGGTAAACACCAGTGTGAACAGGTTATGCAATTCTGATGTGTTTTATTGGAAAGAACTGCAGGAGCTCGGAAAGGCTCATCTGCTTTTATACTACGAGTTCCGTATGGGGAACTGAGTAGTCATTACTGAGCTTATCTGGTATTTTTTGTACAAGTTCAAGTTTACTATTCACCCAGACAAGTAGTTAACCAGTCAGTGGGTCAATATTTATTTCATGTACTGTAAATGACTCCCTATGTAGGTTCAGGTCTAAGCATGTCTAGAGATCCAGTGATAGAGAAACTGAAGTCATATGACTTCAATAAAAAGTAGTCTTGGACCCCATTCACTTTCATTAAATGGAAAAGAGCAGAGTGAACATTCTACCAAATGTCTCTTTTTGTGTTCTGTTGAAGAAAGAAAATCAAATGGGTTTGGAATGATATATGGTGAATAAATAATGACAGAATGATAGTTTTAGGATGAACTGCCACTTAAAGTCCCTGTGCGTCCAGCACAATGCTTTATCTGTGTCCAGCACCATCACTAAATGTGCTCTTGAAGGACTCATCTATTTGTAGTGGATTTGAGAAGGATCTGGACGTTCAGATAAAGCATGGCTCCCCTATCAGCAGGAAGATATGAATCCACAGACAGTGAAACCACTGGATTCAGCAGCTCTGCTCCACACCCCCTCCAAGACTCTACAGAGCTTAATTCTCCCCTTGCAGCCGTTGGCTGATTTATATCATTCTCTGCAGAGACAAAGGCGGCGCTGAGCACAAGAGGGGAAAGGCGAGCCCTGCATACGTCCAGAGAAAAATTCAGCCCCCTGGGCGCCTCTAATAACTCATATTCACCACTGGCAGAAAGTAGGTCAGTGAAAATCTTGACAGCTACAGCGTCTGCAGGTACCACGGAGCCAAAAAACAGCCTGAGCTTCTTGAGTGTTTGCCAGGCTTCGGTCCCGATGAATGGGGGTACTCATACTCGCCTCATGTCTGAAAGTCCTCTCTCACATGATGAAAGCACGGCTAGATTGGCATTCGGGAAAGAGGGGAATTAAAACGGGACTGAAACAGAGAACGTACGGCGTGCATTCCTCCTTAATGATGTCAGGCAGGAGCATCAGGCTCAAGCAGGGAGGAATGTCAATCCAAGGCTCTCCAAAAGACCGAGATGATGATAAAAACGGACTGGCTCTTATTTACAGACCGCGGGCCCCTCTTTTCCTCCTCCCACCTGGGCTGAGCTGTTTTGAATTAATGTCAGAGCACATTTGGCCAAGATCTCAAACCCTTAAATAAACCTAATTTTAGATCAAACTCCTTCCCTGAGAGAGGAAAGAGGGAGAAAAATGCTTCCCTGCATTCCAGTTCTTCTACAGTTCTTTGGAGAACATGCACAGTTTGACAAGCTTAAGAACAAACTTGTCTCTCAAAAGCGTTTTAAAATTTCTTTGTCCGACACATCCGTTTGTTTTGTTTGAACATTCTTTTCTTCTCCATCATTTAGTGGAGACAACAGCTAAACACACTGTCCTTCAAACATCACACTGTTTTCCAGCAGATTTTTGCCTTCGATTTAGAAAACCAGGCCATACTGGTTTTAGCTGGTCAAGCTGGTTGGTAAGTAGTCCAAGATGGTCCACCAAGTCTTCTTATCTAAGATAATCTGCAGGGTGAAACCAAGTCCATCAACTTTATTTGATCAATCATCTAGACTAGCTTGGATCTTTGCCTTATAATTGAAACTAAAACAGTCTAAACATTGGTCAAACTGGTTTGTTGCTAGTCCAAGGTGGTCTACAAGTTCTAACCAAATTGACTAAGATGGTCTACTAGGTGGAAACAAGTTGTAGTCCTACTGATAATCCTTCTTGACCAATCTGGACTAGCTAATGACCATATACAGTATCACCGGCATAGACCATCTTTGCCTAAAATGATATCCATTACGATGGTCAAAATGGTTTATGGTCCTTGCAAATGTGTTTTTTATCTGGTTTGTTGCTGGTCCAAGGTGGTCTACCTAGTCAAGCTGATCAGTCATCAAAACCAGTTTTGACTAACTAATGCTATAAATGAGTAGCTAGAAAGCATATAAACCACAAGAAGTAGCCTCTAGTTGGATATTCCAGCAAAGCATGAGACAAAATGTCCAAAAAGTTCCTGCTAACACATGCATGTACGAATAAACACACTTCACCTTGATTCTTTCACCCATCTATACCTCATTCTCTCTAGAGAGTGAGTTCTAAATATCTCACTTACACAACCACGTCAAACAACAGCACCTCAATCTCAGCGTGGGTCTGGGGAAGACTCTGCTGCGCTGTCAGGGTCAAGTTCACAGCCGGGTCTGAGATTTTGGGTGGGCTGGAATGGAAGATCAGGACCGTCTGAGTGGCAGCCATTTATTGTTGTTAGAAATGGAGAAGTTTGAAGCTGGTCAGTAGCGATGCAGGACAGAGGGAGGAGAAGGAAAAAAGAGAGCGTCTGGACTGCATTAAAGCTCTGGCACTTTCTTTCCAAAAAAAAAAAAAGGCTACACTAAGTCTCGTTTTGTCCTAGACTACACCACACTGCCTGTTCTGTTTAAACCTTCCCCTGGTATTCAACTGATTTAAGGCGAACATGCAAGTTTTAATTCATTTAAAACATCCAGCGTGAAAAGTCATCCATATATCGTTAAGATCACGCTTGAAAATTCCAAACAATCTAATCATCACTTTATAAAAGACCAACCACAAGAAATACAAACAAAAAGAGACTGAGGAAAATCAGCAGTGCGAAACAACTTTTACGAGGTGTGTACAGAGAAACAGTATGGTAATTACGGCTGTCTACTTCATTTTGTGATGGGAAAATAGGCCTTTTAAACTTGATTAGGCCTCCATCTAAACACGAGAGCTCAAGATAATAAATATTTAAAGGGTATTTTTGTTGTTGTACTCGATGGCTTTGACTTGAAGTTTTGCATCTCCAATAACAGACCTCTCGGGTTACTGTGGTTTGGTTTTCTTTTGTTCACGGATGTTATTTCTAGAATGTGAAGTGTTGATTCTTGAATTCCAGCACACCTGAGCACATTCCTGCGTGTGAATCTGTGGTTTGTGAGGTGTGAAGTCGTAATAAATCACAAAAACATGCCTCTACTGTTATTCACCCATGCACATACGGAGACAGTTTAATAGATGTTAGTTAAAGGGTGCCATATTTAATTTGAAGCAAAGGCTATGAGGAAACTGTTTGGTACCTGAAAACATTGAAAATATGTTTTTTGTTTTTTTTTGTTCAACGCACAAACTCTGGGTTGTGAAAATCTGACATTTCTGACATATTAAATAAACTGTACTTTTATCCTTCACATCTTGTTTTTATTTGCATTAAATAATTCACCCAAAAAATGCAAAAAAGATGACTCAATGACTTTTTAGTTGGTCTTTTTTTGCCTTGTTTTCAGTCATTAAAACAAGATAAATGTATTTCAGAAGTATGATATGAAGACTTGTTTTCAGATAGGTAGTACCTCTTAATGCAAGTGTATTTTTCCACTTGTTTTAAGCATAAAAAGTTAATCTATCAGCAAAGTAAGATAAGTATGCATGTATTAAAAACAATCTATCTTGGAACAAGTCTTATTTTGTCATATATCTTATGCAATGTCACATCTCAAGTAAATTTATCTTGTTTTACTAATTTTTAACAATTTTAACTGGAAAATAATACAAATATATTAATTAAGAATAGGATTTCTTGCATTGTGCGTAATCGTAATCGTAATCATACCATCAGCGTATCGTAAAAGTACTTCACATGACAGTTTTGTGTGAGGAACAGGCCAAAATTTTAGCTTTATTCACTAAAAACCTTCCTCCAAAAACTAATTTACACTGGTTGTTTAATGAAAAATGGTGTCTTTCAACACGTTGCACCAGGTTTGAAGCCATTGCAACTTACATCTGAGAGCTACAGCAAAGTAGAAGATTATCAGTGAACAACCAATTAATTATTTGTCAGTTTCTCTTGCAAATCCATCAAATGGCTTCAGATGACTGAGTATAACATTTGAGACATTTGGACTACTTTTGTGGCACATTTATAGTGCTTTTTTGTCATTTTTGAAGCTAGTAGTATAAACCACCACACATTTTAGTTGTATGGCAAAATACAGCTTATATATTCTGCCTGAATATTTCCTTGTGTTTTTAATTCAGTCATACAGGGTTGGAACAACATAGGGGTGTGTAAATGATGAAAATTTTCCATTTATGGGTGAACTATTTCTTTAAATATGGAGTCTAGTCTAACTAAAGTCTTTTGGTGGTACCACTGTCTAACTGAATCACCCCATTCCTCTATTTTGCTTTCTTGTTAGTTTTGGAGCCTCTTGGCTCAGATGTCTAATGCGGTCCAGTCCACCTCAGCCCCTGTAGGGCTCACGCGAGCGTAACCCGGCCCCTTTTGATCTTGACTGCAAGCTTTGATCTGCCGTGATGACTGGGTCTACATGTGGTCCTGATTCTGCATTTCCTTCCTCGACCCTTTGCCCTCTTTCTGACTGTACACCTGTGAGGAGTTTCTGCCCTGTTCTTACCTGTTCATAAATGTGTCTCCTGATTTGGATGGAAATGATAAACACTCTTGGATTTATGTGGGTCTCGTAAATGAAAGTGAAGACGGAGACATGAATTCCACTGCAACACCTGCAGACAAACATGCAAACGAGAGTAAAACACACCTGGTGATGATTCATCAGAACATATGATGCATTACAGCATTTTAAAACGGCATGCAAATCACTTACAGTACACCTGAAACAACACATCAAGACTTCCTTGTAGACCCATTGTTTGATTGAACTGCCAAAGAGACATTTTATTTAGTTTCATTTATTTTATTTATTGTTATACAAAAATAAAGAAATACATTTACAAAAACAACACAAAAGAAAACAAAAACAAGTCTAAAACCAAAACTGCCAATGACACAACATTACAAAAACATTATGTTCTTTCACAAAAAACAGAGTAAAATAAAATAAAGTAAAGTGACATGAGATGTAAATCTAAAATGGATTTAGAGAATATAAACTATGGTAAAACTAGTGCTGTCAAATGATTAATCGCGATTAATCGCATCCGTAATAAAGGTTTGTGTTTACATAATGTGTGTATTGTGTAGATTTATTATGTATACATAAATTCACTCACATGTATATATTTTAAAAGTATTTACATGTATATATACACATTTATATTTATATATAATTTATATATAAATATTTTATACATAAATGTAACATACATGTGTGTGTGTTTTTATATATACATAATAAATCTACACAGCACACACATATATTATGTAAACACAAACTTTTATTATGGATGCGATTAATCACTTGACAGCACTAGGTAAAACCATGGTGAAAACTTTCAAAAAAAAAAAAAAAAGGAATATAGATGTTATTAAAAAAAGACATTTTCAAACAAAACTCGATTAAAAATTCACTTCCAAAATAAAAAAAAAATGAATGGCATACGTGAACTAATAGAATAGATCACTGAAATATAACAATTTTATCATCATTTACTCACCTGTATAAAAGAATATCCAAGCTGCTCTTTTTCACATAACAAAAATGGTGAATTATAATGTCAAACTCCAAAAAAGCACCATAAAAGTAGTCCATATGACATTTTATAGGTCAAATATTCTTAACATAATGAGGTCATGGGGCAATGTAGCATACTACAGTTAGAAATATCCATATTTGAATACTGTAAATAGTTTGCTTGTTATTTTTTAAACTACATGGCACCCATAATAAAGAAAAATCACAAATGATCTCAGTAAACTTCTAGACACCAATATGAGATAATAAGAAGAGCAAATTGATTTCTACTTACAGTAAGCATCCTGCTTCTCAGATTTTTATCCAAAAATAATTCAAATAATAGGTTCAGAACTTCTGTTCTCAAAATTGCCAGTCTGCAATCAAAAGATCAACTTGAACACTTCCACTTCTCCAAAGCCAAAATGATCCTAGCTGCTATCTACAATCATTTTATAGCTTTGTAATTTTACTATAGCCTATATCAACATTGTCTTATTTGAACTTTTCAATTATTCTAAGGAATTTAAGGAGAAACTACAAAATTGATACTTACTGTACATAAATCATGACTGAAGTATCGTGAGCTACAAAATAGCAACAAATGAGCAATAAACTACTTTTTTTTATTCCGTTCCACACACAGCCAAACACAGAAAAAACTTTGGTCCATAATAGAGATGGAGTCTCATCTCATTAGTGAAACAGGAGACGTCTGTAAGTGCGGTCAGTTCACTTCACAATCACAGATTTACAAGCAATAAAAGCTCTAGTGATTTCAGATTGTTATTGTGAATCAACAGCACCAGTTTGTTTTATACCCGCTGAGGGATTGTTTGATCTTAGTGTGACATTACAAAAACAATTTATGACCATCCATTAATGATGCTAATGGTAGCTTTAAAACATCTTTGCCATTTAAACCGCTACACACCACATATAATGTCTGCAATTTCACGTACTTTACGATGATGAAGTGTCACCTGACAGCCAATATTTCTCTCGACTACAAGTCGCAACCAGACGATGAACTCTGTTGTGTTTACATTGCGTTGTAGCCGAAAACTTTTAGTGTCTCCAAGTTACTAGTCTACTCCAAAATCCCCACTCATGAAAGACAGTCCGGGGTGAAAAATGTGAATGATTTTAAGTACACAAGATAGACGTTACAGTCGTGGTTGTTCACATATTATTCTAGGTGCCTTTAGATAGTATGATTATTGTACATAACGTAGACAACTGCATTGTGCCAAAATCAAACTACATTTTATGTTGAGACATAATTTCAGAAATGTAACAGGTTTAACAGTTTTATCGTTTAATTTTAACATTACATGCCTTTTAAGATCGTGACAGTAGGGAGAGAGTGGGGACGGTTGCTACAAGGGGCAGTTGCAACATGGCTTATTTCTTCAATCAGCAATGAGCTACAGTGATGATATTCATACTGCACATGCTCAATCAGTCCCTCATCCTTCCTGGATGAAACACAGACACACATTCCTTCTATAAAAAATAATTTTCATGGTAAAAAAAAAAGTATTTTTTTTTAATCATCAGATTTTTGTCATACTGTCTAAGTTGGTTACGTGAAGCATTGTAAAAACATTATTTATATCTGTTTTCTCTTAGCTTCTAATAGGCATAGCTAGCATGTGTCAAATATATTGTGTCAAGCTAACATACCAAGTTTTATCATGGCTGTCAAGGTAGGGACAGTTGCAACACGTTGCAACCGTCCCAACATACTGTCCCTTACCACAACATTGATGTAAAAGCTTCCCATAACATTACATAATTGTAATTTTATTGATTAATAAAGAACCCCTTTCAATAGTTAGGTATTTCTCCTTTTTTATTAAAGTAAATAGGTTAAAAATGAGTTTGAGTCTAAGGTGGACTCATTTCCTTCACTCTCACCCTCTCTTTGTCTTACACACATACATGCATCACACACACTTATAAAGTCAGTTACATAAAATGATAGATTTGTCTAATTTGAATTTGAAAAGTAAGACTAATTACCACTTGGTTAACTGCTAGTTGGTCAAACTAGTTCTTAAGACAGACTTAAGATAATGGCTATGTTTATGCAACTGGCTTCAGTTCAGTAACCTTTCAAGTAAGTTAACAGAAGTAGGCTATTGTTAAATTTCAGTGTCTTGATTTTGATTAAATTAATATTTTGTAGTTTAAATGTATTGTAATAATTAGCCAAGACAGGGTTGTTACTTGTTACTTGAAAATGTTTGGGGTTTTTTCTCATTTACTATTCTTTGTTTTTACACAGCCACTCATTAAAGACCATGTCTATGCACAAATAAAATAAAGAAATTGCAAAATGATGTTTAAGAAGGGTTTTAATTACATTTTAATGAAGGTTGCAACTGTCCCTGTGGACTGTTGCAACCATCCCCTGTTGTGGGGTCAGTTGCAACATTTGACTTTGTCTATTAAAGTATAAATTGTATGTATATAATCATATGTGCACGTGTTACAGCAATGTGGGTGAGTAGCTGACTGATGTGGCATTATTGTATTAAAATTCTGATTTTCTAATGCAAACTCTCTCCCCTACTAATATTATATGCTAATTATAATGCTAATTAATGCTAAACTCAAATAGCCTATCCAATATATCAGTAATTCAAAAATGCACAAAGTGCATTAAAATGTGCACATTTAGTATTAAACAACAAGTTGGAAACATTTAATGACATAAATTGCCAAACCAAAATCCCTGTCAGAGTAGGAAGTGAATATATTATACAGAGTAATCATAAAACAATATTACATAATATGTCTTGCTTTGGCAGATGTCAAGTTAATGGTTAAATCAGACAGCAGTTAAAAGAGGTTTTAAAGCAATGTCAGGATCAAATCAGAGGATAGGCCTATGTTTAGAATAGCATACTAATCTTACTATTTACCCATGCAGGATGTTTACTGTGGACAATATGCAATTTTCTGAATGTAGGCCTAAAATAGGCCTACCCAGATACAATTGCCAAATTGTGTAGGAAACATTGTGTTCAGAAGTTCATATATACCTGGAGTGGGCAATTCACTGTCAGTCCCATTCATCTAAATGCTGGCTGATGGAATACACAACCTGGATGCTAGATGTTTGCTTCAGTTCATGGACACTTAGCAAACAATTCCATTGTGGATTGAGCCAATCACCTGAGCTATAAATGTCATGTGACTGATCACATGAAGTCCTTGAAAACTAAAGTGTCCTTCATAAAAAAGGGGGGAAATTTACCATAATATAATGATTGTTTGTAATGCATATGTTGCTTGCAAAACATTTCATTTTGTGAGAATTCACAACTATTTTTGAATGGCAGTCAATGGAGAAAAACAGTGTAGTTTCAGCATCTACCAGCAGGGGTTAACTGGACTAACTAACTAAAGCTTGAATCTCTGAAAACAATGCATTAGTTTAAATTGAATACTAACCAACTGCTTTATGAATACTGAATACAACTATCTTTCAAAAAAAAAAAAAAGTGAAAGAGTAGGAATTATCCCAAATTTTATACAGTTTCAAATGGTAATAGGCAACATCGCATGACCCCATTAATATGATGTCATTTTAGACTTCATGTAACACGGTTTATTATTACAAAGTCATTTCTGGCTGTTTATCATTTTAAATGAACATTTTACAGTCTAATCAAATAATGAGACATTAAAAAGCACAGTGATATTACTTTTGGTTCATCCATGACACAGACAACAAAAGGTCAAGCCAAATGCACTGCAATATGAGATACAACATTCTACACATATTTTATTTTATTTTTTTCCATATCATTATATGCATAAGTAAAAGTAGTATAGCAGTATATAATTAGAAACATATTTTGCTGGATACTGTATCCCAAAGTGCAATGCAATTCACTTGACTTGGCCCATTTTCAGTGTGATTGAATTCATTCAAGCAATAAAAAAAAGAATTGTATTAACCACAATATAGTCTTCTAATCTTAAAGAAAAATATTTGATCTGACAGATTAAGACATGTCTACAATTGGATTAAACATTTGAAACTGGATGCAACTTGCAGAATTAAAATTAGATCATATGTGAAACTTGAAATGATCATCACTATAATACATATTGTATCACATACAATTATTTTAAATAAAAATAGTAAGCAGTAGGTTGGTATTACATTCCAAACATAACCAAAATTAGCTTGAGAATACAGCCACCCAATACAATGTTCTGTATGAATTCCTTCTGTATTGGAGGACATAATAGTCTTTGTTCACCAGTCTGAGTAAATTACACAGTGAGATCAAGAAGCTAATGTGTAGTAGGGTGACCCAGTTTGAGTGGCCCAATGGGGTCCAGCAGAGCCATCTGTGAGCCATTAGACATTGGAAGGCCTGAGCCAACTGCCGATTCCTTTAAACCAGACCAGATTCTGTCCAACAACCTCAGATACTTAAAATGTTTCACATTCGGGAAACCAGCAAACTCTCCACCGAAAGGCATTTCAAAGATAAATCCCCAGTCAATAGAAGGAGGAGAATTCATAATCGACACAGGGAAAAACTGAATGCATATGGATGAGGACAATGTATTTTGTGAGAAAAACTCAAAACTCAATGAAGCTTCAAACTGAATAAAGTCCTGTATGTGATGTATAAAACATATGCATAAACATATATTATTTTACATTCTTCCATATGTATACAAACTACAGTCTTGTATGTGGTTTCAAGAAGCAGAAAACATGCAAAATATTAAATTTTACATATACATACATATATGTATATATAAAATATATATTTTATACAGTAAATATATATATATACATATATATATATATATATTATTGTCAGTTCCCTTTTTTAATTTTTTTTTCCCCTTTTAAATTTTTTTAGTTGCTAAAACATACACAGTATATGACAATGAATACTCCAGAAAGCTTATATTTTCCCATCACTAGCAAATATATAGTAGCCCATAGCAGAAGTATGCAAATTGGGACGCAGCCACAGAGTAAGAAACATTTATCTTTTAGAACGGCACATTCTTGGCAAGACTCAAAAGTTAAAGCAAAATTAACGATGGAGAAACAGACTGTATCAAAGGATATACATGACGATTTGACAGCAGACAAATGAATGAGCGTCCATGAGTGTGTTTGAAACACTGTGACTGAGGCTGTAGTTCACTAGCTTGGCTCCAGGCGCTGATTGGCTGACTGACATTCACAGTCTGGACGGTGAAGCACAGATAAGAAGAGACTTAAAGTGTTTGCTCAGGACTGCCAACATTTCCACCTCTTTGTGTTGTGGAAATCCATCTCACTCCATATCTGCTGTGTTTTAACAACAGGACAACACCTGTCGGACAACATCTCCAGGACGCTACGCTCCATATGACTAGTAAGCCCATTCTCAAATAACTCCTATGATGGCTTTTGTTCTACCCACTTAATTGACAGAAGTACTTGCGTTGTCCAATCTATAAAGACTGTGTCTGTTCCCCAAATAGTGAGGTCAAATTATAAATTTATTGCAGGATCTAGAAATAATCTGATCGTGATTAAACCAGAAAAATACAAAATAAATAAACAAAAGTAATTTTTAAAGCTTGGGCTCCTAAATATTAGTTCACTCGCACCCAAAGCAGTTATTGTAAATGAAATGATCACAGATAATAGTTTTGATGTACTCTGCTTGACTGAAACCTGGCTCAAACCAAATGACTATATTGGTCTGAATGAGTTTACTCCACCAAGCTACTGTTATAAGCATGAGCCCCGTCAGATTGGTCATGGTGGCAGTGTTGCAACAATATATAGTGACATTCTCAATGTTACCCAGAAAACAGCATGCAGGTTTAACTCATTCGAATTACTTCTGCTTAATGTTACACTGTCAGATATGCAAAAGAAATCTCTCCTATCTCTTGCTCTGGCTACTGTGTATAGACCGCCAGGGCCGAATACAGATTTCTTAAAAGATTTTGCAGATTTCCTCTCAGACCTATTGGTTACTGTTGATAAAGCGCTAATTGTCGGAGATTTTAATATTCACGTTGATAATACAAATGATGCGTTAGGACTTGCGTTTACTGACCTAATAAACTCTTTTGGAGTCAAGCAAAACGTCACCGGGCCCACTCATTGTTTTATTCATACTCTAGATTTAATTATAACGCGTGGAATTGATCTTACTGACATAGATATCATACCTCAAAGTGATAATGTTACTGACCATTTCCTTGTATCATGCATGCTGAGTATTACTGATATTAACTATATGGCTCCGCGTTATCGTCCGGCCAGAACTATTGTTCCAGCCACCAAAGACAGATTCACAAATAACCTGCCTGATTTATTTCAACTGCTCTGTGTACCCATAAATACACATGAACTAGACGAAATGACTAGCAACATGGGCACTATCTTCTCTGATACATTAGAAGCTGTTGCCCCCATGAAATTGAAAAAGGTTAGAGAAAAACGTACTGTGCCGTGGTACAACAGTAATACCCATTCTCTCAAGAAAGAAACTCGTAAACTTGAGCGCAAATGGAGAAAAACTAACTTGGAAGTTTTTAGAATTGCGTGGAAAAACAGTATGTCCAACCATAGACAGGCTTTAAAAGCTGTCAGGGCAGAGCATATCCGCAAACTAATAGAAAATAACCAAAACAATCCAAGGTTTTTATTTAGCACAGTGGCTAGATTAACAAATTACCAGACGCCGCCCGATGTAAATATTCCCTCACAGTTTAATAGTAATGACTTTATGAATTTCTTCACTGATAAGATAGATAACATCAGAAATACAATAACAAATGTAGATTCTGCAGCGTCTAGTACTTCAGCTCCATTCATCACACCCATAGAAAAACTGCAGTGCTTTACAACTATAGGACAGGAAGAGCTAAATAAACTTATCACTGCATCTAAAACAACAACATGCCTATTAGATCCTGTACCCACTAAATTACTGAAAGAATTGTTACCTGTAGTAGAAGAACCATTTCTCAATATTATTAACTCATCGTTATCTTTAGGTCACGTCCCAAAATCATTCAAGCTGGCAGTTATTAAGCCTCTTATTAAAAAAACACAACTAGATCCTAGTGAACCAGCAAATTACAGACCCATTTCTAATCTTCCGTTTATGTCTAAAATTTTAGAAAAAGTTGTGTCTGCTCAATTGTGTTCCTTTTTGCAAAAAAAGATCTCTATGAAGAATTTCAGTCAGGTTTCAGGCCCCACCATAGCACAGAAACTGCACTTGTTAAAATTACAAATGACTTGCTTCTTGCGTCAGACCAAGGCTGCATCTCATTGCTAGTTTTACTTGATCTTAGTGCTGCGTTCAACACTATAGATCATGGCATACTCATAGATCGATTACAAAACTATACGGGTATTCAAGGGCAGGCTTTAAGATGGTTTAGATCCTACCTGTCCGATCGCTACCACTTTGTTTATTTAAACGGGGAGTCATCTCAATTATCACCAGTAAAGTATGTAGTACCACAAGGATCTGTCCTAGGTCCTCTGCTATTTTCAATATACATGTTGCCCCTTGGTAATATTATTAGAAAATACGGGGATTAGTTTCCATTGTTATGCTGATGATACTCAACTAATATCAACAAGACCAGATGAAACTTCTAAATTATCTAAGCTAACAGAGTGTGTTAAAAATGTAAAAGATTGGATGACCAATAATTTTCTCCTATTAAATTCAGATAAGACAGAGATATTACTTATTGGACCAAAAAACAGTACACAGAATCTCTTGGATTATAATTTGCAACTAGACGGATGTATTGTTACTTCCTCTACAGTCAAAAATCTGGGTGTTATATTAAACAGCAACTTGTCTTTTGAAAATCATATTTCCCATGTTACAAAAACAGCATTCTTCCATCTTAGAAACATTGCCAAGCTACAAAACATGTTAACTGTTTCTGATGTAGAAAAGCTAGTTCATGCATTCATGACCTCTAGACTGGACTATTGTAATGCACTGCTAGCTGGTTGTCCTGCATCTTCAATAAACAAGCTACAGGTAGTCCAAAATGCAGCGGCTAGAGTCCTTACCAGGTCAAGAAAATATGATCATATTACCCCAATTTTACAGTCTCTGCACTGGCTACCTATTAAGTTTCATATCAGTTACAAAATATTATTACTTACCTATAAAGCCCTTAATGGTTTAGCTCCTGTGTACCTAACTAGTCTTCTACCACGTTACAATCCATCCCGCTCCCTAAGGTTCCAAATCTCTGGACTTTTGGTAGTACCTAGGATAGCAAAGTCAACTAAAGGAGGTAGAGCTTTTTCACATTTGGCTGCCAAACTCTGAAATAGCCTTCCTGATAACGTTCGGGGTTCAGACACACTCTCTCTGTTTAAATCTAGATTAAAGACACATCTCTTTAGCCAAGCATTCACATAATGCATCTCATAATCTTGTACTGCATTACGCACATTATTGTTCTTTAGCTTGGGTTGAACAAATAATTTTTCTTGGATGGAACAGCAGCTACGCTAATTATGTTTCTATTTGTTTCTCTGTTTCTGCCAACTAGGAATTACACAAGCTTCAGTCTGGATCCAATCCTTAAAAGATCTGAGATGACCAAACACCTGAGAAGAGATGATGCCAACCCCTCAGAGGACCTCAGATGATGCCAACCCTCAGACAACATACAGAACTACCAAATTTCGCCATAAGTAAATATAAGTTTATACAATATATAAATATATTGTAGAAACTTAATTTTCTGTAAAGCTGCTTTGTAACGATTTGTATTGTGAAAAGCGCTATACAAATAAATTTGAACTGAATTGAATTGAATTTTAGGGTTTCCTCGGTGGGGATTGTGTCCTTCCTGTCTCTGACTTGGTTCACTCATTGTGTTGTTTTCTGGCTGATATCTGTCTTTTTCCCATGCTGTTGTGTGGTGAAGTTGGGAGGTTTGATGCTTCACATGATAAAGGACCCACCTGAGTAAATGGGTGTTGAGCGGTTTACCCGCCACCCAGATTTATGGTCCATTTCCCTCCACGGCTGAAGAGTTTCATCTTCTGTCAGCTGTTCTGGTCACGCATTTGGGTGGGAATCAGACTGGCTACGGTTACTGTGGCAATATGACAACCATGTACATTAGAAAAGATAGGTGAGGTCAGGAGGTCAAATTACTGCTACACACGCACAAACAGACATGCAACATTAATCACTGTACATGTTATCAAACTAACAGGCAGAAAAGCTGTTTCACACATGTCACTATGACAGGAAGCAAACGTGTTTGCAAAAACACATCAGGTTTACATTATTTCATTCAGACAGCAGCAGCATGCTAAATAATTTAAATTAATGAAATCAAATGTTCATACTTCATTAAAAGTAGAACAAGACAAAAAAGTCAGATTTCTCTCATGCAAATGTAAATTTTGCTTCTAAGATAAATATATGAATTTTAATGTTTGGATATGTAGATAACTTTACAGGAATACTTACAGAAAATTATTATTATGTTTTTTTTTTTTTTTTTGCACAGTGGTAAATTAATTAATTTTTTTATAAAAATATTGTGTAAATGAGAACCCCATGAATATGCACACAGACACTAAGAATTAATAGTTCTCGACCTAAAAAAACTAAAAAATTTTGTTCTTCTGTGGATAGCTAAAAAAATATATATAGTAGTCAACATTTGAAGTGGATCAAAACCTTTCATCAAAGTTGTCCTAAAACCAAAACAATACCCGTGGCTTAGGACAACTTTGATAAACTTTTTTGATCTGCTTCAAATGTTGACTACTGCATTACAAAGAACATTGACACTGCTTTTCTCTATACAATAAAATACAGCGATCAGGTGATGTCAAGCTAAATAAAACAGCTATGTATGAGTATTGAAATTTAAGTCATTATTCATCATAAATCAAATCTTATTTGCAACAAGGCCAAGAGAACCAATAGCGTCTGACATCATCATAACAAATTTGATGCAACTCATGTTAATGCGGAAATTTGAATATATGGAAGAGAGAATAAGAGAAATTGGCATGATTTTCAGTAAATAATAACTTAAATTTCAAAGATACACTACCATTAAAAAGTTTGGGGTCGGTAAGATTTTTTAATGTGTTTGGAAAAACGTCTTGTGTTTACAAAATACAATAAATAACAGTAATAATGTGAAATATTATTACAATTTAAAATAACTGTTTTATATTTGAATATATTTTAAAATGTAATATATTCCTGTGATGCAAAGCTGAATTTTCAGCATCACTTCTCCAGTCTTCAGTGTCACATGATCCTTCGGAAATCGTTCTAATGCTGATTTGCTGCTTTTCTTCATTTCTTCTTATTATCAATGTTTTAAACAGTTTTGCTTAATATATTTGTGGAAACTGATACGTTTATCTTTTCAGGATTTTTTGATGAAATGAAAGTTCAAAACAACAGCATTTATTTGAAATAGAAATCTTTTTGTAACATTATAAATGCCTTTACTGTCACTTTTGATCAATTTTATGCATCCTTGCTGAATTAAATTATCCACGAAAAATCTTTTGAGTATGGATTACTTTTATGTTTCTTTTTGGAGTTGACAGTCTTATCGAAAAAAGTTGTATGGAAAAGAACTGTAAATATTCTTCAAAACTCCTTTTGTGCTCCACAAACGAAACAAAGACATACAACTTTGGAACAACATGAGTGTGAGTAAATGATTTCACGATTTTCATTTTTTGGCTGAACTATTTCCTTAATGTCAAAACAAAGACAGAAGGCTAGTGTAATTCAGAAACTCTGTGGTGTGTCCCTGCGGCATCTGCCAAGAGCACATCAGAATGCAAGAACATGTCAAGCTTTGTGTTTAGACGCTCTAAACGGATCGCAGTTGGACCAGAACTCCGTCTTCAAAATCCAAACTCCGTTCTTCCAAATGAAACACACAGGGCTGTGTTTTGTGGACATCTTCTTATGTGTGTGTGAGACAAGAGCTGGACGTGTGAATATGTAAATACCACGGTGGTTCAGGCACCTCTCCCTTTACCCAGAATTCCTCTGTCCCACTTCCCTTGACGTCACAGCTAGAGAAAGTGGGGCCACTCGTGGTCACTGTGGAAGAGGAACTGCTCCGAAGCGGCTCGAGGAATTTTAATGGTGGAGTTGGAGACCACTGCAGAGAGAGAATGACTTTAGGATTTGGACAGCCTTGTCAGAACTAAGAGATTTTTATGGATGTAAGTGTGTGGATCTTCAGAGAGCGCTTGTCTGTCTTTCTCTCTTTAGAGCTGATCTCCATGCCAAATCTCTCCATCTGGAAGCATGATCATGGCATACAGCCATTAATGACAGGCTTCAAAACATCCCAGAGCAATCCGTTTTTGCATGTAAGCATATCAGTTCACTCACTGTCTTTGGCCTCCTGTAGTTGGACTGAAGCTGCTGATGTCTCTATATCCTCTCACAAAAGCATTCTTGTTAAGAAATATCCTTATATTCTGTGCAATATTATTATATAGGCATTGTGATGGATTAGGGGTGCATTCAAAACTGGCATTATACGCACACTACTCAAATCATCTAATAATGCTTAGCAATGATCCGTGTTTTTGACTGACAGCCCTTTGAAATGTGTCTTACTGGAGGTAACTCTAGATTGTGACTCTTTTTGAATCATTTCATAAATATTCCAATTCAAGATCCAGTTCATATGAGGAATATATTCATCAGTCATATTAGATGTGCAGTTTTTTAAGTTACTTGACATAAAACGGCCCATGAAAGTAATTTGTTTGGACTGGTTATACTGGTTTTTGATAAACTAAAAAGAATAGGCTCATAAAAGAAAGACATCAATCAGTCTAACTGCTTAGACAAATAAAAGTACACCTTTCCTCAACAATAACTCATGTAGGACAAACGATACAGAAAGGTTTCTTTATTTGGAAAGACCCATAACCCATAAAACCCCCAAAATATAAAACAATAGTAATAGTCATGTGGGTGTACTTTTTTTTATCACATATAACAGACAATGTGTCACTATTTATCATGATTACAGCTCCATGCCCCTCAGAATCAGATCACCTTCCTTAAGCTTTGATTTCTCAGATTCTGAAATTCCACCCTTACTCTCGAAAACTGTTAAATTCCTTGTGGGTGCCATATAATAACAGGTCATAATCTTCCTGGGAAGCCATTTTTGCCTAAAACAACACAATATGCAGTACAAATAATTTACTAGTCCTTAGATTTGTATTAACTGATAACAACATACATTTAAGAATATATAGTGTTGAATTACACTGTAAGTAATGAAATAATGGTAAATATAACTATTAATCAAAATAAATCGAATACTACATTTTACTTGCAAGCTAGAAGACTGTTACAGAGCAGAGGAGTGCCTTTAGTGAGCCATACACAAAAAAAAACCCTGCATGTATTAGTTTTAGTGGGTGTTGGCTTATAGCTTTTGAAATGTTCTTTTTTCTATTGTTTGCAGAAGGACTAAAATAGAAAAATATTTACTTTCATTTTACATGAGAGTAATCACTTTATTACCTAAATATAAAGCTAAAATCTGACTTTCTTTTAGCATCCATATTACATGTACATTAAAACTGCATTCACTGCAATAAAACAAATTACATATGCTCTGAATAAAATCAGTTGAGTCATTTGTTTGCAGATTAATAAACTGCAATCAGCTCAAAAGACTCATTCGTTCGTGAACTGAGCTACACTGGTTGCAAGGTATGTTTTTGAGATATTGGCACTGGCAATTCAAGTGGGGAAATGCTGTGCTTGAGTAACATTGCACATGCACAACATGGTTTTCACTTAATTGCCAAAATTTATATTAATACAAACTGTAAATAAAAGTATTGAGAAAGCATTCTAACAAAATGGCAAACCAAGAGGTTGTTGTGTAAACATCATTATATTTTGTGTAGAAATGGTACAAATTTCACCTTTCAGACATTTTTTCACAAAATTCTTTAAAGTGTTTATTAACTGCAATTATTTCTGAGATGATAGGATGTACAGTACATTGACAACAATGAAAACAATGTTAGATACAACAGTGCACTCTTTTTTTATTTGAGGGCCACATTTTTCTTCTTCAGAAGGAATCTATTTTTGTAATTGTATTATTTTTCATCAAATTTATCTTTCATATTCCTGTTCAGACTCACCACTGATGGCTGTCAGCTCCACTAATTCTCCGTCCTGACTGGGAAATGAATCTTGGCCCCGATTTAAGTGGACAGCTGGTTTCTTTCATTACTCTAGGGGTTTGTTTGTCTTAACTGCCCGTTATTAGGACAGTGAACTTCCGAGCCCGTGCTGGAATGACTACCACATGTTTGTGCTTTGAAATTCCAGCCAAAACAAAAGAATAAAAATTCTCCACACAATTCCCATGAGGAGAACTGCGGAAATAACCAGGCGGTCTCGCAGGGTATGGAAATCAATGCTTTTCTTAACCACACCACCCGAAGGGTTAAAAACTCCTATGTAGACGGCCCATCCGGCACATTTGCGGAATTCTGCACCCGTTTTCTCTGATTCTGTCCCCTGGAAACATTCGGGAATAATACAAACCTGGAAATGAAACACTTTGCCTTTGGGGGCTACATACTGTACATGAACCTGAAAACTAAGAGACCTCACTACAAAGCAAAATCTCTGTGAAGGGTTAAAGTATCTCCTGGCAGTGATCTCCATGAATCTGCTGGTATTTGGTCTTTCTTTGGCAGCCTGGGGCATCGGGTTTGGTAGGATCCAATCTGACCATATCTGGCTGCAATGAATACCACTGATGTGGTAAAGAGGAGAGGAGATAAAACACACACTTGAGATAAAAGGACCTGCGAGCTGTGGCTTGAAGCGCCTCGTCGGGTGTGTCTGTGGACGTGCCACTCATTCCTGGTTGCAATCAAAAACTGAAACCAAATGAGGGTCTGTGTGTGGGTGGACTTGCGTGTGAATGTGTGTGTTTTATGATAAGGTCTGGTGGTGATGAGTGATTGTATGATGGACTGGACAAGAGGAACTGACATCTGTGCTGTTGACTAGAATGACTCAGAGAAGCACGAATCAGTTTCATTAGTTCAGCAGATTTTGCTGCCCCTCCTATCAAAGACATTTAATGTACAGCAGAAAAATAGCAGTATCTAAAAAATCCTGTCACAAACAGGCCTGTTGGGTGTGGCCAGTTCAAATTCACACTCCAACTATTCAACCTATGCATGACTCATCCAATCAGACCCAATCGAACACTTATTTTGAAGTTTCCCATTTCCTGTCAGGGTGATTAACACTTAAATTTGACTTAAACTTCAGTTACAGGTACCGTAACATTCCATCAGAATCACCCTAAAGGCACAGCTTACATAAATGTGGTCAATGCTATATTTTCCCCATTTTTTTCCAATTTGTGCTTGTCTCTGAAAAACTTTGGGACCCTATTTGGGTCATCATACCATACTAAAAGTGTTCTGAGACGTTTAAAAGCTGTTATGTGGTTCCAATGTTAGGTGGCTCACTAGTCAAAAGAGTGCACCCTCAAATCTTTAATATTCTGGTACTTAGATATGGCAAGCCCTGCTTGCAATAAAGCTGTGGAAATGTATGTATTTATGCATAAATGTATGTTTTATAATTTGTCAGATGAAATGCAGTCAAACTGCTTAGAAAAGTATTAATATCACTGATGTCAAGTTCACTACACTAATTATTTATCTATCACAAAGTTAATGGATAGGAACTGCAATTTACTGAGCAGCAGAACAGACACTTCTGACACTTCGGGAAAATTGATTATGGAATTTCTGATTTCAAAATACTGTACCAAGAATCAAATTTAAAACAAAAATTATCAAAATGGAAAAGTACAATTATTAAAATTATTATTGTTTTTGTTTATTTATTTTACATAGAAAAGAGCAAGAAGTTAAAAAACAAAGGTCAAGTTTCTTTTTTGTTCACTTCCACTAAAAAAAAAAAAAAGGAAAAAGAAAAAAAAAAACTACCAACACCCACTCAAAAGCACTGGAGGCGATGAGATATAACTATGGAGTGCAGGAAAAAAAAATCCTTAAGTGAGAGATAGAAACTTCATAGAAACGCTGTCTCGTGTAAGTTTAAATCACACTTTTGTGGTGAGACGACCACAAGCTAAATACCAAAATAGTTTCAATATGATAATATAATAAACTAAACTATTTCATATTATAAAGTAATTCATATTATATTAAATAAAGATATTTGAGATCAGAGTGAAAGTGAAATTTGAGTTGAATTAGGTATTTCTGATAATCTCTCCATTTATCTTCTAGAGAGTGTGAGTCATGCCTAGCGTCTGCGACACAGGGGGGCCTCAGGGGGCCCGGCACGGCCCGGCCACCTCAGTCACTGTGCCCCTTCACCTCTGGTGCCATCTCTGTATAGGCACCCTGATTTTAGTCTGAATAAGATTAAATAAAGGATTTGTTGTGAAGTGAGGGGAACTAAAATAGCCTGTGTTGGTACATTATCAAATTATGCTTTACAGTATGTAGGCCTGCTGGTAGTATTATTTCTAAATGTAATAAAATGTAACTTATGATTTATCTGTTTTACTTTTCCTCTCAAAAACTTAACATTTATATTTAATGTGTTTTTTAAATATGCAGCAAATGAAAGTAGGTAATTAATTGGTTAAAAAACAAATTTACATTAGTATTCTTATGCTTGGCTTCCCAGATAGCAAGAGTCTGGGCCAAATCTGGGTTACATTCAGCACTTATGGCTTCATTCTGGTATTCTTTTTTTTCATTGATTGCAAATGTCTTAAAATTAAAATTAAAACAAAAATTAGGCAAGTATATTTATGACATCAATTACTACTTTCCTTGTTCAGAAACAGAAATAACTTAAAATGTTATTTGTGTGTTGTACTTTTTATATTTTAGTAGCTATAATATACAGCTAAACCACAGCACTTCCAGTAGGCTATTTTACTATTTTATAAAACTAGGCTATATGTTATTGAATGGTAGTATAAAATAATTTTATTTACAAATTTCATGTTTGTGTTTTTCCCATTTTATTCATTGCATCTGAACATTACTACATATCTACACTAGTAGTTTACATAATTTAGATCAATCAATATCCAGAAACAGGTGCCGGACTCCAGAAAAAGACGCATAAAGAACGCATTGCATATACTCTGCTTTAATACTGACATCTTGGATGCCAACATCCAATTAAATGCATTCTGGTCTTGTCTTATTCATGAAGGATACATGTAAGCCTTCTTTAGATTTTAGTCAAGACAAGGTATAAGGCAGACTACTGTTTGGAATACATTTCATATCTGGTGTGCACCTATGATGCCTAAAAATACTGTTCACATAGGCCATTTACTAGGGTTTAGAACAGAACACTTAAAGAGAGCCACAGAGCTGTGCAGCTTGTGTTTTGTAAGGTAAAATCTGAGATGAAGTCAGTTGTAAGGAATGTGAGGCAGTGTGTTAATCTCTGCCGCTCAGCACACTTACAGAATTGTGATTACCATGCGACTGATGGCTGTTTGGAGAGAGAGAAGACCTTCATTACCAGCTTTGATGTTTTCATGACTAAAATGCTTAAACATTTAACTGCTCAAAGACTTAAAGAGGCAGAAAGCAGCCTGCAGGTGCTCGCGAAGACAAGCCCAAAAGCTCTCAGCACTCATGTTTTGATAGAGAACAGCATAAATCAACTGAGAAGCAGAGCTGGCGGAGATCCACGCCTTCATTCAGTCCGTCTGTGGAGAAACAGCATTTGAACCTCCACAAATCACAAGCTGGATAGAAATAAACAGGGGTCAGAAATAACTTGTCAATCAATTGCCATAAATATGTCTTACAATCCTATAAATGTATTAAATAATTTACAATATATTATAAAGTGATTCTATATATATACAATAGATAGACAGATAGATATGTATAATAAAATGTATGATAAAATGTATTTTTATGTATTTATTTGTATAAAAAGTAAAACTAAAGATAATGGCTTTCTAACATAAACTGTCAACATTAAATATATTCTTACAAATAATTACATGCAATTTTACTGTAAAATATTGTGAAAAATGTATGAATTACATTGTAATAGGAAAATAAAGATTTGTTTTTATTTTATTTTTATTATATTGTTAAAATGATAGGTTAATTTAACAATATAATTCAGTAAAAATTAGGTATCTAAAAAAAATGTAAAAATTAATCAAAATATAGCTGCAAGCAGCGATTACTGGGGTTCAAGCACTTTAGGGACCTTATTGCATCTAAGATGATATGGTCAAGGTCAACCTGAAATTTTGGACTGACATTACAACACATCCATGATGAAGAATATTGCAACACACACATACACAACCTGAAATGAAAGGGCTTATAATACTTAATACATAGTAAGCATACTTACATGAAATCACATTTTGTTGTAGATATAGAGATTTAATGAAATAATATAGGTACCAAAAAGCTTACTGCAAGTCTTCTGTTTATAATGCAATTTTCAGGTCTCACTGTAATCATAATATGTCATAATTTCAAAATTCCTCCAGGTAAATGAAGTGGTAAAGTTTGACAAAATGTGATACTGAATGTTATCATAGTGACTTTATAATTTATATACATGAATATAAATGGCAGACCTGTAATAGTGCTATATTAGTGAGCAGAATGAGCCAATTAATGGTCTTCTACTGCCATCTAGTGGTTAAAATGGCAATTCCAGGGATTTTGCCATTAAAATGTACTGTTTTTCACCTTTTTAACCACTATAGAGGCAACTAATGTCTAAGCCCCATAAATTTTGCATTGTGCATGCTTCTCTACAAACATATGACACGTGTTCACCTTTCATGAAGTTTTCATCTTTCTTTTAGGAATTATAGGGTTTTGGGGACACTATATCAAGGCCATATTATGAAATGGCCCCATTGTAGCTGTCCAAATGCAAATGTTCAACATTTTTTTTAATAATTATTGGCCTAGAGAGTCTAAAGAATTGTACTGCAGTGATTTTATTGGTTTTGGGTTTATGACCTAGGACTAGTTCACAAAAGTAGGTTTTTAAAATTATCTCAAATATTCAGTTAGGTTTGATTGACAGCATTGGTCCCAGAGGCAAAGTTGTTCAGAATGAAAAGGTCTATAATTTTTGAAGGCTTTTTTACTGTTATAGCGCCACCTATGGTCCTATCTCCATGAAACTTTGCATGTTTGTTAAGAGTCATCTGACACGTTTTCACCAACTTTCGTAAAGTTGTGAGTTTTTGTTTAGGTGTTATAGGCTTTTGGATATATGTGGCCATGCCCCCTTTTTAAATGAGCCCATTATAGCTAACCACAGGACAAAATTCAACATTTTTTTGATAATTATTGATCTAGAGAGTCCAGAGATTATTACTGCAGTGGTTTGATCGAGATTGAGTGAAAAACCTAGGACTAGTTCGCAAAAGTAGGTTTTTAACATATTAGTGAATATTTAATGAACGATTTGATTGACAGCAATGGTTCTTGAGGCAAAGTTGCTCATTATGAGGAGATCTATCAAATGATATGAATATTTAGTGTATGTGTGAAAAACTGTGCTATATACAATCATTTATGTACTTGAAAAATTAAATTTCGCCCCCTAGTGGCCGATTTCTTTCAAAATTCTTACAGACCTTTAGGGCCATGAGTCGAACATGCCCACCAAGTTTCATTACAATCGACCTCCGTAAACCTTGCCTAATAGGTGCTCAAACTTCATTGGCTGATGGTGGCCATGTTTTTTGAGATACGCCAATGTCCTCATAGACCCTTATGGCACATTGGACAAAGACTGCATACCAATTTTCAAGTTGATCGGACCAACGGTTGCCTAATTATTGCCGTTTTTAGGTTTTTTTCAATCTTATAGCGCCACCAAGTGGCAGAGCTACGCATTTTTTTTATATTACCAAAGATTGAGCTATTATAGATGTGTGCCAAGGTGAAGATATCTCATTCCGTTCATGACTTTTAGTAAAAGTGGAACCGCCCATTTTGAACATTTGGCATCCCTATGCGACGGGGAGTCAAAATTTCTTTGGACAAAATTCAAAATGGCGGGAAAATTTTCAAGATGGAAATAAAATCGGAGATAGCCATTTTGTTTGCCATGAGCCAAGGATTCCAATGATATAAGAATCTACGACAAACGGTCTAGGAGATATGAGCGATTTCACTTTTTTGTTTGCTGTAGCGCCACCTATTGGCCAATTGTGGTGAGTCTTTGTCAGGTTCTCCCCAAATTGAGCTCTATCATCTGGCAAAGTTTCAAGTCTCTAGGCCTTACGGTTTGGTCTGCACAATCAGTTTTACGGCGGAAGAATAATAATAAATATCTTTAACAATTACAATAGGGTTTCAGCACTACGTGCTTGAACCCCTAAATATCAATACATGAAAATAACAATCTGATTTAATAGGGTTAAGGCTAGAAGGGATACAATTAAAACTACTGTCTGGGCATGCTCATAATGTAGCATAACTTTTGTCACACTATACAACAATAATGACTGTTTTTGCCTTATTGTAAGGGGTAGGTTTAAGGTTTGGGTAGGACGTTAATAAAACACAATCTGAGGTAGAAAATTAAATTTATTGTTAGCTTCCGGTTTTAGCTGTATCCCTTCTAGCCACAACTATTTAATAGGTGGCTATTTGAAATCAGGCATTATTTTTTGCTGTACTGAACATACAAGTTTGTCACCTGGTTGTTTATATATACACTATATTGCCAAAAGTATTGGGTCACCCCCTTCTAATGAACAGGTTTGACTACTTTAGTAATTTCCATGAGTACAAATCTTAATGTTTAAGTATATAATGATATTCTAGGGAATTGTGATGGTTGTGATTGGTGTTTGGTAAAGAGTTTTTGGCTCAAGGTCTGCATTTAAAGTCACACCAGAGGTGTTCAGCTTGGATTAGGACTTGGCCTTCTGCAGATCAGTCAAGTTCTTCCACACTGACCAAATCAATCATTTCTTTTTGAACCCTGCCTTATACACAGAGGCATTGTAATGTTAGAATAGAAAAGGGTACTGTTGCTATAAAATTAGAAGCACACAATTCCCTAGAATATCATTATATGCTTAAACATTAAGATTTGTACTCATGGAAATTACTAAAGTAGTCAAACCTGTTCATTAGAAGGGGGTGACCCAATACTTTTGGCAATATAGTGTATCTTGAAAACTTTTGTCCTCTTCTGTCTCACTCCTCCCTTCTCTCTGTCTTCCCGAGTCCTGACCCTGTTCTCCACCCCTCAGGTTTTCCCGGGATGGAAGCAGGGGAAGGAGGGAATCTTTCATCAGCTGCACGAGCGACAGGAGGGTCAGACTGCTGAGATAGGGATTGCTTTTCAAAAGACTATCTCTTCATTTGTTTTCCCGACAACATTTCACTTGCTGTTCTACATAAAGAGTAAAATCCCTCCCTTTTAAGAGGAAAAGGGGCCACGCAGCCATCCGTCATAATGGGATATTTCAGAGAGGCCAATTTAGCTTTGATATCAGGAGTTTTCCTCCCTTCATGACAGCTAAGGAAGATGGCATCTTAAACTTTCCCTCCCAAAATAGCTGTTCTCACACGCTCAGACTGGAGGAAAATAGTTTGCTAGGTTCCCCAAGTCAAACGATCCCACTCTGCCTATGATATTTGGAAATGGTCATGAGAGATATTCCTTGTTAACAACAGTTTATAATGAGTTACTTATATTTTAGACACAAGTTTGCTGGTTGTTTTGTTCATTCTTGCTTCGAAATACTTCGAAATGAAGTCAAACCAGGCATTTTCAAGCTACTCACGAGTAATGGCATTCCTGAATGAATCGGTGTTGTTGAACTCATCGAATCATCAGTTGAATGAATGATTCAATGATTCATTCATAAAGACGGTCATTTTTTCTTTCCTGAATGAATCGGTGTTATTGTACGAATCGGTTGAATGAATGGTTCAGTGATTCTATTATTAAGACACTCCTCAGATAATAGAATCACTCATTCATTCAACCAATTACAACAATACCGACTCAAGGTATCGTCTTTATGAATGAACGATTCAGTGATTCACTTGGTCACTTGTATCGAATTAGTGTTGCTTAACCAGTCTGAATGAATGATTTAATGATTCACTTATAAAGATGGTCAATTGTTTCTTTCCTGCAATGATTTGTTATTGTTGAATGAAGCGTTTGAATGATCGATTCAATGATTCTCTCATAAAGATGGTCATTCATTCATTTGGTTTCTGAATGAATCTGTGTCTGAACGAATCATTTCAACAAATGATTTAATGGTTCACTCATCAAGACAGTCACTTGTCGCCGCCTACTGGCGTAACCATGTAAACTGTAGAAAGAATCTAAATTATCTATTACTGTGGTATAAATTATATTTTAGAGCATCAAAATTGGCTTCCATCCTCTCAGAATGTTAAAATTAAAAATTACTGACCCAAGCTCAGTGCGTAAACAATAACCATGTATTAGACTCTGTTAGATGCAAACACTCTAGATTGTCAGGAATATGTGTAAGATTAGAAGATTATGCATTCGTGTGTTTCGCATCCTCATGGAAAAGAGATAAAAACTGTGTGTGTTTTTAGAGAGGTGACCTCAGATTTTTTTACGAGAACTGTGAACCACAAGGGCCAGATCTGGCATCATAAACCTTTAACTGTGACAGGTAGAGACCACCACGAACACAAGGCCATACTGACTTTCAGCTGAGTGTCCTTGAATCCCATCCCTTTTCTATTCTCTCCTCTTCTGCTTCTGTCTGATTGGGACATTTTTAGCTGGGATGATGAACAAGGGATGAAAAGAGAGATGTATAGGACATATATAACAGCCTCAGTCTGGTTCTTAGTATTAGAGGATTTCATGAGCTCTTAAAGAACCGAATCCTACACTTTTTACAGGACGAATCAGTCACACATCTTATTTTTCTATGGCTAACTCTCTCTGTTTCCCCGTTTATCATGGGCTGGGCTGAAATCAGGCCACGCTTATAATCCCGCCTGAATGAAGGTTAACTAGAGTCTTCACATGACAAATGCTCTCGGCTTCAGATTTAAATCTACGGCATGTAGAATCCATCAGCAGTTTCTTTAGCGTTTTCCCACAAATAAAATCTCAAAGATTCCACTCACAGCCCTTTCCAAACTGCTCTCGGCATAAAAGCTTTTCCTCTCTCAGATTCAGACGTTAAAGTTTATTTGAAGGAGGCTGAATGAGAGAAAACGAGAGGAATGGAAAGAGGAATAAAAGAAGCTTTAATCACAGAAAACTGCCCCTGGAAAAATCTGAGAAGCTAGGAGATGCATTCAGAAGAAAAGAGAAGTTCATCTACTTCATGTATTCATTTACAGAATGTATATTTATGACCACATGGTATTAATATTCATCTCAAGTGATCCAATCACAAGTAAACAGCACTAAACTGGTGCGAATAGGGCTTTTTGATCTCATCATGGTGGTAGACTCAGCTATTCTTTAAAACAAAACATTGTTCTTTTTAATCGTTTGGTCAAACTGATTCACAAATTAGTGAAGAAATCTGTGAATCAGTTTGTTGGATCTGCACAGCCATTTTTAAGGCCTGTCTGTCTTCGTACAGAATCACTGACTCTCAAATAAAACACAGCTGAAACCCCAAGTGTTTGCTTTAAAACTGTTTCCATTCCTTCTTAAAAAGAGGGCAGATGTTCCAAAAACTCTTTCTTCCTCCGCCACTGAGACACATGAAGCTCTTTATGCATCAGTGAGTGTTTCCTGCAGCTTTAAGTAGGATATCAAAAGACGGAGCGCAAACGGTCGGCAGGAGGAAATGAAGGCTTGCACAGAAACCAACCAACATCCACAGATGATCTGTCCTAACTTCCACAGAAGTTCTTAACACAACACTCGATGGGTGCTAAAACAGCCCCAGGAGGCGCAGAGCTTCAGAGGAAAGAGCTTTTGAGTTGATGGACGGGAGTTTATCCTGGGATAAAGATGTCTTCCTGTAAATATTTTGGTGGTGTGATACTTCTCACTGAGCATTTACAGCACTGGTTAAAACACAGCAGGAGCTCAGAAACTGAATCACAGCCAGTCAGCCACATGCTAGAATGTACAATAAAGATACTGTAGAATTACTGTGGTTCGTTGAAACTATCAGATGGTTATATCGTGATAATTTAATACGTTTAAAAGAAGTGCCATGATACCACCATATTTTGGTGTTCTTGGAAGAAACACGGAATATGATATAAAAACCATGGTACATGAATTACATTTAAGTACCATAGCATTACCATCTGATATCATCACTGTACCTTGGTACCATCAGAGTACTTTTTGTTTTTGATTTTTTAACCTGAAGTTAATACTACGTTTTGTGGACATATACATTGAATTACTTTGGAGTACCATGTAAACAACGTGGTATCTAAACATGGCAATCATTCAGTATTGCTTTTACAAGAAACTAACAAATGGTCCCATTGTATTACCATGTTTTTTTTGGACCATGGACCATATTACCATGGTATTCTTAGAAATGCAATCTAAATACCACATACAATGATGTTACTTTGGAAATATGTTTGACATGGTACCATGGTTATACCATGTTTGTATTATAACAATACCATGGTGTATGTTAAATTACCTTGGAGTAACATGTAACTACCTTGGTATAAATGTGATAATCATTCAGTATTATACTGACAAAAAGTACCACAGTGCTACCATTTCTTGTACGTGTACCATGGTCGTACCGTGGGATTCTTAGAAGTACCACAGAGTACCATGTGAATGGTAAACACTTAGTATTATACTTACATAAAAGTATTAAAAAGTACCACATACTATGGTTTTTAGACAAGGTGTTCTCTAAGTAACCTAGAATATAGTGTAAATACCATAGGTATTATTTTCAGTACCATAGTATCCTTCTTATACTATGTTTTTGGAATATTTGTATGGTATTATTGTGGTACTTTTTTGTAAAATGGGTAACTTGTTTTTCTACTCTGTGCTTTTCTCTTTATATGAGTACTCATCATCATTAGATCATTTTGTACCATGGTACCGCCAGAGTACTTTTTGTTTTTGATTTTTTTTTTACCTGATACCAAAGTTAATTGTCACGTTTATGGTCTGTTTTGGTTTTATTTTCCAGGTGTTCTATGTTCTAGATTTTCCCCGTGTTTCTTAATGCCTATATTTGGTTCTTCCTGTTTCCTGTCCTCGTTTAGTGTGATTATTAGTTCATTAGTCTTCAGCTGTGTTTTTATTAATTATCTAGTTTCATCCTGTGTATTTAGTTCCTGCCTGTTTAGTTCTTTTTCGTCTGGTCTACTTGTTACGCTCCCTGTGTGTCTCAGCCCTGCCTTGTATAGCCCTGTTGAATTGGATTAAATTCGCACCAAAGTCAAGTTCGCGGGCCGCCGCTTGCTCAAGCCTGCCGGCCGTTCCAACGTCAAGCCTGTCGGCTGCGGCTCACTTCAGTTCCAGAGTTCGCTCCAGTATCCTGACCAAGAGTCCAGTGCAGGCTCCAGCCCCTGACCAGAGTCCAGTGCAGGCTCCAGCCCCTGACCAGAGTCAAGTCATGTACCCTGAAGTATTGTCCACAGGAACATTTTTAATCAGCCTTGTCTTGTCTGTTGGGGTTCTCGTTTTGCCTCAATGGAAGCGGTTCCTGAATTCACCCCTGAGAGGGCCCCTGTCACCACGTTCAGCCCAAGGAGGGCTGTGGTGCTCACGTCAGGGCCAGAGAAGGGCCTCAGATTCCGAGCCTAGCCCTAAATGGGCTCCTGTTCCTGTGGATAGCCCTGAGAGGGCTCCTGTTCCTGAGTTTAGTCCAAGGAGGGCTCCTGTTCCAGAGTTTAGCCCACAGAAAGCTCCAGTCCCCGAATCCAGCCCAGGGAGGGTCTCTAGACCCGAGATTCTCCCCAAGTAATTTTTGGGGAAGGCTCATAGAGCTCCGTTGGCCAAGGTTCCCTGCACCGCCATGGCCTCCCGAGCTCCCTGCTCCGCCATGGCCTCCTGAGCTCCCTGCTCCGCCATGGCCTCCCGAGCTTCCTGCTCCGCCATGGCCTCCCCGGAACGGGTCCTGCTCTGGAGCCCGGCCATCCCCGCGTATCCTGTCCTGACGGGCCTCCAGAGCGCCCACCTCCCCTCCCCTCCCCATTGGATGGTGTTAAGGTGCTGGATGCACCTTCCGGGAGGGGGGAGTAATGTCACGTTTATGGTCTGTTTTGGTTTTGTTTTCCAGGTGTTCTATGTTCTAGGTTTTCCCCGTGTTTCTTAATGCCCATATTTGGTCCTTCCTGTTTCCTGTCCTCGTTTAGTGTGATTTATTAGTTCATTAGTCTTCAGCTGTGTTTTACTAATTATCTAGTTTCATCCTGTGTATTTAATTCCTGCCTGTTTAGTTCTTTTTCGTCTGATCTACTTGTTACATTCCCTGTGTTCCTGTGTGTCTTAGCCCTGCCTTGCATAGCCCTATTGAATTGGATTAAAGCCTGTTTATTTTGAGTAATTCCTCGTTCTTCCCCCGCATGACATTAATACTATGTTTTGTGGACATACACATTGAATTAGCTTGGAGTACCATGTACAAAACATGGTATCTAAACATGGTAATACCACAATACCATGGTATATGTTAAACTACTTTGGAGGAACATGTAAATAACTTGGTATAAATGGTAATCGTTCAGAATTATACTGACAAAAAGTAACACAGTGCTACCTTTTTTTTTTTTTTTTTTTTTGACGTTCCATGGTAGCACTGTGGTATTCTTAGAAGTATCATAGAGTATGATAATCACTTGGTATTATACTTACACAAAAGTATTAAAAAGTACCATGGTACTGTTTTTTGAACATGGTATAAAGCAGTCTACCACAGAATACAGTGTAAATACATTACCATAGTAGCCTATGTGGTATTATTTTCAGTACCGTAGCATCCTGATCCTATACTATCACTTGACCATGGTACCACCATGTTTTTTGAATATTTGTATGGTATTACCATGGTACTATTTTTTGTAAAACAAAAAAAAAAAAAAAAAAAGAAAAAAAAAGGAGTAACTTGCGTTTTTACTTACTTGGTGCTTCTCTTTATATGAATACTCATCATCATCATTAAATCATTTCGTACCATGGTACCGCCAGAGTACTTTTTTTGTAAGACTTCTTTCTTTCTTTCATCAAATCCTCCTCGTCTCTATTTTTAGCCGTTGTCCTGCTATTCTGGAATTCATTGCTGACTGGCTGCTGCCGAGCGGAATCCTTTCAGGAATGTCTGGAACTTTCTCAAACCACTACAGAGAGAGAAAGCGAGTGAGAGGTTGATCCATGGGGAGGAGGAGAGGAAAGGAGAAAGCAGATGTGTCTGTTCTTCTGTTGTGGACTACAGTAAGTCTGAATATGTGCAAGTGTGATCAGGACTTCTTATAAGTATCTTGAATTGATTAGCGCGCATGAGATGACTCGTCTTTCTGTGTGTGTGGTCCGTTTAGCAATAATAATCAGTCATAATCTCTCACAGTTCCTGGATCGGTATTACAGCTTCAAAGAACAAGTTCAGAGCGAAAGCCAGGCCATCCAAGCCACCTGCTGATCACAAAAGTACCGATCGGTTTTGCATAGCCTACATTGTGGAGATGCATATAATTGCTAGTAGGCTAATTGTAGTTTAGAAAACGATTCCCATCTGAATACTGCTTTTGTCTATATATATTTCCACTTTTTAAGATTGGAGCAGATTTAAGAAGACATATTGACATGTCCAGCAAGTACAGGTGCATCTCAATAAATTAGAATGTCGTGGAAAAGTTAATTTATTTTAGTAATTCAACTCAAATTGTGAAACTCATGTATTAAATAAATTCATTGCACACAGACTGAAGTAGTTTAATTCTTTGGTTCTTTTAATTGTGATGATTTTGGCTCACATTTAACAAAAACCCACCAATTCACTATCTCAACAAATTAGAATACTTCATAAGACCAATAAAAAAACATTTTTAGTGAATTGTTGGCCTTCTGGAAAGTATGTTCATTTACTATATATGTGCTCAATACTTGGTAGGGGCTCCTTTTGCTTTAATAACTGCCTCAATTCGGCATGGCATGGAGGTGATCAGTTTGTGGCACTGCTGAGGTGGTATGGAAGCCCAGGTTTCTTTGACAGTGGCCTTCAGCTTATCTGCATTTTTTGGTCTCTTGTTTCTCATTTTCCTCTTGACAATACCCCATAGATTCTCTATTGGGTTCAGGTCTGGTGAGTTTGCTGGCCAGTCAAGCACACCAACACCATGGTCATTTAACCAACTTTTGGTGCTTTTGGCAGTGTGGGCAGGTGCCAAATCCTGCTGGAAAATGAAATCAGCATCTTTAAAAAGCTGGTCAGCAGAAGGAAGCATGAAGTGCTCCAAAATTTCTTGGTAAACGGGTGCAGTGACTTTGGTTTTCAAAAAACACAATGGACCAACACCAGCAGATGACATTGCACCCCAAATCATCACAGACTGTGGAAACTTAACACTGTACTTCAAGCAACTTGGGCTATGAGCTTCTCCACCCTTCCTCCAGACTCTAGGACCTTGGTTTCCAAATGAAATACAAAACTTGCTCTCATCTGAAAAGAGGACTTTGGACCACTGGGCAACACTCCAGTTCTTCTTCTCCTTAGCACTCTGTGAACAGAGTCTCCTTCTCCTTAGCACTCTGTGAACAGCCAGCTTCTTTGGCAATGAATGTTTGTGGCTTACCCTACTTGTGAAGGGTGTCAATGATTGTCTTCTGGACAACTGTCAGATCAGCAGTCTTCCCCATGATTGTGTAGCCTAGTGAACCAAACTGAGAGACCATTTTGAAGGTTCAGGAAAAGTTTGCAGGTGTTTTGAGTTGATTAGCTGATTGGTATGTCACCATATTCTAATTTGTGGGTTTTTGTTAAATGTCAGCCAAAATCATCACAATTAAAAGAACCAAAGACTTAAACTACTTCAGTCTGTGTGCATTGAATTTATTTAATACACGAGTTTCACAATTTGAGTTGAATTACTGAAATAAATGAACTTTTCCACAACATTCTAATTTATTGAGATGTACCTGTAAATGTTGTGAGCAGCTGATGGCCCAATGGTTTTTAAAGTGCATTCCGGGAAGATTTTTGGAAATAGGACTCCCTTGGAATTGTACTACTGAACTAGACAGCAGATTGAAACACACCTAAGAACTTTTAAACAGAAAATCAAGGACTGTAGTAGCACAACTGTATTTGGGTCGGTCTGGTTTGTGCAGCCGGTCTGCTAAATTTCTCTTTCTCTCTGGCATGCGGCTGAAACGCTCTCTTGTTCTGTTTTCCGTGGGCCCTGGAAAGCAGCTCTGGATCAAATTAAAGCTGGCAAAGACAGCAGCCTATCCTTTATATATTTCTCCCTTCAGATCTTGTCTCTCGTTCATGCACACTTTTCCGTACTCTGGGCTTGTTTAAAATCTTTGGCCTTCTTAAAGGGATAGTTCACCCAAGAATTAGTATTCTGTCATCATTTACTCACCCTTATGTCATACTAAACCTGTTTAACACAAGGGGGGATCCAAATCAATGATCCAAACAGTTCATTGAAAGATCTAAGGTCTACTAACTGAGAAATATTAGATGTAGGATATTCCTTGACTTAAGCATGCAAGAATAAACCATTAGTGCAGTTAAATAAAGTACACACAGATATCACCTCCTTTGAAATGATTTGTTTATTGAGTTGGTTTTACACAGATTTGGTTTTGTGGTACAAAATACTGCTGGTTAGCGAGATATCTCCACTTAACAACAACCAAAGCAGCTGAATACACACCCAAAGCTTTACAACACAACCACATGACCGCAATGCACCATCTCTCTGTTATTTTGCTCTTCCAGTTGTCCTTCAGTGTTTGTTTGTGTCTAGAAACACGCTCACACATGCACACTTTGTATGACTGCTGTTAAATGAAATGGCTTCACCACCAATAAATAGAGTATAAAAATGCAATTGTAATAATTTTATTATCAAAAAATTAAACAAAAATCATAAAAGATAGCAAAGGCACTGAACGAAAAATACCTTGGCAGTCCTTGTTTCTCAAACTGATACCAAACCCCCAAAAAAGATTATGGCATTGACCAACAAAAGTAATTAATTATAATAAAATAATGCATAAATAACATAATAATACTACCATTTCAGTACTGTCAATAAACAATGTCCAGTCAAGTTTTCCTCTATGCTGATTTTGACTAAAATGCACCAGGTATTTCCAGTTTGGCTGAAAGCATGTTTGAATTTGATTCGCAATGGCCGCCTCTGTTAATCTCACTTACGATGGCACTATGGTTAGCAATGGCACATTTGGGTGGATGTTCAACTTAGTCCTAAAGTATTAAGACAAATAAAGTTGATAGTGAATATCGTGACACCAAATATTGGGTCAGATCTGTGAGGCGGCTTTTGAGATTTCTGACACACATCAAATGACCCTGACGAAACTGCAGTAGTTGTGATTGATCATCTGTTTATGCAAATGCTAGACATTAGCATTAGCACTGCATGTCTGCAATGAAAACCTGTAGAGACCAGGAAAGATCGTTGATTATACGCACAACGATCTTCTGTAAGGTAAATCAATAATAAGATTTTGGAGAATCAAAAACAGAAGCGCAATAACATAAAAATACTAACATAGTATAATTTGATCACTGAATCCAGTTGACAATACAATGCAATACAGAAATGCAGTACGATACGATACACATTAGGTGTGTCTATAATATCTACCCAGGACCTCCTTTGAACAAAATGCCTCCCATGATCTGTTTCTGTTGAAATTTTTGGTGCAAACTGTATTTTTCCCTTAATGCTAATGGTCGATTAGCTAACTTTGAATCTCTTTACTCTGGTAATATTTCTACCCAAAAGCGGCCTTCTTTGGTACAAAATACTTCCCTTGTTCTTTCATCTACTTACTTCATCTCTACACTTGCACTAGTCGTTCTTCACATGCAGCAAAATAAAAAGCTATGTCATCCTTTCCAGTGAATAATTCTATGTTTCCCTCTTACTGGAAAAGTGTCCTCCATCCAAAAATGCTTTCATGAACATAAACCTTGTAAACCTTGTAAAAATCTCTCCTTCTACTACAGCTACTTCACACTTACCTTCTAAAAAGATTTAGATATCAGCCTTAAAACTAAAATTGCACTTGAAATTCTGCAGATAGACAATAAACAAAGGACTAAAGAGTCTGAAACAATAAAGCTTCTGTCCCATTAAACCTATGATACAGGGAAGCTCTCTGGGTCATGGTGTTAAGATCTAGTCCAAACATGCCTCTAAAGAGCCTTTGGAATTTGCTGCCTCATCACTGCTTTGAAACTAACCAGTCTACTTGTTTTTTTAGCCCTAACTGGAGTGTTTTGGGTATCAAAGTTCAACAGAGAACCAATAATCCATTATTCTTAGAGCTGAGGAATTATAATCCCTAAGCATCAACGGATAAACACCGGGAGAGACAATGTTCCTACAGTCCAAAACCTTTGGAAATAGTCAAACAAGCTTGTCTCCGCCTGAACATTCTTTGGAGCTGAGATTGTGTCTGACATTTCTACCTTGAGTTAAACCTTGTTAAGGTGAAGGTGTCCAGAACTCTAAACAGTCACCTAACCCAATCAAGAAACCACAAGAGTACCATTCCAGAGAAACACATGGTGCATGCACACATGTTCCTGTCAGGACTCAATCAGAAACAACCAATCCAGCATGTTGGAAACTTGAATTACCCAGCGGGTTCTGAAAATGAACTCCCTTTCAAGGTGATCACAGACTGACTATTCTTCTTCTTGAAAAATGCACTGTAAAGCACTGGCCTCTCGTCAGTAGTGGGGCAAACTTAACCTTGAAGTCATATAGTTCTGTAGGGTAGGCTTTGTGCTCAGAGGTCCTGGGACTCTTCTAAGCATTAGATATAAACTCAAAAATAAAATAAAATAAAATAATAAAATAAAAATAATAAAATGCTGTTCATCTGATGACAGCTTGCTCTGGCATCTCTCTCCACCTTAAGGAAATGACATACATAATTTAATATGAATTAAAAAAATTAAAAACAAACAAACAAAAAGGCACTTCTATAATTCCATAGATATGATTCGTCTCATAGGATCAATACAAGTTTGATCATTACATATGCAGTTTAAATGACATATCACAATAACCGAGAAAAAAAAAAAAAAAACAATTATATATGTCAGTTCCAATCAAGGACAACGAGAGATTTCAGTTTCTTATGCTTCCAGTACTGCCAGACCACACCAGTTTTGTATCACTAAATCTACAAAAAAATATTAATAAATAATACACAACAACAGTTCATTTGGAGCAAGACCCTGGTTTCTTTTTTTGGAAGTAAAGATCACAAATGACATGCTCTGTGAGAGTTTTAAGGTGCTTGATAAACTCAGGTTGGCTCTGATTTTTGTTTCATCAAGGCTGACGTTATATGATGCCTTACTAACTCACCATATACTTAATATGTAAACATTTAATTTTATTTCTTGCCTGTAGGGGGAGAAATGTCCCAGAGTACCAACTTAAATGTTACTTACTTCAAACCCTTAAATCCCCCTCGGATGTAGTTCCCCAAGTTGTATTTGATACAAATTTTAAATGTATATAAAATTGGGCTGGGTAAAGGTAAAGTAGAATAGGGTAGGATTAGGGTTAAGGGTTAGGAGTTAAGGTCAAGGTTTGGTTGTGTACAACCTCCAATATAATCCCATTGAAAAAGGACTCACATTCATAGAATCCCAGTTTTGCACTGGTCGTCAACAACATGCCAAACAAACACCCTCCACTTGCTCCACCTTCTTTCTTTCTAGGCTCCTCTCAACTGGCCCCCATCCCTATGACAGGTTGTTGCTGATATCCAGGGCTTGTTGGTACACCTGAGTCATATCATCGAGATCTCCTAGTAGAGAGAAGCTGCTGTTATCCCCTGGAGAGCCCTGTGTTCCTCGGCTGAATTTCCCACTATGTAGGGGAGGAGCTGCCTGGAGACCTTTAAAGTTGGCCAGCCGGAGAAGGTTTTCTGCAGACACGCAGCCTCTTATGTTGGGGCGGGCTCTGGGTGGGGGCCAGTCAGTGCCGCTAAAGGAATTGTTGCTGATGGTGTCGCTATCCTCCCTTACAATACTAGATGGGCGACTCTGACTGCGGGATAAACCGGAATCGCCAGGTGCTGGTTCCCCAAGGACACTCAAAGGAGGAGCACCACTGTATGTAGAATACTTCCCGTTGCGCTTCAAGATGCCCTTCCTACCAACTGCTCGCTTTGGTGGTGAGCTGGCGGCGAGAGGTGTAATATTGCCACTTAGCAGGTCAGAGGACTCGCTGCGCTCTGGGGAAGAATAGTACCCTGATTCCCGTTGTTGGTTGTTTTTTAGGATTCCCTTCTTCGGAAGGATAGAGACCGCCTTGGTAGGAGAGTTGCTTGTTAGCCCTTGCTCCTCCTCGCCCTCTTCACCTTCAGGCCCAGATTCCTTCTCTGGGGTTGCCACACTGGATTCTATTTCTTCCAGACTTGGAGAGCGTTGCTCTTCAGAGGTTCTTGTCTTCAGGATGCCCTTTGGTCTCTTGAGGCCCAGGCTGTCCTCTCCATTACAGTGGGGCATACCGACATCATTCTCTTTCTTGGACTTTTTGGGCCGTTGACGGACAAGCAGAAATGGCTCGGACCGGATGGCTTTAGTAGGTCGAGGCTCGGTCCGGTTCTGCCAGTCAATGAGACGAGCCAGCATGGGTGAGCCAGCATCCCTTTGCGATTCACAGTCACACACACTGGTTTTCCATCCCCAGTTTACCCACCAGTGATTGGCGATGTCTTCCACCGTGGCCCGCCGCTCAGGGTTGACCATCAGCATCCAGCGGATAAGACCACGAGCATCTAAAAAAAAGACCAAACAAACTTCTTGTTTATCACGATCAAGAGACACATTTACCTGCAAAGGCATTCTGAACTTTGTCTAAAAGATTTCATGCAAGACAGTACCTGATGACTGGGATGGTTCTCGATACTCTCCATTGCTGATTTGCCGAATGAGATTTTTGTGGTCCCCCCCGTCAAATGGCATGCTGCCATAGACCAGCGTATACAGCAACACCCCCAGAGCCCAGCTGTCCACCTGCAAATAATGGATGGCATTGATGTCAGCTGATTCTGAAAGAACATTGAGTTACTGCTAACTGTTAAATCAATGACACTTAAGATATCCTGTCATATGGAGGAGGGATAGAAATCACATGACAAGACTGGGATGTAGTGCTGGCTGTGCTTTCATGCAAGAATCTATTGAAGGCATGACTTTTTGGAGTCTCCAGCAAGCAGAAACGGCATCAGATGGTACCAGTCTCCCACTCTTGTTGGTTTCAGGCTTCAACTCTATATGCAATCAGTCTGTTCTGAGACTTTCTATTACACAACATACCACCCTAAGCAGTCAGTTATGTAAGTCCTGTGGAGGGTAGGTTGAAAGGGCAAGGAATGTAGGCCAGAAATCTCATGATCGCCCCAGCAGGCTGGATGCTTTTCCAGGTTCTTGAGTTGTCAGTTCACAGGAAATCACTTATAGACCAAAGTAATTGTTTTGCTCAAGGCGGCCACCAGGGTGAGAAGAAATGGAGACTTTCATTACTTTCATTGCTTTCATTGATTGCAAGGTTTGGCTTTTTCTCAAAAGGGCTTGGCCATTTTGATTACATCCTCTAGATTGTAGTGTTTTCTGTACCCTTGAGGAAAACTGCAGCAAATTATTGCACACTAAAGACAACAAGGCACACTAAATTACTTCTATTTTGAAAAGCCCTGAGCTATATACAACAAGAGAGGCACATGTAAAGCTCTAAAGAACCTTTCAACTCTGACCGTGGTTTGACATGTATAATCAGAGATACTTGGAGAAAGAAAGTCCAGCTGCTCTCCATGTTCAGAAGGGAAGCACAAGGCGTGTGTTTGCCTGTTGCTAGGGGTCTGTGGAAAGATAATCCCATCAAAGAGCAGAATAAGGCTTCACTAACCACACAGACTGTCTCTGATAGATCACAGCCGCTCACAGTGGATTTCACACACTAGCATAATGAAACTGTGGGGTGTTTCATTTACGATGATGCAAACCTCAAGGGTTTATGTTTGTGCATCACGTCATGCAGGCCTGTAGTAAACCATTCCAGCATGTTTTTATGACCCTGGAAAGAAGTTCAGCATAAAGAGCAGCTTGTAGAGCCTTCTTTATCTGAGCATGCCTCACCTCTGGACCACGGTACGGTCTGCCATTGACGATCTCCGGGGATGCGTACAGTGGACTACCACAGAAGGTCTGGAGGAGCTTGTCTTTATGATACAGGTTGGACAGACCAAAATCAGCAATCTGAATGAACAACAGATTAGAACAACGTCAGTGTTTGGTTTTAGAGAAATAATGCTAAACAAAAAAGTTTATTTTTCTGGTTTACTTTTACTGAGTAATTGTTTGGTTTTACAAGGAGTGATTTTTCAATATCCTGCTTTTGTTTCATGAATGAAGCCCACCTTTTTCTTAATTTTTAAGTTCACATACTTGCATTTAAATACTACTGAGGTGGAGAAAATCTAATGGAAATGGTACAGCATTTTTTTCCATGTTCTATTTTGTGGGATGCACTAATCCTAATGTGAACTAGGACATAGCCATCGTTTCAGAACCATTCTTACCTTTATGTTACACTTTTCATCCAGTAGCACATTTTCCAGTTTCAGGTCCCGGTGAACAACACCATTCTGTAAAGAAAACGTCAGAATGCACTTCAGAGATCTGAGGTATTACTGTCATAGCCAACAGAATCATTATTAACCCCTGACATCTGTTCCACAAACACTCTCTGTAATTCCAGTTCTGTCCAGACACCAGTTTTTGATTGGAACATGATTGAGCAGTTAGTCCTTGTGTTTCCTTTAAAGTAACAAACAGCATTCGGGTTACAGCACGCCCGGAAACCTAGCCACAAGGGGTTTAGGATCTGAGAGGGTTCATTACAGATGTCTGATGACCATGAAAGATGCATGTGTTCAGCATGCACTGCGTTTAGCAGATGGACTATAAATCGACAGTTTAACAGGCTGCTTTCTTATGTCATCTGGCCGACCCCACCCAAAAATCCCCCCGCATTGTGGTTGCCCATGGCGATGATGACTCATCACCCTCCCCTCTGGTGTCTGGAAGCTCCCCTGCCCTGAGATATGACATCACGTCATCTTCAGCTGCAAACCAGCTTACCCAGTGCAGGCCCACAGGGACCCTGATTGACTCCGAGCAGTGCATCATGGGGGAATGAGACTGTCTTATCTGAAACTCCAAAACCTAAGGATCTGCCTAATTAGACAGCATTCTGATCACTAAGGTACGTAGGTATGTGAATGCAATCCCATAATGCATTGCAACAAGCTCCCCAGCAAGCAGGCACTGGACGTCAATATAACGTCAGGTTAACGTTGGACCCCATTGTTGGACAGACATTGCATTTTGGTTAAGAATGAAAATCAGGTTGACGTCAGTATTTGACGTCAATTTGACGTTGGATTTTGGTTACACAACCTAAAAACAACAAAATATCAATGTCAGCTGACGTCGGCATTTAACATCAAATTAATGTTGACATTAGACGTTGAATTGACATTGAATATTGCTCATGCGATGTCTTTGGTCTTATGACGTGTGCCTGCTGGGTCAGTGACAATATATCCTGCCAAAAATGGTGGACAAAACAAAAGACGTGTCAATTATAAATACAAGTAAATTGAGGTAAATTGGGACACTTTTTGCCATCGAGATGATTGGGAAAATGGCAAAATTTTCCTGAATTAGGGTTTAAAACTCAAGACTTGAAAACAGTTCAATTGTAAGAATCTGGAAAGCCCTTTTAAAAAGGCACAAGACTTCAAGGAAATGTACAAATGGGTGGTTTATTACTCCATCGACAGCTCTGCTAAACACTGAAGTGTGTGACCCATGATGCAAAGCTGTTTCACATCAGTTGTCTCTTCCAAGATTCCTCCCAATCTGACAAGAGCCAAAGATAATAGACTCTCACTGCACGGCCCGATTTCATCGAATAACTGCACGTGCAGCTCTGTGGGAAACCCTGATGAAACTTGAGGCTCTCTCTGAGAAGAGAAAGGGATTGAGAAAGAGAAAGGAGAGAGATAAGAATGGTGCATACCTTATGGCAGTAGTGCACAGCAGAGACGATCTGCCTGAAGAAGTGTCGGGTTTCTCTCTCAGTCAGGCGTCTGCGTTCGCTGATGTAGTCATAGAGTTCACCTTTACTGGCGTATTCCATGACGATCACTATCTTGTCCTTATTTTCAAACACTACAGAACAAAACAACGTCATGAAAATCTGATCAGTTTATTTATACCTTTTATGTTTATTCATAATGTTTTGTACATATATGTATGTTCAGAATGTTTATTTAATGATTTGTATACCAGATTGGAATCAGTATAAAAATGCTAGCTTTATTTTAGTTTGGAGTTGGCAATACAATTCACAATAAAGCTGTTATACTGTCCAGTATTTTTATCCTCTACTTCCCATAAAGCAATTCCACAAGTAAGTGGAAGTACAGTAAGTATCTATATACAATCTAGATAAAGTTGTGGGCTTCAGTAATTGACCAGCTGGATAACGTGACCCATGTCTAGTTTACACAGGCCAAGGCTTTAACAGGGAGGCGTCCAGTCAAAAATAAACACGTATGGTGGCGCCTTGTTTCTTCAGAATGCAACCCACAATGAAAAAGTACAAGTACAAAACTACTGGATGCATAAAAATGAAAAGACTTTGTTTTGTAGTGGCCAATCCAGAAAGTTCAGCGGGTCACAGCGGAATCCGTTAATGACCAGGAGAAGCCGAAAAATCCAGAGGAACAAACACAGCAAATTACAGTCCGACGCAGCAGAAAGTGGCTGTTTCTGCAAAACCCCAAAAATCCTCATACGCATTACCCCACCCAAGCATTTGGCGCTGCCGCCGGCTCCTGTCACATGTCCAGAATTGGTTCTCATCTTTTTACAGAATCTCTCCTGTCCGCCATCACTTTCCACAGAACAGCAGGGAATGCAAATACAGTTTAAAGAGAGAGAGGGGTAACAGAGTTAACATAACACAGATTTACTGTGTCAAAGAGAGTAAATCAGAGTCTTCTCACAGTGATGCTCAGCGATAAATTCGACAGTGATATGCAGCCTGTAGGAAAGGAAAATCTCAAATGAGATCATCTCAATTGTTTCTCATAGATCACAGTGAGCTTAAAATGCAACTAAATGGTGACTTTGCTCAAGTCTCTTGCTTCTCAGATGTTTCTCCTGAAAAAAAAGACCTCAAATGTCTTAAACTGTGCTCAGATTTGCCAAAATAGTCTGCAATCAAAAGTCAAGATCTTAATATTAGCTTGAACATTCCTCATCTAATTTCATAGCTTTATTTTCTTACTGTAGGTCAACAATTGTCTCATTTGTGTGGAATTTTAGGAGAAACAATTGAGAAACTTTTAATACTCGTGACTTGAAGTCTCGTGAGCAATGGGAGAGCAAACTTTGAGTAATAAAAATCCTTCTCTGGGAAAGTTCATGCAGCTAAACGGGTACGCAAGCAATTCACATTCATTCCTCAATTCAAAAATTTCCACAACCAGCCCAAATCCATAAACATAATTTAAAACCACACAAAATTAAAAGAGAAAGACACTCTGTCACTGGAGCAATTGAAAGACAAAGCCAGACACGAAAAGGAAAAAAAGTCTCCAGAGATGCATTTAAAGCTGGTAACGCCAGAGACTCATTTAAAGAGGTGTTCTCCCCTCTTCGAGTCGGGCCAACCACAACACAGGCAGAGTCATGACACAGAACAAAGATGAATACGGTAACTCTTCAAAAATAAACTGCCCTATAAACCCAGACGGACTTTGAGCGGAAAAAATTAGAGTCAGTGCGCCGAGAGCTCGCCAGGCCCACCGTGGCACAGAATCAACAGAAGAAACCAGACAGGAGCGAAAATGTCTTTAGAAATCATCAACACAGAGTTTTACTGGAGATCTTAACCATTGAAACACATGCTGGTCAGGAACGGGGAACATCAGATTCACTGTGGCTGATCTAGTTTAATTTGAATATTACTGCATGAATAAAACATAAAGCTTTTACTGTCCTTCACAACACAAGTCTATTAATAGTTAATGAAAGATTATTAACTATTCATTAGAAATGTATGGTTAATTTATTGCTGAGTTTGAATGGATAGATAGATAGATAGATAGATAGATAGATAGATAGATAGATAGATAGATACCTTCATATATAGAGATGATATGTGGGTGGCGAAGGGACGACATGATCTCGATTTCTCGTCGAATGTGAACCATGTCCTGTTCATCTTTAATCTTCTCCTTCCTGATAGACTTGATGGCAACCTGAAGAGAAAAAAGAGATTAAGTTTCAATCTTTCTTGTGTCAGAATATAATAAAAATGTTATATTTATCTTAGTAACTTAATGCCACTTGTTAGCATAAAATGTGCATTGCCAGGATTAGCACCACAGCTAACCACTTAGCCGCAGCTCTGACAAAAACATTCTATTTCTGAACATCAGAAAAACACCTGAGTAGATTCTTCAGACAGAGAGGTGTAATCATCCCATCACATACACGCACACACAGAATCATCCCATAAACACATATCACGGCTGAGCATATTTTCAGCCTTGCGCTGTGTAATTTTCCTGATGTTTTTTTGGGAAAATAAGGGTGCAGTGTTTGGAAGCGGAATGAAAGCTCTCTCATGTGTTTATTCGGCTCTCATGGGCCCGGAGGACACAGCACTGATGTCTCCACATGATCACATGACTTGAACAGGCTCTAAAATGTATGAAACCCCATTTCCACCACTGATTAAAAAATAAAATCATAATTGCGATTTTGTATCTCACAATTTTGACTTTTTTCGCAATTGCGAGTTTACGTGTCGTATTTCTGACATATTCTTTTTTTCTCAGAATTGTGAGATATATACTCGCAATTTTGAGTTAGAAACTTACAACTGCGAGAAAAAAGTCAGAATTGCAAAAAAGGCAGAATTGTGAAATATAAACTTGTAATTCCAAGAAAAAAGGCAGAATTGTGACATACAAACTTGCAATTGCAAGAAAAGGCAGAAGTGTGAAATATAAACTTGCAATTGCAAGAAAAAAACATCAGAATTGCGGAAAAAAAAGTCAGAATTGTCAAGTATAAACTTGCAACTGCAAAAAAAAAGTCAAAATTGCAACATGTAAACTTGCAATTGCAAGAAAAATGTCAGAGTTGTTAGATAAAAAGTCTAATTTCTCAGAATTGCAAGTTTATATCTCGCAATTCTGACTATATAACACAAAATTGTAACTTTATTTCATGCAATTCTTACTTGATTCTCAGAATTGCGAGATATAAAGTTGCAATTGTGTGTTATATAGTCAGAATTACGAGATTGTTTATAAATAAAATAAAATAAATTGTTAAAAATTAAAGGCCATGATGTTCCACACTCAGTTCCTCTTGAGTTTTAGAACTCCAGAGCGAACATTCTAGAACTGGAGATGTGATGTGGGCAAAGAGGAGATGCCCTGTTGACTGACTGATTGATGATGTCATGGGGAGGAAAGAGGAAATGATATCTGGATAGTGATTTCCTGTCTATTTCTGTCCTATTGCACCCGCCCAGGCGTGTGCTACACGTCCATTTAAAGAACAACTGGAACAATGAGTGAGCTGATGACAAACCTTAGCTGGAAAAGAGGAAGCCCTTTGTCAATTCCTTTTGTTTTGTGATGTCATACTCACAATGACGGTCCCTAAAATATATCTATCCGCTCCTCCATTCTCAGAACAGCCCGTGTATTCTCATTAATGGCGAGCGAGCAGGCGGACCGCCGCTTTTCTCGGAGAAACCAAAACCACATGTTTCCGAGGAGCTGAAGGTAAATCACTGACTATGTCCATAAAAGGAAAGCCCTAGCGGAATGCTTCAAAACTGATTATGTGGAATAAAAAAGACATAAACAAATCCAGAAACCAGGACCAGTTCTCTAAAAGAAGAATGGGCAAACCCTGCTCTTTATTGGAAAGCCATCAGCGAGTGTTTTCCATGAGCTCATGAAGTTATGTGCAGATGAAGGTATTCACCTCCCGGCAGGTCCGCTGGAGACGGCAGGAATACTAATGCTGCAGTTTGTTCAAACACAGCAGGAGCGAGAGTTTAAAATAATCTCCAGGAAGAAAAAAAAAATAAATAAAATCACAGCATTCCCACAGAGGTGGTAACAGGATTCTGACCAGCAGAGCTTTTTATTTGTTTATCTGTGTGCGAGCCAAATGAACAGAATACGGCATTAATAAAAGTGCAGATGAGTTTTTGTATTTCATGAATGGTGTTTGCAAAGAGAGGGACTTGAATGAGTACTATACTTTATCTCGAAACATGACTGATACCTCAAAACTTCTAGTGTAGAGGTATGCTACTTTTTTATTAAATTCAATGAAAAATGTTACATTGACACTGACCATGTATCAGTCTTTTCAGGCAACATAGCAACCACCTCGGACACTAGGGCTGGGACGATAAATCGATGGATCGATTCTGAGATTTTCTGAATGCATCGCGATTCCTCTAAAGTCGATTCTGAGCGTAGATTTGAACAGCAGATGGCGCTCTACTCTAGTTTTTATCCGCACACTCCAATGCTCATGAAGAAGAGCGCTTGTGCGTTCAGCCGAGTCATGTAATTTCACCTCGGCTCAGAATGCTTTTATGACCCGAGATTAATGTAAACACAGCCCACTGTGAACACCCTTGTAATTTGCTTCAACCTTTTCAAATTTTATGAATGATTATTTTAGGTTCACGTGTGTAAGGATATGGAAACAAGCAGAGTAAGGCTGCTTCTAAAGCATGCAGCACCATCTACTGTTCAAAACTAAGCTCAGAATCGATTCCAGAGGAATCGCGATGCATTTGGAAAATGTCAGAATCGATTTATCGTCCCAGCCCTACCAGACACCCTAGCAACCAACTCAAACATCCTATCAACCACCAAGTAAATGCCTAGCAACCACCCCAAATACACTAGCTACCATCTAGCAATCACCCGCACACCCTTGCAGCCACCTGAAACACCTTTGTAATTATGCTGAATGCCCTAGCAACCACCACAAAACCCTGACTACCACCCAAGTAACTACCTAGGAATCACCCAAACACCCTAGCAACCTCCTGGCAGCCACCTCAAATGGCCTATCAGTCATCCTGAATTCCATAAAAACTACCCTAAACCCTAACGACCACCCAAGTAACCACCTAACAACCACCCAAACATGTTAGCAACCTCCTAACAACGACCTCAAATGCCCAAGCAATCACCCTGAATGCCCTAGCAACCACTCCAAAACCCTAACAACCACCTAAGTAATGGCCTAGCAACCACCCAAACATGCTAGCAACCTCCTAGCAATGACATCAAATGCCCAAGCATTCACCCTTAATGCCCTAGCAACCACCCCAAAATGCCGTACCAACCATCTACCAGTCACCCCTGAATATCCTAGAAACCACATAGCAATCAAAGTAAATACCCAAGCAACCACATATCAACAACTCAAAAACCATTTACCACAAACACGATCAGTTTTGAAGCATTCCACTAAGGACATCCACCCAAAACCCTACCAATCACCCTAGTAACCACCCAGCAACCCTAGCAACCTTCTAACAGCCACCTTGAATGCCCTAGCAACCACCCCAAACCCCTAACAAATACCTTAGGAATGACCTAGCAACCACCCAAACACCCTAGCAACCATATTGCAATCAGCATGAATACCCTAGCAACCACTTATTAACCACCCAAGCAACCACGCAAACACCCTATCGACTACATAGCAATCAACATGAATACCCTAGCAACCACTTATCAACCACCCAAAACCCTAACAACCACCTTAGTAACAACCTAGCAACCACCCAAACACCCTAGCAACCACATAACAATCAGTGTGAATACTCTAGCAACCACTTATCAACCACCCAAAACCCTAACAACCACCTTAGTAACAACCTAGCAACCACCCAAACACCCTAGCAACCACATAACAATCAGTGTGAATACTCTAGCAACCACTTATCAACCACCCAAAATCCTAACAACCACCTAGCAATTTAGGTTGCAAAGGGGTGGAAAAACAATTTCTGGCAAATTTCCAGAAACTTTCCAGAATTTTTGGAAACTTTCCAGGATTTTTTGGAAAAGTTCAGAAACTTTCAGAAAAGTTTCCGGAAATTTACCAGAAATTTTCCACCCCTTTGCAACCCAACTAGCAATTACCCCAAAAGTGCTAGCAACCATCCAAAACCCTAGCACCCTAGTAACCACCTGCCCCAAACACCCTAGCAACCATTCCAAACATCCTAGCAACCACCAACCAATCATCCAACATGCTAAAACCACACAGAAACACTGCATAATATTCTAGCAACCACAAACAATGTGTCTGATAGTATTTTTGCTAATTCATCTCATGAAATAAACTGTTCTGCCAGCTGAAGCCACTAGACGTCACCACATCCTTCAGAAAAACATTTGAAAACTCACACAAAGCAATTTATGAACAAGAGATCAGTTTTGTTTACCTTTGATGACCAAGACTCATATATGAGCGTCTAACTGACCCTGGATCAGAATTTAAAACCCACAACACTCTATCAGACAGTTTTGACCCTCATACAGGATATTAATTCTCCACAACATTTTCATTTCCTGCTCAAGATGGCCTTTTAAGTGTCCGTCTGCTTTCACACTGTCACAGTGACCTTTTCACACACAGACGGACGTGTGTACAAACACACTCTCAGATGGGACATGTGACCCATTCATCACACACTGTGGAAGGAATGCTGACCGTTATGTGGACATCCGATCTTGTTTGTACATTCAGGTACACACAAATATAATGCAAACACGAGCTCATACGTGCAAGAGCTCACACACTCATGCTATCTGTCTGTCTGCTCGGGTCATTATGGTGAATCTGAGGCTGGTAAAGCCATAAAGAAAAATGTTACGCAATTTCTTTGGTTATCTCTGCCTTAGGGGTAGAGGTCAAGAATACGCCGTTCTGGATTGTAGCTTATATCATCAGTCAGAACCTTCTGTTTGTCTGTATACGTGACAACAAACAGTAAAGCTTTATCAAGTTACATTCAGTTTGTTTGTTTAGCAAGGGACATCACCTAGAGGAACTCTGATATAAGTTGAACATAATGGCCCAGAGGAATGTTTTATTGCTCTGAGGTTGATCTTTCGTATCTCAGAAGATTTAATGGATATTGCAGTTACGTTTGATTTAGGTATCAACTTTGTCTCTTAAATTCTTTTGGAGATACAAATGAACCAATAGATGACATACTGAAAGGTCTTAAATACAATCTATGCAAATCTGTTCATGTTTTTAGGTGTGAAAGCTTGTTTTCGCATGTTTTATTGTGAAATGTGTCAATCCACAATATATAACAATGCAAGTATGCGAACGCAAACACTTCTAAGTATGCATAAGCAATTTCCGAAATTTGCCAGTACACTATTAACACACTGAAGCAGAAAAAAATTTAAGTGTTTGTAGGTATGCAAAGTCAATTTAACACGTTATTGCATTATTCACAGCGATTCATAACATAATTAAAGTATGCAAATGTAAACACTTCTATGTACGCAAGCTCTATAAGATTATTGTGCTAAAAAATTGTAATGCAATGCAATTATGCAAACACAAACACTTCTAAAATATGTCAGAATACTATTAACACAATAAGCGAAAAAAAAATTTTTTTGCATTATTCATAATACAATGCGAGTAGGCAAACGCAAATAATCTTAGGTCGACTGAATGCAGTATTGCATTGTCATTTTTCAAAATTATATTCATAACTATGTGAATGCTAAATGTATTAGAACGCAATTAATAATTCAATTCAAGTATGCAAGTGCGATTTCACATTGTAGCATTCTATAATGTATCAGAACACTATTAACACAGCACAAGCAGGAAAGGTCAATTTTGCAAGTTTTTGCGTTATTCAGTGCTATTCGTGACGCAATCAGAATGCAATTTATAACTCAAATGCAAATACTCTTAGACAAGCAAAGTAGATTTAATGCAGCATTGCATTCTAATGTGTTTCAAAATGCTGTTCATAACAATGCAAGTATATGAATGCAAATGCTTCTAGGTATGCAAACCCATTTTAAAACATGTTGCAAAATGTGAAATGCCAGTATGTAAACGCTTCTAAGTATGCAAGCATGAAGTACACTAAAATGTGTCACAACGCAATGCGAGTAGACTACATTCTCAGCGATGCCACAACGGGGCGCTAATGCTTCTTCTGTGTTTCACAGAAGAGAGTAACTCATACAGGTTTGGAACAACATGAACATGATTAAATGTTTACAGAATTGACATTTTTGAGTGAACGATCACATATAGGAGAAAGAATCAAAATACTGCAGTGATGTACGTGTGTAGGCGTTTTAAGACTGTGATGTACGTCTGTGCTGTAACTCTTTACAGACAGCGTGTCCGGCCGGTTAACAGTTTTTCTGACTAATTCCTGCTAAGCACACTAAACTCATGCCAGAAAACAACGCCGTATGTCTCCCTGAGTGACTTTATGTTTATGGGCCCACAAACATGCATGACAAATTATGTTTTACCATGTGTCTGTGTTTGAGGTAAACGAAAAAACATGTATGTGTAGTGTGTGCACCGTTTTATTTTTAGGTCTGTTAGCGTGCGCTCATACTTTTTTCAACAGCCTGCCAACACTCTAATGGCACACTGCCCACCAATATACTCAGACCTGTGTGTGTGTGTATGTGTTGTGAAATAGCCTGGATTGTAAATTATTAAACTAAAGTTGGCTATATATCTGCTTACAGCCCATAACAGCCACCAACAAAAGTGTTTCCATGGAAATAAACATGACTAGAGGGCATTTCAACTGCTAGAATGGGTTGCAGATCTATTCTTGAGGTAAAAACCAAAGCTAAATGCTAATAACGAAACAGAAATAACCATAGTCATTCATAGTTAGCTTCCAGCGTCTTTTGTCATCAAAAGCTGTACATCCAGGCAAATTCTACAGTATTTTAATTTAGTTGATCAGTCACTTGGTAGAAGCTAGTCAAATCAGCCAGATGCTAATGTTTATCCTCAAAACATTGAACAAATCTACTCGAGTACTAGCTCAAGTGAAAGTACTAGCTACTAGCTATTTTAAACTAAATTGTTTCCCAATGACTTTCAGAGAATGGAGCAAAAACACTGAACCATTTTTAAGACTGACCTGAGGGTGAGCAAATTACCAAATTTTTATTTTTGGTGGGACTTTAGTAGAATGGAAAGATTTCATTGTTCCTAGCAGCTGTTCCAGGTTCTGTGGTGACTGAGCCATTTAGAGGACAATGTTAAACAACAATCATAGCCACGTGCCAAAGTGTGCCGAACGAATCCGGTATACTTGATTAATGAACAAACGAACACTAAAGCCCTGCCTGACCTAGATGCCTACAGCAGAACTTGGCATCTAGGTCAGAGTTCATTAACGACCCGAGGGTCAGAACTCAAGGTCTCTAACACATTATTTACGGTGAGTGGTCAGAAGTGAGCTTTGAACCCAACTGCAACAGAAACGGTCAATTGGTCGAAGCGTGTTGCGTTTCATTGGGGGGCCATTAGAGCAACTTTACAGGAGATTTAAAACATCTGCTCTTGCACAAGCGAACGCATGCGGAGCACACACGTGGGGTGGAATTCCCATGAGATGGACCGAAATGAGCCAAACACAACAACTGATTATTATAGCAGAGCTGACACCCTAAACAGCTGGACCAATATCCAGGCCGGTTCTTTATTCATTTATCAATGAGTCAATGATTCAAAAGTTCAATCACTGGTATACATCAATGTATCATGGCATTTCCATCTGATATTACCATGAGGTTAATGCAGGGATTGAACCTACAACCTTCTAGATAGCAGTTCAGATCTATAACCACTAGATTAGATTGATTTATTTAACAGATGCTTGAAGCTCTCACCTCTCTTCCAGAATGGCGCTCGATGGCCTTCTTGACTTTGCCGTACGTTCCTCTCCCCAGGGTCTCCAGCAGCTCGTAGCGATGCTTCAGATTGTGTTTGTGATGATGTTTCTTCACACCAGAGCTGCTGCGTTTGACCTCACCGGGGCCCTCAGGGGCCTCCGCCACCACTGAGGGGCCCGGCGGGTCACCTGGCCTTTGTGTCTCCATCACGCGGGAGGGCGATATTTTACACCTCCCTCTATGTTTAAATATCTTGACTAAATGCTTCGAAATATTGATAATATAAGACCTAATTAATATAGCTAATTAGCATATAAATAAATAAATACATTACAATGCAAAGGTTTATTATGTTAACATATAAACTAATTTATGATTGTCAATAATGACTCATATTTTAATGAGGTGTCTATCTATTCTACCTATAGCCGGCTATGGTAGGCTATCTAAAGGAAAATAATAATCCCAGTCTAATTATGAACGATAAAACAGGGCTATGAACGGACTAAAAAGGCATATTATTAAAAAGAAACTAATGAACACGTGCCATGTGGTTTTATGGCACTTATAAACAGCTACAATGTATCATTCACAATTAGAACGACAATGTATCTATTGTGCACTATTCTATTATGACGCGTTCTATACCATTATGACGTATCCTACTCCGTTATGACGTGTTCTCTTTCCCGTGGCGCGTTCGATCATGATTTCTCGGTTATTCCTTTGTTTCAATCTACCGCAGAAAATCTCAGGCGAGAAAGCAGCGACCACGCCGGCGTTCTGGACGTAAATCACCCTCATTCTGGCCGCGGATCCGCCGTGGTGTCAGTCAGCTCGGATCTGGTGCCGGTGATCCGTGATATGAGGCTCGGTGCGCGGGGATCGGACGGAAGGATGTGCTGCGGTCTCGTGTCTGCTGTGGCCATGGTTCGGTGTGTTCGGCCCGTCTCTCCTCCTGGTGTCCTGATCTGTGATTCTTTCTCTCTGTCCTTCTGGCTGAGAAGCACTGAATAAAGACGAAGGGGGCGGAGTCACGGTGTGAGTGTGTTTGTGTCTCAGTCTCTCTCTCTCTCTCTCTCTGACTCTGATTTTTGCTGATTTTCTGATTCTGCTTTACTAGAGTAAAATCATTAAGGCAACGTGTCATTTTTATATTAATACGCATCTTACTGAGACTTTATGCAGAGATTAAAATAAACACTGTATATAGAATATATAACCTATAAGTTAAAATGTATTTTAATTAAAATGTAATTTAGATAGCTAGTAACAATTTTATATGTATATATTATTATTATATTATAATTATATATATTAAGTTATATAATTAAGTTAATACTGTATAATTAATACTGAGGCATTAATTCTGATATATAATATAAAATACTATACGTGTAATTTTTATCTTCTTTTTAATGAAAAATAAAATGATAAAAAGTTTTTAAAAAAGATAAATTCCATATATACTTTAACTTTATTTTACCAATTCTTTAACTATTTTACCTATCTAATGCCCAGTTAATGCCCCATTTACGTTAAACCATTAATTTATTTTAACATACAGATTTATTTAAATAATTAAAAAGATTGTTTCTTTATTTTTACTGTTTTATTTCTAATAAAATGTTTTCCAATCACTTTTATTAAGTCGAGAAAGTGTGTATTTATTTTAAAATAAACATTTATTTAGATAAATAAAAACTGTACACGCATTATTTATTACTCTCCATTTTTCACATTTTCATTTCTCGGCATTTTTAATTATTATGTTGGGGGGAGTTCTTGCCTTTTTATATAAAACTGGATCAACGTGCATGGAGCACTTGAGCTTTGATGCAAAATCAGCCATAATTTGCATAGAAACAGTTTTGCTCCTTTGTTCAGCATGGAGTCAGATTCATTTGAATAAACTTTCAAAGGTCTAAAAGCAAAGGTCTATTGTATTTCATGACATAAAACAGCAAAGATGCCTCCAACTTTGTTCATGAGCCAAATGTTGCCACATGTCCTGGGTTATGGCCCTCATAAATAAACCAGTAAACTTTGGTCAAGTTTAGCTGACCTGAAATAACCAAACTGAGATGTACAGATTAAACATTCCTGATGCAGTTGAGTTGTTCACCTGACTGTAGAATGCATCACCTGCAGTTCAGACGCAGTCAGACATGCCTGAAACCTCACCCTGCACATTCTGCCTCAGCCAATCAGCTTTGTTTTCTTTTGTTTGCTTCTGTTTGGATCCTGCACGGTGTAATTTAGCCACTGATTGGAGGAGGGGAAGTTTGAGTCAAACAGACTCCAGACTGAGCCGTTTGTCTTTGTTTGATCTGGAGAGCTCTGGGCAGCGGACTTCAGACTCGAGCAGTAACTGTGTGCATGTGTGTTGCTCCAAGATTTGCATCTCAGATAAAACTTGGCCTCAGATGCACCCTGGAATCAGGTATCATGGGAGACAAACTGCCCCCTAGCGGTGGACTGCGTGTGTAGGTCACAGTTATTCAGCTCAGCAGTGCCAGAGCATCATGGGTCTTAATATATTACAAACGAATTCAGATCATCCAAATGTTTGAATCAACAAGATTTGAATCAGAATTTGTTTCTTTGATTCTTTGAATGTTTTCAATTCAAGCTTTTGTTTTTATATGTCTGCCCATTCAAAAGCAAAATAATGTTGTCATAATGTATGGAAGGTATTTTATTAAAATTCTGCTAGATTCTACTTTAACCTGTATTGTGTGATTGACAGTACTGAAAAAATTATGTAACAAAGATTTCAAACAAAAGGACTGCTGAATTATTTATATGCTAGCATTTCCTTGATCCTTAGACATGTTATGGTTTCATTTTTCTCTTGGACATCAAACAAAGATGTGTTTTAAGATGTTTCATTCAGGTATTTGTAGCCCCTCGGACATCTGGCAGAGTTTTCGCCGCAACTATTTCAAGTTCAGCACAGAAACATTCCCTACACTCAACAAATTAAAAACAGCAGGAACCACAAAGGACAAAGAAAGACGTGGGGTGTGTGAGAGAGGGAGAGAAAGTGACTGAGGTGACCACAGAGAAACGCAGATAACGGAATGGTAAATTACCAGCGTTTGATCAAAGGTCACATGGCTGTGTTCTTCAGGGAGAGCATGTGAGCCTGAAAGTGATACGACAAACACATCCTTCATTTCAAATGATGACAGGAGGGATCAATCTGATGCAAAACAGAAACAGCTGCCAAGAAAGAGAGACAGAAATAAACCTATAAAAGATTACAAACAATAGAAAGACAGACAGACAGACAGATAGACAGATAAATAGATAGATAGATAGACAGACAGACAGGTAGGTAGGTAGATAGATATACAGACAGACAGACGGACGGATGGACAGACGACGGACAGATAGATAGACAGATAGCTAGCTAGATAGATAGACAGACAGACAGACAGAGACAGATAGATAGATAGATAGACTAATGGACGGATGGACAGACAGACAGGTAGGTAGGTAGATAGATATACAGACAGACGGACGGACGGACGGATGGATGGATGGACAGACGACGGACAGATAGATAGACAGATAGCTAGCTAGATAGATAGATAGATAGACAGATAGATAGATAGATAGACAGACAGACAGATAGATAGATAGATAGATAGATAGATAGATAGATAGACGGACGGATGGACAGACAGACAGACAGATAGACAGACAGACAGGTAGGTAGGTAGGTAGATAGATATACAGACAGACGGATGGACGGACGGACAGATGGATGGATGGATGGATGGATGGACAGACGACGGACAGATAGATAGACAGATAGCTAGATAGATAGATAGACAGACAGACAGACAGATAGACAGATAGATAGATAGACTAATGGACGGACAGACGGACAGACAGACAGACAGGTAGGTAGGTAGGTAGATAGATATACAGACAGACGGACGGACGGACGGACGGATGGACGGATGGATGGACAGACGACGGACAGATAGACAGATAGATAGCTAGATAGCTAGCTAGACAGACAGACAGACAGACAGACAGATAGATAGATAGATAGATAGACTAATGGACGGACGGATGGACAGACGGACGGACGGACAGACAGACAGATAGGTAGGTAGGTAGGTAGGTAGGTAGATAGATATACAGACAGACGGAAGGACGGACGGATGGATGGATGGACAGATGATGGACAGATAGATAGATAGATAGATAGATAGATAGATAGATAGATAGATAGATAGATTGAAAGATAGATAGATAGATAGATAGATAGATAGATAGATAGATAGATAGATAGATAGATAGCAGCCAATCAAATAATGAAAAAAAGAGATGAGTAATAATGTTTGATATTACATCCAGTGCAATCATTATACAATATATTATATATTATGCTCTAGTGCACATTTTGTCAAATTTAGTACGCCTAGATAAATTTGCTAGACAAATTTAATTCCAAATAATTTGCATAATGTGCACAATATTTAAACTGTATACTGCAGATATAGTAGACAGTATGATAGTGTGCTTTTCCAAATGCAGCCTCAATCATTTAAAGATACTTTGCTTCCATCTAGTGCTGCATCTGGGTATTGTGATTTTGCACTAATTTTCACTGGTTCACTGTTAGCCAATCATGCAGAGGTCGCTAATGAGCTGCTGTTGATTAATGAGAACGCTTGATGAGTGTGTGTCACATCTGCAGCGAGGAAACGAAAGCATGGCTTCAGTTCAGGATAAAGTTGCTGCATTAAATATTGTGGGGAAATTCTACAGTCCCCTCAACCAACCTCTCGGTAACATCTGTTTTCTGACAGTTTGTTTTCATTTGAAGCACTTAAGAGCACAGGAAAATATTTTTTTTGTGTTTGTTCAGATCACAGATTGATCAACAGAACTCAAGATGTACAAACCAACAAGGCTGAAAACAAAGAAATCTGGAGCCACATCATCGCTGCTCTACAAGCCCAAGTGAAGGTCAAGAAACGCAGGCAGCATCTGAAATCTCACGACAGCTGCTTTCTGGGCTCTGATGCAGTGGATGTTATTCAGGATTATCTGACCCAGAATAAGGTTCTTGAAGATGCCCAGGTTTCCAGAGCCATGGTGTCAAGGCTGTGCCAGGTGCTGTTGGACTGTAAGGTGTTTGAGGTGGTGGGAACCAAAGCTTTGGGGAAGACCAGTAAACCAGGAGGCTTCCAGGACAGCAGCAGCAGCCTCTACAGATTCCTGAATATGGAGGATCCATCCCTGGATGTGTTGGAAATGGTGCTTTTCCCTCCCAGTGAAGAGAGTTTGATGAACCTCACGCCGTGCAGGTGTTTCAAAACACTGTAGATGTTTATGGTGTAGCACTGAATGATTTTATTCTAACTTTGAATTCTAATGATTGGAATTTTTGACCTTTTTAGGCAGGACATCCTGTTATTCTCCCACAGTACACCTGTGAAACCAGACCACGCGTTGGATCGTCTCATGGAGAAGCTGGACTTGACCGGACTTGTCGGTTCTCCTCCCACTGAATGTCTTCCTCCATCTAGTAAGAGCTTTGTTCAGATTCTGCTTATGTTTGAGGTACAAAAGCTGTGTTTGTAATGGACTGTAAATTATTTTTCATGTTGCATATTTAATTCAATGAATGATATAAAGTGTATTTATTTATTTACATTGCAACTTTTTTATTATATCTTAATTCATATTGCAACATTATCATACTCCTAAAAAAGAGAATAAAATAAGTTATAAATATTTAATTATTAATTTTTTATATTTTACACCTATAAGAAAGATATAAAATTCAGTCCTTTCAAATATTTTAAAAAGCTTGTCTGCCTCTAAGTCATAAAATAATTATTGTGACTTTTTGTAAATTCTTACAATTATATTTATTTGTTTAACTCTGAGGTGGAAACGGCATGTATATTGTAACATTAAAAGTTGTTTTTAATCCAATTTTGATTCATATATCTCTGACGTGTCTTTAATTCTGAGGTGGCAACATAGTATGCATGTTGCAATTTATTTATTTATTTATTTATTTATTTTTTAAATCTAATTTTGTTAAATATTTTAAATCTTGAATGCCTCAGTTAAAAATGTAAAATTACACCGAGGAATAAAATATAATATTAATTAATTTGTTTCATTTTTATTTTTCAATCCAATTTTGTTTCAAACATTTCAAAGCTTGTCTGCCTCAAAGTTAAAAAAAATCAAATGATTCAAAAGTGTTAAATGAGACGAAGTGTTAAACTATAATATTTGGGAAAATGCAATGAATACAAGAAGTATACTGTGCACATCAGCAGACATTCAAAAAAGCCTTTAGGTGCAACTTTAACAATATTGATATGAACTCTCCTTCAGTGGTCAGAGAAGTGTGGCATGAGCAGACCGTGCGGAGGTTGTCTCGGCTGATAGATCTCCCCCTGCTGGAGGGAGTGCTGAACTGTGCAAAGATTGTTTCTCCCCCGTCTCGTGGCAGCAATAATGAGCCTGACCTGCTCTACACCAGCAACTACCTCGACCGTGAGGTCCTCAAGGCCTTCAAAGAATCACAGTGAGACATCTTCACATTTAAACTCAAGGAATCAAACAATGAGGCTCAGATCGGCTTAATTTGTCTTCCTCCACCCAGAGCTGATGTTTGGCTGTCAGCAGCCATTGACCTGCTGGATTTCCTTCCGGATCAGCTTGTGGTGGAGGTGAGCAGAGAGCTGCCCACATTCTCCTGTGAGGACGAGGATGGCATGAGGATGGATGAATGTAAACTACTGCTGTTTCATGTACTGGACAAACACTACGGACACATGGAGCGCAAACCTCTCCTTTGTGACAGCATGGCAGATGTCTACACTGAGATCATGGAACTTCTGAGTGAATAAGGCTCCTCAAATGATTCATTCTTTCCAAAAAAACAACTTTTCTTTGTGGATTCGTGGCAATTTTCCTCTGTTTACCTGTATATCTAGTGAATGGGAAGTTTGAACGAGCGTTGGAAGTCCTGCAGCTGACGCTGAAGCTGCTGTCTGCGTCTGCACGTGAGGAACTGCGCAGGCTGCTGGAGTTTATGGCCGCAGCTGCAGATGCTGCAAACGTCCGGCTGCACAAAGAAGTGAGGAGTCATAATGCATGCAATGAGTTATTCACACACGTCAACTCTTAATTCAAATTTTCAGATTGAAAACCGGATGGTTGTGAAGAAGACCTTCACCAGAGCCGTCATCCAGAGCAAGAGTCTGACGAAAGGAAAGACGGACCTGCTGATGCTCTTCATGCTCGACAACCACCAGGACATCTTCAAGGTTTCATTTATTTAATGAATTAAGACATCACTGATCAATAATTATATAATATAGAAATAATTAGTTGTGGCTGTTTTACATCATAATTTTTTTTTTTTTTTTTTTTTTATTAGATTCCAGGTTCCCTTCACAAGCTGGTCAGTGAGAAACTGGATGACATTGTGAAACACAGAGATTCTTCCACAACTGGTATTATATTTAATGTGGTGTTTTGGCATTTTTATACTATTATAGTTAGTAATATTTTAAATTAATTAGTTATTATATGTTTGTATATAATGTATGTGTTAATATTTAAATACTTTTTTTAATAATTACAGTTAGTAATTTTAGTGCTTCAATTTGCTCTTGTTACAGTTGTTTGCCAAGGCAACATTTCTAATTTTCATTTAAAATTTTCCATTTAATATTTTATTTCAGCACTATTTTATGTAGTATTGTAGCGTTTAGTAATGTTTTTAATTATTTTAATTTTAAAAATATTATTTTAGTTATTTTAATACAGTTAGTAATTTTGATTCATATACATGTTATTTTATTTCATGTTTATTGTAATTAACAAATGGTTTTAACTAGCAATAATAACCACGGATATTTATATATTATGTGACCATTTATCTTAACTTTCATAATTTTAATGTGACAATTTGTTTTCTCTGAATATGTTAGAAACCCCATTTTGTCAGCGAGTGGCAAGAGACATGTACACAGAGACCATAAAGGACTCGACTAAAAGTGAGCTGTACTCTCTTTTGAAAAACATTGACGAAAACACCAAATATTCTCTGAAAGAGAAGAAACGACTCCTGGCGCAGTTTTATAAGGGCCATCCAGACATCTTCATGCAGTATTTTGGGTCTAGACTGAGCACATTAAACCTTCTTGAAGTTTAAGTTCCCTTTATCCTGTAAATTCTTTTTCTGAATGTTTGTATCCAAATAAATAAAAATAAACCTATTTAAATAAGAATGGAGTATGTGTCTTTAAATCATCTAAATATTATTTTTCACCTTCTTTGTGGGAAAATTGTTCTGAATAGGCCTACAAGTACATTGATTCATAAATGGGCTAATTCCAAAAATACTCACAGAAGTGGGAATGTTACACAGAAATAAGTTACTTATTCATATTATACACCAAAAATGTGTTAAAATACATAATGCAGTGACCTGTCGCATATCATTTCATTTATTTACTTATAAAGCTCAAATAAACACAAGAGTTGACCGCTGTAAAAAAGAAGAAAGGTAAAATCAAAAAGGATAATAAAAGTAATACACTAAAAGTTAAAAAGAGACAAAGAATTATAATGAATTAAATGCAAGAGTAAAAAGATGAGACTGTAACTTAGATTTAAAATCATATACAGAAGATGCAGATCTCACAGATAAGGGAAGACTGTTCCATAGCCTAGGATCGGCCACTGCAAACGCACGGTCACCTTTCAACTTCAATCTTGACCTTTGATATGACAGAGTAATACTGCCTGAGGATCGCAAACATCTGGCAGACCTACTCACATTTACAAGTTCTGACAAATAAAAAGGTGCCAGACCATTTAAGGACTTAAAAATAAACAGCAATTTTAACAACAATTTTAAATTCAACTCTATAACGCACTGGCAACCAATTAAGAGACATTAAAATCTGAGTAATGTGTTCTCATTTCAAAAGACAATTGCTTCTGTCTTACCCTCATTTAAATGCAAAAAAATTTTGGACATCCAAGATCTTACATCAGCTAAACATGCAAGCAATGTTTCTAAACCATTCTTGTCATTGTGTTTTAAAGGTAAATAGATTTGGGTGTCATCAGCATAAAAATGAAAGGACATTCAATGCTTCCTAAAAACTGAACCTAGTGGAAGCATGTACAGTGAGAACAAGATGGGAGCCAAAATAGAGCCTTGAGGAACACCAGAGGTAAGAGGAGCTATAGATGAAACAGCGTGACCAATGCCTACTGAAAAAGTTCTGTTACTAAGATAAGATCTAAACCAGCTCAGGGCACTTCCTTGGATGCCCACACACTTTTCAAAGTGCGATAAAAGAATGCCATGCTGCACTCAAATCTAAAAGCACAAAAATTACTGAGTTCCCAGAGTCAACAAGTAGCAAAATGTCATTTAATACTCTTAAAAGAGCAAACTCAGTACTATGATTTTTCCTAAATCCAGACTGTAATTTTTCAAGAGTATTATTTTTTTTTCCAGAAAACCCTGTAACTGTAATAACAGCTCTCTCTAAAATTTTTGCAATAAAAGGTAAATTTGAGATTGGCCTAAAATGCGATAAAACAGTTGTATCCAGATTAGGCTTTTTCAACAAAGGTTTCACCATTGCATGTTTACAATAATCTGGAACACACCCAGAAAGAAGGCTCTTATTTACAATTGCTAGAATCCAGGCCCCAATCAAAAATCAGTTTAAAAAAGTGGGTAGGAACAAATATTAAGATATAGAATTCAAACTCAAGTTGTGAGCAACTCTTTTATGCTATACTAGCCTTTTTGTTCTTTATTAAAGTTTCATAGCCTATATATTATTTGGGATGTATTTGTTTTGCACTGAGGTACTTATATTTATGTCGAAGGCATTTTTATCTTTATTACATCTGCTAAATGTCTGAAAGCCATTACAAACATCACCTTTGTGCTTTCGTCGCGTCGTGTGCCTTTAATGCTGATGCCTCTCCAGAAGCCGCTGTGGCTCCGTCCATTCCTTACGCGTTTCAAACGCTGATTGGCTCTTCATTCCTTGACAGACAACAGCTCGACCAATCAGCGTCGGGATACGTCACAGAGAGGAGTGCGCTCCCTGCGCCTGTTCTCAGATCAGTTCACCGTGCGCACAATGCCTCTGTTCCTACAGTGAGTAGATTTACTTCACTGTTCCTGGATCAGCTCTAGCGCTCAAATCTCGGAATTCTAGGCGCAGCTCAAATCTCCTCCCCGGATGCCCCAGAAACCCTAAACAGTCATCGCCACACATTCAGTTTTTTCGGGTTGTTCATGGTGCGGATCTGCGAGAGGAGGATGAAGTTTTTGGTGGCAGTCACACTGATCGTCGGCTCGGTGATTTTCCTGCTTTTCCCGAGCGGATCGGACGCGGATGAGAAGAAAAAGGGACCTAAAGTCACGGCCAAGGTACAAAAACGCTGCGCTGCTCTACATTCACTGCAACGCTGTGTCTGGCCTATTGCACACAAATAACATAATTCGAATTCCAGTTCGAATCTGATGTTGCGTTTACACTTAAATTCCGCATGATGGATTTGCATAGCCTATTTCTTTTTTCTTGAAAACCATCTTTTTTTTTTTTTTTTTTTTAAATCTACCAAAGTTAATTGGTTTTGTGCAAAATATAGTATTATAATAAGGCTGGTAACACTATATAAATGTTTCATAATTTAATCAAAAAGTATTGCATCAATATTTGTCACTTGCTCTGAAGTCTAATGATAAATCTGGGTTTTATGGGCCCTTATGAAGCAGATTCATCATAATGCATATCTGCTGAACTGATGTTTGGTGTGACTCCGGATTTGGGTGTTTTCCCAGGTTTACTTTGACATGAGGATCGGAGATGAGGATGTAGGACGGATTGTCATTGGACTCTTTGGAAAGTCTGTCCCTAAAACGACGGAAAACTTCCTCCAGCTGGCCACTGGAGAGGTGAGCTGTTTTTTCTTCCTCTGCTGGTCAGTATTCATGATTCATAGTAAAATGAGTTTAAATGCATGCAATTCCGATTTCCAGAAAGGATTTGGTTACAAGGGCAGCAAGTTCCACCGCGTGATCAAAGACTTCATGATCCAGGGAGGAGATTTCACTAGAGGAGATGGAACCGGAGGTATCAAAATACCAAAAACTTATGTTTAAACCATATTGAAACCATGTTTTATCACTAATTTTATCCTAATTTTCTTAAGTATGCTTTTTTGAGGCTTTGAGGTCTCTCAATAGCCAAACACACATGATAAGCATCAGTCTATTAGCTCAAGGAGTATTACAAGATTTCTAACGCCTTTTTATGTAGGTAAGAGCATCTATGGAGACCGTTTCCCTGATGAGAACTTCAAGCTGAAGCATTATGGTCCTGGTTGGCTCAGCATGGCCAATGCTGGCAAAGACACCAACGGCTCCCAGTTCTTCATCACCACAGTTCAAACACCATGGCTGGATGGCAAACATGTTGTGTTTGGCAAAATCCTGGAGGGCATGGTGAGTATCTCCACGTCGTGCATCTGTGGAGAAGTTGTCTGTTCTTCTAGTGCATTTACTCCAGTGACTATGCTAATTTTGTGGCTTTTCCTGCTGTCTTCCAGGATGTGGTGAGAAAGATTGAGGGCACTAAGACAGATGGGCGAGATAAACCTCTCAAGGACGTCATTATCCACGACTGTGGCAAGATTGAGGTGGAAAAGCCTTTTGCAGTAGCTAAAGAGTAATTTAAGTTTGGGGGAACAACAGGACTCTGGGTTTAAGGGGATTAAATTGGGAGCCACTAGATTTCTAGTGGAAAGAGAGTGTGTGTGTGTATGTGCTCATTGGAGCTCCGCCCATCGCGGGACCGTCACACACCAGTCCTGATCCGCTGAGCGGCACATCCTGGGTCCAGATCAAACCGGCATTCCACACGGTCAGATTCCTGACCCACTTCAACCTGCTTTTGTAAAGAAAACTTCAATAAAGGATCCAGGTTTTCTTAATGCTGTTGTGATTATTTTTTTTTTTTTTTTTTTTTTTTTTTTTTTTTTTTAACCATGAACAAATCAAACACTCTCTTTATTTTATAGAAATAATCTTAATAAATGTTAAAGTTTTTTTTTTTTTTTAATACAGGTAAATATCTTGGCACAGTAAAACAAAATCAGTGACAACCTGGGTTTGAAATGTGAAATTCATGAAGAAATGTCTAGTTTATATTTTACAATGTAATTTAAAAGACAAAATATACATTTCAGAAAAATATTAAATGAATGCATAAGTTAATGCAAAAAAGTTTACAAGTCTTATTTTTAGGACTGTTAGAGTTCGTGTTTATGAAAATTAAAATTGCACGCAACTAGATTTTAATATGGTAAAATATTAAAAAAAAAAAAATTAAAATAAGTATAAATCAAATTTAGTACAACATACTGCAATGACACATAACTGCGTTTGTACTTTAAATTATTTTTTTGTGCATTGCCAGGATTCCTAAAAGTCTTTATTATTATTAATTTTTTTTCAGAAATGCATGAAATGTATTTATGTATGTACGAAACAAAATATGAGCAAAAACATTTGTCATATTTTTAGGACCATTAAGATTTTCATGGCAATTAAAATTATGCACAAAAACTAGATTTTAATATGATAAAAAAAAAACTAAAAAACAGTATAAATTAAATTTAGTACAACATATTACAATTAAGTATGATTGTTGATGTACTTAAAATATTTAAATCTATTTTTGTGCATAGTACAGTTGGCAGGGCTCCTAAAAACATATTTTTTAAAACTACATTTTGTTTTGATTTTGACATGAAAATGAGCTAGACGTTTTTTGTCAGATTCACATCATAAAATATGACAAACAGATGAAGGCACATTTAAAGCAGATGGAATTGCTAGGCAACACTGCAGTGATTGCGCTCATATTCTCCGTGACTCTGGCAGTGAGCTGATATTGCTTCTGTTTATGGTAATAGTGGGGATTTTGGGATGCACGGGCAGCTCTGGTGCACAGGTGAGGCCGCTGGGTTTACTACAGCTCTTTTTGAAACTCACTTTGACGTCTCTGGGGTACAAACCCTGCAAGACGCCGGCCACCACAATATCAGGGAGATCTGGAGGGAAATGACCAAAATAGAATGTTTAATTTGCATGTAAAAAAAAAATACATTTTTGTAAAGACACAATCACAGTAATCTGTCAGGTTTACCTGATCTGGATTCAAGCTGGTAAGGGTCAGCTGAGAAACCAAGTACTCGCTGATGGAATAACTGAAATCTAGAGAAAGACAATGTTCAATGTCTATTCAGAATCTTAATCTGATGCCAAATGAGGACTGAATTTATGGATATGAATTTAAAGAGACGAGGATGAGCATACCTGTATCCCTGCTCTTGAAAGTCATCTGAGTGGTTTTCACTGAAATATAACAATTAGGACATTAATAACAAGCCTGAAAGCACTGTTACTATTATTTTTAGTTTACTTAATGTTATTAATTATTAAATTGTTAATTCATTAACTGAAGTAAATATTTCGATACATTGCTAAATTACAGTTATGGTGCTCCAGTGAGGTGATTTGGTGTAAATACGTACTCAGAGCTGCAGTTCTTGCTCGCCGAATGAAAATGTTTGACCTGCAGGAAATCCAGGAGCTCTTGAGGAACAACGTCATTTCGATACAGAATCTCCTGCAATTGGCAGCCAATTAAAAAACAGTTAGAACCTCAATATGACATTATATTAAAATGTTGATATATTCCAATATATTTTAATATATTAGATTGGTATTTTATACTGTTATATACTACAAAAGTCACTAAAGCTGCATTTATTTGATCAAAAATTCAGTAAAAACAGTAATATTGTGAAATATGTTTACAATTTAAAATAGCTGTTTTCTATGTTAATGTATTTGAAAATGTAATTTATTCCTGTGATTGCAAAGCTGAATTTTCAGCATCATTATTCCAGTCTTCAGTGTCACATGATCCTACAGAAATCATTCTCATATGATGCTCAAATGACATTTATTCTTATTATTACCAATGTTGAAATAAGTCGCTTTATATTTTTCTGGAAACGGTGATACGTTTTTCCAGGATTCTGTGATGAATTGAAAGTTCAAAAGAACAGCATTTATTGGTTATATATAAATAGTGTAGTATAATAGTTTTCTATTTATTTATTAAATAGAAAACTATTATATATGTCTTTTCGATCAATTCAATGCATCCTTGCTGAGTAAAAGTATTAATTTCTTTAAAAAAAAAGAAAAAAATATTTTTATTAAAATAAACCAATAATAAGGCAATGATATCTTTGGGTGATATATTTGGAACAGCATAGTATGCATTTTTTTTTTTTTTTGCAATATGTTTTATGTATATTGTGCTTACTATCTGATTTTTCTGTATATACTGAATACTCTAACTTCTAACTACAATTGCCCTTTTAAAAACAGGTCCTCATAAATGTTAAAAGCTAACCAAAATGTGCTTTATACAAAACTAGACTGTGTGCAATACTGTATCCCATAATATGACCCTCCATTTTGTGACATAAGTACTATAAAAAAAACTTAAACTTATTTCAGTTGCAATTTTTGTTTCATTTTTAAAAGTACTAAAATTACTAAAACTGAAATAGAAAATAAAGCTAAAAAAAAAAATCAAACAATAAAATTACTAATATAAATAAAGCTAAAAAAACAATAAAATTACTAATACTTAAACTAAAATTAAAATGTATTGTGAAAATACAAAAATTAAAGCTAAATATGAATAAACACTATAATAGCATAAAATTAATAGCATAATAAATACTATATAGATAGAGGAATGAAATAATATAATACAATAAGATATATAAGATGTAATATTTTATAGCTCTACCTGGATGTAGTCTTCCAGTTCCTGTCGTCTTTGCTCCAGTGGTTTGGTTCTCAGGTGCTGGTTTCTCTTACTGGGGAAATCTGGAGCTCGCAGAATCTTCTTCAGCTTCCGATGAAGCGTCTGAAATTCACTGTGTCGCCGCAAAACAAAGTGTTTCCTTCCATTGAAGAGAATCTCCAACCTGAAGAGCTGAAAAACAAGAAAGTCCATGTCATAAAACCTGTAAACGATCAGAAGAGACTTCAATAAAACTAATTACTGCCATGCCAGCGCATTGAAGTGTAGTGACGGTCATTCGCCAGCAGGAGGCGCCAATGCGTTTACGGACAGATTTGCATCAGCACGCCCTCTAGAGCTCTAATGTGGTCCCGACAGGTTATTCATAATCAAACTCAAATTTTGCTTTCCATAAAAAATAATTCAGATATACCAAAGACAGTTGAATGACCTCATCAAACCCACACAAATATGACTGTACAACAGTTTAGTCTTAATATAGGTCATGTGAGTTTACACAGGTTAAATCAGCACAGGTGTGGTGGTTCTTCAGGTAAGAGCACACCCTGAAGCATTGAGTGTCCCCCCATCTCTGGAGATCCTTAGAGAGCAATAGTGTTTTACTCATAAATCTGAGCTACATGTGAGTGACATTAGGAATCAAAAAGCATAATGTTGACTTCATTTATTTATTGACTTCATGACTCTGACCACACTGCAAGGAGAGATGTTAAAAATGTGAAATAACTATTACAAAATAACTATTTTGGAAATGAGGTCACATGACTTTGAATATACTATTTTTTAAACAGTATGCTTAATTGAGTGTATACTACACAGTATGCATTGAGTTAGTACACTATTGCCAGTGTAACCTTGGTGTGTGTGTGTGTGTGTGTGTGTGTGCATGGGGGGGTTTAGGCCACATTGTGAGCAGATCTGAGAATTAGCAGTTTCCCGTTTTCCACCCATAACAAAGAAACACAGAACATTCAGTTCCACCAAACATTTCCCACTGTGAGCTCAATCTTTCGCTTCTTAATACCTCAAATATTTTTCTCGCTAAATCAGAGGTTGAGGGAGAGGGAAATAAAAATGATTGTACTCAAGCATGCTCAACACGGAGATGGGAACTATCTATGTGGTGTTATGAACTAAAAAATCTGACGAAATCATGAGCTATTCAAGAATTTAAAGGGACAGTTCACCCTAAAAAAAATATATATATATATATAATCATAAATTATTTATTCACCCTCATGTCATTCCAAACCTGTATGATATTCTTTCTTCCATTAAACACAAAAGATGATGTTAGACACAATGTTCACATTGCTCCTTTCCATACAATGAAAGAGAACAGGTTATTGAACACCATACATGTGCATTTACATAAATATACATTTACTTATAAATTATAAATACATTTATTAAAAATATAAATGTATAAATAAATGTAAATAAATATATTAAATACAGTATATTAAAATATTAATGCTCTTTTCCATACAATAAAAGTGAATGGGTTGTCAATCACAAATATGTATATAAATTCATAAATATATACAATTTAATTCATTTAAATATACATTTATTTATATTATAATATAAATATGTAAATAAACGTTTTTTTTAAAAAAATGCATTTTAAATAAATTAAATATAAATAAACATTAAATATATTGTACTATTTTATTGTATAAATATATGTATTATTTACTATATTATATATTATATACAAAATTATATATAATGTATATTATATATATATTACATATGTATATAAATGTATAAATATATATAGTTTAAAAATACTTTTAATATAAAAATATAAAAATATGTAAATAAATATAATATAAAAATAAAATATATTAATATATATAAAATATAAATAAATAAATAAATAAATAAATAAATAAATAAATAAATGCACTTTTTACATACTGCATAAAATGTATTATAATATAAAAACATTTTAATTATATAAATACATATATTATATATAATAACATTTTAATAAAAATATAATAGAGAAATTATGTATATATATATATTTAAAAATTATAATACATAAAATTATAATATGTAAGCTATTCTTACTTAAGCTATTATTATTTAAGACTTAGAGTCTATATACTACTTTTATAATACTTTTTTATTATTATTATAGGTGAAAGATTTACATAATATGAGGGGTTGGAACAATTTGAAGGTGAGTAAATTACAGAATTGTCATTTTTAGTGGAGCTATCCCTTTAAATCAGTGAATTCTACACAAGCTTTATGGGTAAAGTGAGTTGGTGCAGGCGGGTGGAGAGCATTCCTGGTTAACAATGAAGACACATGTCTCTTTTGGGCACCAGATTGTGTCATATTTATCGGGGTCACGAGGACTCGATTTAAACCCAGTTTCTCCCTCCCTCAATCTTATAGAGCTTTCATTGTTGCTGAAGTTCATGGCTGGCTATTTCTGCTAAGATGAAGAGCTCTTTTTCTCTATTCATCTCCAGTACAGTAATACTCATCTCTCTCGACTGTGACCTCCGACCTCCATTCTTCTGTAGTTCTACAGCTCTCAGTGTTCAGAGATGTTTTCATGGCCTGCTCAGTCTGACAGGTGTGAGTGTGCGTTTGGCATTACGGCTTTGACTGACATCAGCATGTTGCCGTGTGGTTGTGATTCAGCTGTTCTACTTTTAGCATCACACACAAACAACTGCCCCCGTTAAGCCCTCTCATTCAGACCACAAAAACTCCTCATACAGCTCCACGTTATTCATTTCTGATAATAAACTGGACAAATCCTGAAACACACACTGATGGGAATGATGCAAGTAAAATGCACACATTCTAGTTTGGTCAGTTGATTTGGCTCCATCTGATCAGATAAATGAACTAAAACTGCATCGTGTTATCTAGACGACACACAAAATATCTTTTAAGTGTTTTGAAAGCACAGTGACTCTCTTTCCTTCACTCTTGGCTGGGTCGGTTTTGGTTGTAGCTGGACAGTCCAACAGAACTGGCTCAGACTCCACGCAACACACTGCTTCTACTATTTATCTATGGAAACTTATTTCTACCATGGAATAAAAAAAATATATATAAAAAAGGCAACTTTTTATCTCACAATTTGGAGTATTTTTTTCCTCACAAGAGCAAGTTTTTATTTCACAATTCTTTTTTAATTCTAAGTTTACATCTCGCAATTCTGTAAATAATTGCAAGATGTAAACTCAGAATTCTCAGAAAAAGTTATAATTGCAAGATGTAAACTCAGAATTCTATGAAAAAGAGTTATAATTGCAAGATATAAACTCAGAATTCTATGAAAAAAAGTCAGAATTGTGAGGCGTAAACTCAAAATTCTATGAAAAAAATCTGAATTGCGAGATGTAAACTCAAAATTCTATGAAAAAAGAACTGAGAGATTTAAACTCAAAATTCTATGAAAAAAGTCAAAACTGAAATGTAAACTCAAAATTCTATGAAGTCAGAATTGAGAGATTTAAGCTAAAAATTCTATGAAAAAAGTCAGAATTGAGAGATTTAAATTCAAAATTCTATGGAAAAAAGTCAGAATTGCGAGATGTAAACTCAAAATTCTATGAAAAAAAGAATTGAGAGACGTAAACTCAAAATTCTATGAAAAAAAAAATCTGAATTGTGAGATGTAAACTCAAAATTCTATGAAAAAACGATATTAAAAAGTTGTAATTACCTTTTTAATATTTTTATTTTGAATTCTATGAAAGTCCGAATTGAGACGTAAACTCAGAATTCTATGAAAAAAGTCAGAATTGCAAGACGTAAATTCAAAATTCTATGAAAAAAGTCAGAATTGTAAGATGTAAACTCAAAATTCTATGAAAAAAAGACAAAATTGAGATGTAAACTCAAAATTCTATGAAAAGTCAGAATTGAGAAGTAAACTCAAAATTCTATGAAAAAAAGTTAGATTTGCGAGATGTAAACTCAAAATTCTATGAAAAGTCAGAATTGAGAGATTTAAACTCAATTTTATGAAAAAAGTCAGAACTGAGAGATTTAAACTCAAAATTCTATGAAAAAAGTCAGAATTGCGAGACGTAAACTCAAAATTCTATGAAAAGTTAGATTTGCGAGATGTAAACTCAAAATTCTATGCAAAAAGTCAGAATTGAGAGATTTAAATTCAAAATTCTATGCAAAAAGTCAGAATTGCGAGATATAAACTAAAAATTCTATGCAAAAAATCTGAATTGTGAGATGTAAACTCAAAATTCTATGAGAAAACGATATTAAAAAGTTGTAATTACCTTTTTAACATTTTTATTTTGCAGTGCTATGAATGGTGAAAAACACTCAAATCATCCAGAATCAAGAGTAAAAACATTCAGATCTCTCGTTTAAATGAGTCGAGATTTTTCAAAAAGTGTTGCGTCAAACATGTCCTGTCATATTCCTGCTTCATTCATTTCTGTAAGTGATGACAGTAGGAGTGCATCTCTCTTCTATAGAATTGCATATTTCGTAATTTTTCCTTTGGCATTAGAATCCGCTGGAGACACACCTTCGAGGGAAGCACTTAACTAACATGTTACCTTATATTTCATTGAATTTAAAAAGTAATTTATCTATTGTTCCAGTACTCTGAAATCACTTGTATTTTTCTCATTTGTTGGTTCCTAGTAAACAGAATACTGTCGCAATGAAAACAAACTGTCTAACGTTGTGACAACATTCTGAAAATATAAGTGCACAATATAAACCATCCCTAGTCGGAAGGTCATCTAAATGTAGAGCAACAATGTTGCTACAGCTCTCTTGCATATTACATTTCTACATTGTTACAACCAACGTTGCAATAGGCTAGTACAAGAAAATAACATTGCCACAATATAAATGTTTGTTGTGTTGTCTGCTAAATGAATATTGTTTCTTCTAACTTTTGTTATGTGTGTATTTAAAACAGAATATATATTATAATGGCAAATAAATTTATTTAAGCAATAATTTTACATTTTCGTCACAGACGTCATGACGTCACAGAATGCTGACAGTGCATCTTAAAACTCATACAGTATATGGTGCAATAGAATGCATTGATACAATATTTTAAATTGTTCTCTGATATCTACATAGAAGGTATTTGGCTTAAGTAAGGGCAAAAATTCTCCAGAAACGGTTTAACGTGCATTTACGACCCTAGAATTTCTCCCTAGAATGAAATGGTCTGTTATTGGCTTATTTGGGAGGGTCATGAATAATAATGTTAAGCTCTGCTCTGATTGGCTGTTTCACAGTGCGGCTCTGCTCTGATTGGCTGTTTCACAGTGCGGCTCATTTCAATAGCTCACAGCAGGAAGAAAACACAGGGAGGAAAATATATATTTAAATTCTTTCTCTCGCAGTTATATCATCGGGTAATTATACTGTATATAAAATGCGGGTATCAGGGAGCTGCTATTAATATGCGGGGCACTGAAACTGCTTTCAAATGCACGATCGCTTTTTACTTTCACTTTCACTTTCGAGATTCGTGATCACACAAACTCTCTTTATATTGTGGAGCGGCAGTACTTACCACACATTTTACAAAATCAGATGCTTGTCAGTGGTGCTCAGGATCTGTAAATCATTCGCCATCATCCTCAGTCATCTCTCTCTACTCTGTTTATGTGGTAAGTGAAATCTTATGTACTGCAATGTAACAGGCTACCGGTAGGAAGGAGCTAACCATGTCCCTTTAGTGGCTCGCGTTATTTTATTAGAACTCGTTATTTGCTTTCCGTGCCTTTCTGAATACAGACACCAACCCATCCCTGCACTTCACATCCCCTGCACAGCCTGGAACATAACATTTATTTCCATGATCTCCCATTTTCACTGTTGTCCTCACTTGTTTCTTCACAATACCTGCAGAACTTCTGATGGTTCGGCTGGCGGATGGCCTAGAACATGGGCGGGTATATGCAAATGTTGGGGGCGTAACTATTAGTGATCCCGACTGTTACGTCACAGTCGGTGTTATGTTCTGATTCTTTTTCAGTGGTCTTTTTTTATTCACGAGATTTACATAACAATGTAAATCTCGTGAATAAAAACAATGGTGTTTGAGGCTCACAGTATGTCATTTCCATGTACAGAACTCTTATTATTCAACTATGCCAAGGTAAATACAGTTTTCCATTCTATGACACCTTTAAGAGATTATGGCATGAATAACCTGATTCACTGAAAAAAATGATTCATTGAATTTACAAAAAAAAATTTAAGGTAAGTGGTTGCAATCAATTTATTTTAGCTACATTTAAATAAACAAATTTATTTGACTAACTTTCAACATATATATTTTTAAATTAAATGTAGCTAAAATAAATTGTTTGCGACCGTTTACCTTAAAAAAATTTAGTAGCATTTCTTTTTCAGTATAGATAATCTAAAATACAAGGAATTTTGCGATAGTTTAACCATATTTTTCTTCAAAGTATAGTCTCTATAGATTAAAAATTTAATTTTAGAAATAATGATAGAAATACACTGATATCTCATTAATTAAAGTTTACAGTAATAACAGCAATAACTGTATGGTCTTTTGGCTGCACCTGTGGCTACCATAAGTTTATGTAAGGGAAGCCTCACGGACTGGATAATAATAATAATCATCAACTTTCAAAATGAATGACAACTAACTTACAAAAACACCTGCAAAACGTCAACCGCGCGCGCTCTATAATATAACCGCCCTGAGGAACCACAAATATACTCAAACGAGTTTCTGTATGACTTACTTTGCGCAACTTTCCCGTCTCGTCCACTTCCCTCATGAGAGACGGAATAAAGACCTCGATGACTGGAGACACACACTGATGATCCAACATTTCACACACAAGCGCACAGATCACTGACTGAGCCGCAGATCAGCTGCGTGTTCTTCTGAATGATCACTGCCGTGGATCTCCGGAGCTCCTCCTCCAAACACACACACACCGCTGACAGAAATAAAGACATTCATACAGAACTGCATGCTTTTGAAGATTAAGATCTTACCGAACATCGAACATGGTAAAGCGTGTTAATTAATTAATTAATTAAATAGCATTGAAAAAAAAATACAATAGGAAAAACATTGCTAATACAGGTAAACCAACTGCTAGAGAGTATAGAGAGAGAGAGAGAGAGAGAGAGAGAGAGAGTGTATATATATATATATATATATATATATATATATATATATATATATATATATATATATATATAAACTGAGAGATTAAAAATTAATTAATTAAATAGCATTGAAAAAAAATACAATAGGAAAAACATTGCTAATACAGGTAAACCAACTGCTAGAGAGTAGAGAGAGAGAGAGAGAGAGAGAGAGAGAGAGAGAGTGTATATATATATATATATATATATATATATATATATATATATAAACTGAGAGATTAAAAATGAATTAATTAAATAGCATTGAAAAAAAAATACAATAGGAAAAACATTGCTAATACAGGTAAACCAACTGCTAGAGAGTATAGAGAGAGAGAGAGAGAGAGAGAGAGAGAGAGTATATATATATATATATATATATATATATATATATAAACTGAGAGATTAAAAATATGGATGACACAATCGTCTTCAGTGCGATTTTTGTTTTTTTGTCCAATCAAATGCTCTCTAGAATGAGAATGCTCCGCCCCCTACTCCCACCAGCGAATCACAATTCATCGCTGTGAATGTGATGTAAACTAAAGGCTATTCGCTATTAACAAATTCGATGGCTCATTAATTTTTTTCTTTTTCTTTTTATTTTTCATTTTGAGTGAAAACTGCATGTTTCTCTAGAGATTATACTATTCTAAGTTCTTCAGACCAGTGTTTTCTATGGAAGCCCGTTTCCGCCACTAAATAAAAAATAAAAAAAGGTAATTGCGACTTTTTATCTCACAATTCTTACTTTTCTTCTCGCAATTGCGAGTTTACATCTTGCAGTTCTGACTTTTTTTTTTTTCAGAATTGTGAGATATACACTCGCAATTGCGATTTATAAAGTCAGAATTGTGAGATTCTGAGAACATATCAGTCTTTTCCCCCTCAAAATTAGGACTTTATAACTCGCAATTGTGAGTTTATAGAATTGCGAGATACAGGCTCACATTTGCGAGAAAAAAAGTCAGAATTGCGAGTTTTTATCTCTCAATTCTGACTTTATTTCTCGCTATTATGAGTTTATATCACGCAATTCTGAGAAAAAAAAATGTCAGAATTGTGACTTTATATCTCGCAATTCTGACTTTATATCTCGCAATTGCGAGTTTCTCAAAATTCTCAGAAAAAAAGTCCGAATTGCAAGTTTGTATCACGAAATCCTGAAAAAAAGTCGCAATAACCTTTTTTTTATTTTTTATACAGTGGTGAAAACGGACTTCCATAGTTTTCTGAACATCTAGGGAATAAAAAAAATCTTTGTGGATTTTTTCGGGAACCTTTTTATGTGAGGGTTAAATATAAAGAGCCCAGTGTCTGTTTGTCATTTACTCAGATCATAAGTCTGTCATGAGATCTCTCATTTATAAACACATACCATCCCTAATGAACTAATAGACTTCGGAGAAGTTATGTAAAAGGATATTTGTGTAATTTCTCTATGGAGATTACAAATCCACATTTATTTGTGCATAAAAATATTCTATTCTTAGTTTCAACGAATGATATTGACTGTAACATTTCAGTAATAAGTAAGTGTTAAGTATTTAAAATAGAATGACTATTTTTGTAAGGTCAAATGGTTAGCACTGGGCATCAGTACTAAACCCGATGTCCTCATTTCTTCTGTCTGAATGGAGAATAAATGAGAATCACATGATTTTCTATGACACACAACCATTCATGCATTTACTGCTGACTAAACACACTCCAGTCTGAAGATAACCCACATTCCTGATGCTCAAGTGTTATCCCAGCATTCCCACTTCATCCCAACTGTTTCATTCAATGCCATCAGAGTTTATTCTCATTCAAAAAGAGCAACTGATCATGAACCCTGGATATTTTTTTACCTACAAATTGCTGGAAAATAAACAAGCTGAAAAGTTTAATGATTAATGAATTTATACTTTAAAGGCCTTTTGGTGAAAGATTAATTCTGCTGCAGCTGTAATAATTTTACCACACTAAACCTTCAATGAAGTCACATGAAAATGTCTCAAAGCTCAAAGAAACAACCATTTACGATAAGAGTATTAAATGAGAGCTGGTGCTTTCAACACAGAACAAATACTAAAAGAGGGGAAGATCTGTAGGATCACTTCCTTTTTTAGTCCACTGTGTGGATGTTGTTCTTTTGGCTCAAGGTTTCAGCAAAGAGAAATATTAAGGAGTATTTAATGCAATCAGTTATGATCAGTGTTGTTATTAAGTAAAACTGTAACTTTTTTTTATTAAAATAAAGCTGAAATAAAGTATTAACAAAAGATGAAAATAAACACTATATATCTATGTATCTGTCTATACACACACACACACACACACACACACACAAACAAAAACTGAAATCAAATGTTTAAAATACTAAAATTGAAATAAAAATCTAAACTAAAAATAATAATGAAAAACACACAAATTACTAAAACTTAATTTCTATATTAAAAAAAGCCAATTTCAATATTAATAAATAATAACAAATAACACTAAAATAACACTGGTAATGATATATACACATATATAACTATCTACACACACATACACACAAAACAAAACAAAAAGACTATTAAATCAAAATCTTGATATTTGTAATTAAATCTTTATTGTTTTTCTCAAAAGAAGTGTCCATACTGAAAAAAATATCTGCCCCCATTTTTCTAATAAACAAACAAATTTTGGCACCTAATGGTGAAGTTAGACCTGTTAACATCTGTTCAAAGTGTCATTACAGCAGGGCCCAAAATATCATTTCTAAAGCAAACTAATAAACAAACAACAAAACGTTATAAATGACAATGAATCAAACAGCCTTATAAACTCTGACAGCAGCAAAATCTGTATAAAAAAAAAAAAATCTGATGTAGAAACAATTTAATCATTATTAGTAGTGTAGCAAAAGTTTATTAATTAATATAACATGCCAGAATCAAGTGGATAACACAAATAAGCTTTGACAAAATAATAATGTTGGCATAAATGTCTACAAATGAAAACGTAAAGTAAATGAAGAGAAAAGGAATGAAATCATGAACGACAAAAAACAACTTTAAGACTGAAGTGCTTTGGGCTTCCTGGTTGACCAGGTGAAAGAGCTCTGATATTGATATACAACGCATTAGGAGTGCGTTTTTAAATGCTGAGCATAGAAACATGATTCTAAATCTATAGAAGATTTAAAATGATCCTTTGAGTAAAAACAATAAGGCAGCAAAAGAAAAAAAGAAAAACCACTGATCAATTTCTAACAGGCTGATCAATGAGTATAAGTGTTGACATACAGTTCCTGTCATTTCCACTGGCCAGTTTACAACATCCAGCCAGTTTCAGTCATTTTATTTCAACAGTCTGTAATAACTGTATTACAAACCCCAATACAATCTCATCATGGTGTTTAAAAGTGTATATACCAATATTCTGGACTTCTAAAACAAACTAGGTCACTATTTCTCTCTGAAAACCCTGTCTAATGAGTACAAACTTCTTGACTGGTCACACAAGTGGCCTGATGGGAAGTTTTTACTGTGTGAGTATAAGAATGAGCGGCGATCGCCCTCTAGTGTAAACCATTGACATCACTGCTGACGAGTAACAAGGTTTGGTTGCATACAGACGAGGAAGACACCCAGCCACCACATGTGTTCACGTCCCCCAAACAATAAAGATGCCATGTAAGAAAATAAAGGTGAAGATTACACAGAAAATATACAGGTTACTAACTCAATCAGAGTAACGAGCGGCCGGATCGATGATTTCCCTTTGCAGCGCGATTTCTCTTGGTTTATAGGCGAGAGGTAAAGAGTGTAGAAAGGCCTCGGTTATCGGTGTGTTTGCGCTCGGACGCCGCCTCACGCGATTGCTTTCGCCTCTGGCAAAAACGCCTCCCAGTATTTTACCAGCTAGAGGAGAGAGAGTGAAATATGAATTATGTGTGTTTTAAACACAACTCTGTTAGATAAAATGACTAAAATATTTCTGTACCTGTTGTTGCGAGTTCTGCAGTGACTCCAGATATTTGATGATATGTCTCTTAAAATCTCGAGCTTTCTCTTTCTGTTAGCAAAGAAATTACGAATAGTCAGTTTTTTTTTTGAAGAGAAAAATGTTTTGAAGGAGAATTTAAAGGAATAGTTCACCTAAAAATAAAAAGTTGCTGAAAATGTACACACCCTCTGGCAATTCAAGATGTAGATGAGTTTGTTTCTTGGTTTCTTGCATTCCATCACTTGCTCACCAATGAATCCTCTGCAGTGAATGGGTGCCGTCAGAATGAGAGTCCAAACAGCTGATAAAAACATCACAATAATTCACAGGACACCAGTCCATCAGTTAACATCTTGTGAAGTGAAAAGCTGTGTGTTTGTAAGACACAAATCCATCATTTAAGATGTTTTCAACTTCAAACCGTCGCTTCTGGCTGAAATACAACTCCATAATCCATAATATCGCTTCCTTCAGTGAAATAGTCCATCCCTTGTTGTCATCTCACATCAAAATCCACCAACATATTTGTTCAAAACTGTTTTGTACTGTTTCCACTTTTAAACGGTGTTTGATCTGTGCATATTTCTCTCCTGATTCAGATGAGACGACCTTTTCACTGGAGGAACCAATCTTATGAATAAAGGACTCGTATTTTAGCCAGAGGCAACAGTTTGAAGCTAAAAATGTCTTGATGGATTTGTTATTAACAAACACAGCTTTTCGCTTCACAAGATGTTAATTGATGGACTGGAGTGGTGTGGATTACTGTGATATGTTTTTAATCAGCTGTTTGGACTCTCATTCTGACGGCACCCATTCACTGCAGAGGATCCATTGATGGACAAGTGATGTAATGCTACATTTCTCCAAATCTGTTTTGATAAAGAAACAAACTCATCTACATCTTTGGATGAGGGTGAGTATATTTTCAGCAAATTATAATTTTTGGGTGAACTATTCCTTTAATGCTGATATGTAAATCAATGTAGAAATCGGGTCTTACATCAAATCGGATGACTTCTTTCCGTACGGTCGCTGAGATTCTCTCAAATTCTCTCTCGTACTGTGTGACTTTTGCTTCCCACTGCAGGACGAGAACGTGGCATAAGAGATAGCTCATTACAAAGCTGAGTTGTAAAGGTTACAGATGTTATCATTTATCTGTATAACAGCAGATAACCTCCAAACAAACAGTAGCATGTTTGCGCAGTTACCTCAGCGATCTCATCCTTGGCCTGCTGGAGTTTGTCAGGTTTGTTGGCCCACAGGAGTTTGGCCTCGGCCTCTCTCTTCTTCTGCAGCATGTTCTCAGCATCCTGCCAGCGCTGCCACGCTTTCATTCTCTGATCAAAACACCCCTGACAAACAAAATATTACTATTATTATTATTATTAATAGGATATATTAAGGGTTGGATGGAATGACTGAAATCCTATGGTGTTACAACAGGAATAAGATTAATTAGACTTGTACTTACCATATAGTAAGTACATGTAGCTAATTAATATTACTCAGTACTTAAATGTATAATTACACTGTAACAAGGACACCTTAAAATAAAGTGTAACCAATAATTTTAATGATCTATATGCATTAAAAAAATTTAATGATGTATATGTATTTTATTGATCTGTAAGCAATTGTGAAATAATTATATAAAACTATATTGACAGTACAGTGCATATCAACTGATTCTATGCATATATTTGCCATTCTAAGGGACTGAGACTGAACTGGAAAAGGTCAGGCTTAAAAGATTTCTAATCCTATGTCTGAGCTGGAAAAATTTAGCTGGTAACACTTTATTTTAAGGTGTCCTTGTTACACGTTACACATACTTACTATTATAATAACAATAAATTATGCATAATTACATTCAAATAAACTTAAGCCAAACCCTAATCTTAACCCTAACCATATAGTAAGTACATGTAGTTAATTAATATTACTCCGTACTTAAATGTATAATTACACCATAACAAGGACACCTTAAAATAAAGTGTAACCTTAGATACATACAGATTTATATGCTAAAAATGCTAAACATCTTTTGGAAACTAATATTAATAAATGCAAAATAATTATCATTAATAAAAATACTTTTTAAAATAATTTATAATAATTTATTCTATTATAATTGTAGATGTATATATATATAGATATATATATATATATATATATATATATATATATATATATATATATATATATATATATATAAAATTATGAACAATCTAGTTAATTCTGAAAGACTCAAACAGTGATACACAATAACTATGCTCTGAAGCAGTTTTCTTCTGTGTGTGTTTTGTGTGTCTGTACCCTGACGGCTCCCAACAGCCGTATATAATCAGCCAGCAGCTCTGAGAAGGTGAAGAAGTCATTGGCGGCCTGTTCCTGATGGAGCTGCTCGATTCGATCTTCCACCTCGGCCAGCTGAGACAGAGCTCGCGACAGAGCCGTGTTGTCCTCTGAGCTGCCCAACATCGCCACGCTCTTCGCAAACAAAGCCGTGTTTCCAGACAGCTCTGAAACACACATTATCCCATCAAACCAGTATTCGACTGACAGTATCACATATTTTCAACATTCAATCAATTTATGACGGATAAAATAAAGCCTCGTCCCACTTTTTATCAATGAATATTCTGTTTCACCCAATAGATGTCACTTTACAGAAATAAAATGTGTTGCACTAAATATTTAAAGAATAAATATCCACATTTAGATTCAAATTTCAGCTACATTTAAAATATGAGTCTGATTGTTTGCACTTCTGACCTTTCCTGTGATTGACAAGCGATTCCACCATGACGTGAAGTTTCCGCAAATGCTGTTCTTCATTTTCTACATCCTGGATCTTCTCATCAAACCACTGAAACCAACACACACATACAGTTTTACATTCAGTATCTTTTCTAGGTTATTTTTAAGCCTCAATTTCTGTAAAGAGGAGTTCAGTGTGGGTTAGACCTGCATGTTCTTCCACTCACCGCATCCTGTTCGTTCATCTTGATGGTCATCTTACTCACAGCATCCGTGGCTTTGTTGAGCATTTTAAGGAAGCCGGCTCCACTCAGAGCCTGTGTGCTGACTGCTCTGGGTAACTAACATAGGCAGACAGACAGACAGAGAATTTTGAATTATCATCACAAACTGCAAAGCTGATGTTTCTGCAAGTGAGGAACAGACAGATAAACATCTCCAAGTCACTTCTCTTAGAAAAGGTTTATGCTAATGTTGAATTTTGCAGCTGCATGTGCTGAATAATTAAAAATGTTAATTTTTAGGTCACTAAACAGAAGCTGTCTCACCTCCTCTTTCTCCAAAAACTCTCTCACATCAGGGTCCTGCAGTAGAGAGGGGTGACTCACAACCCTCTGAAGATATCTGCAACAACACAAACAAGCCTCACATTTACATTTTAAAATAGTGACATAAGTACAATAATAATCACTACTACAAACACTGATATTACAGTAGAAAAAAATTACACACTAATATTATAGTTATTATTCAATCAAGTAATTTTTCTTTCTTCATTACAAATAAAATATATATTAATTACTACTAATATAATACTACATTATATTATCCAATCTAAATGATCAATAACATTATAACATTAGATTGGATAATATAATAAAGTGTCATATAATATCATCTAATATAATGTAAACTGTAATTAATATTTAATTGTATAAAGCACTATAAAAAGGTGATTTGACTATATATAGTTTCATTTTAATGAGGACAGAAAAAATATGTATAACGTTAGTAGTAATTAATATCAATATATAAATTACTTGGATAATATAATTTTTTTGTAAGTAACCTAAGTATTATATAATAATACAATGTTGGTAGTAATTAATATTACATTATATTATTCAATCTAAATTTCTGTCAACATGAAAATTAAAATATATATTAAGATTAGTTATCACTAACATTATATTACATCTGTCCACATTAAAATTAAAATGTATATTAGTATTAATTATAACTAACATCATATTACATATATGTACGTAATTTTCTGTCATTAAAATACATACATTATTATTTACTACTCTTACTATATAAAATTATATTAAGTAATTATTTATTAATATTAATTACTATTAACATTATATTATTCAATCTAAGTCATTTTTGTCCTCATTAAAGATATATATTAATTACTTCTCTAACAGTATTTTTATATTATATTATATTATATATTACTATCCAGTCAAAGTAATTTTTCAGTCCTCAATAAAATTAAAATACTGTATAGCAGCAATTTGGGATTTTAGACCAATGAGATTTCATTGGAGGCAGGGCAACTTAGCGCAAAACCGAACAAGGGACAAAAAGTTCTGACATGCCACACTGCTGACAACTGTGGCTGATCAAGACAAAAAAGTCAGAGACGAATTGTGATTCATTGCTTTACTTCAGTGCACCTAGATAAGAACCAATGTCATCTTGAGTGACGAACCTCTCTAGAGCAGCTCTCCTCCGCTCCACAAACTCTGCTGACGATGGGTCCTCTTTCCCGACTTTGACTTTTGTCATACCTGGCAAATCCACGCACATTTATTCATAATCAGCCACATATTCACAATCAGACCAGATCTGATGCATTAGCATAAACAAGTTCTTACCCAGAATGCTCTTCTCTGGTGGTGGAGGTACGATGTATCCACTCTGTGAGTGTTTCTCCGAGAGCTTTTCATACAATCCCAGGAAATCACTGAAACGTCTGCGGACGGTAAACGTCTTGCTACGGAACATGGTTAACGACGTCTGGGAAATGAGAAAACGGTGAGTTTCAGACTGTGTGCCATATTGTGTGTTAGTGTGAACAGGAAGATTAAAGAGACTGAAAATCACCTGTGTTGAAACTTTGTAGGCCATATAAGCATTCATACCATCACCTGTGAGGAGAAGAGAGAGAATCACCTCACATGAACAAATTAAATTTAACAGAACAAAATAAAAACATATCATATAACACACACGTGCTGCTAATGTAAATGCTTATATATTAGGGCTGGTTATACAAACAGGTTTAGTCTCAAGTAGCTGAGATGCTGACTGAAGAAAGTCTTAACTGGCCAAAGCTGGTCTCCAAGACTTTTCTGGTTCGCTGGTTTTAAATGAGTTGTCAGCTTTTTAGACTAAACCAGCTAAACACCTATTTGTCCAGGCCAGAAGACCAGGGTAAACCAGCAAACTAGTGTAAATAAGGCCCTATGATCTCAGCAAGACAGAAAATGTAGATGGAATCAAAAAAAAAAAAAAAAATTAAATAACACAAATATTCAAAATAAAACTTTTCATAGAATCCTATTATTGCAAAAATGAATAAATTATTAAATTGCTAAAGTTTTATGAATTCAATTGATTAAACATGATTTTGATCATTAAAATTTAATCAAACCATTAAAAAGGAATTTAGAAAAAAAAAAACAGAATTTGGAAAAAAGTAAACAGATTTCAAAAGGGCCCTAAAATGTAATTTCTGTTAAACTGTTAATAAATTGTCATCAAACTGTGTAAGTTTTATGATTTCAATTAATTAGACATGCTTTTTGATTACCAAAATGTAATCAAAAAGCAGAATCCAGAAAAATTAAAATGGGGGGAAAAAAAAATAAATTAAATAAAAATTAAAATAAAAGAAAAAATAAAATGGGTTTCATAGGGGCCTACATACACCAACAAAATGAAAAAAAGATTTTACTATCAAACCATTCAAGATTACATACTTAAATGAACTCTGTTATGATTGGCTAATCTCTTTGCATAATAGTTTGATTAGGGAGGGAGTTCTGCTTTAAAAACATAATGCATTAAAATCCTTTTTTATTTCAAAAGAACAAGAAAAATCCTGGTTTTATTATAGGATCTGTTTATGCTAAACAGTTATTCCCTAAGATCCTCCAATGCAAATAAACCTGCAATAGATAACAATAAATGTCTGCTGAATCACAAACAACCAAAACTCATCACATCTTTTCAATAACTTTCTATTAAAACCATAATGCCATATACAGCCAAACAGTCAGTAAGTATGAGCAAACTGAAATACTACACATCTTCCCTTTAACATTTACTGCTGATTTTAGACATTGCAGTAACACCACACCTTTAAAAAAAGGAGAAGGACAGGAAATGAAAAATAGCTTGCACAGGGCAAAAAGAGGAAGCTCCACACACCCGTATCAGTGACTCAAATCTTTAATTAGAACAATTTCACCTCATAAGACAATTGCAGTTTCCGGTTTTCTGCAACCTCAGCCCATTACTGGGTTCTAATGCTATTTCAAACAAATGTTTTATGAGCACAGTATTAATCCTCAAAAGCCTGAAAAAAAAGAGACATTAGAAAGTAAAACCCAGCTGTCATAGCAGAGGACGATCTTACCGACTTTCTCTGGATTTGTGACAGAAATATTGAGATCAAACTTGTCCTCACTTTCCTCTTCCTCCAGCTTTATGTGAAAAAAGGAAACAGAAAAAAAAGAGAAAGGAAGAGGGAAGCCAAGTGAGAACTTCTTCTGAGATGTGTTTGAAGTTTTGATCTGATCTCTAGAGACGGGAATCGCAAGAAATGTAACAAATCTGGTTTTGATTCTGATTCCATTTAATGAATCTTTTGGTACAATTGAATAAATTTGGTGTGTAAGTGAATTTTAGATCAATAGAAATAAATAATGCATGAGAGTCTTTTTGACTGATTCATTAAAAAGAATCACTTCATAAGAGTCATTTGCATGTGAACTGGGTCATTAAAGGAATCAAACATCATTCTGTTTCAGTATTTTTTTCTTTTTAAATGGCCAATTTCCAAGCTCTTTATAAGTTCAGGGAGTGTTTTACCTCCTCCAGGGTTTTGGATGGAGCTTTGCTGGAGCTGCTGGCTACAGGGGCGGCAGGAGCTGATACTGACGGTTTCACAGTGTCTTTCTTCTTACGGTCATTACAAGGACTGTCCAGAGACAACTCCACTGTAGCTTCTGAGAAAAACAGTGAGAAAAAAAGTGCATTTTATGTATTCAATAAAACTAAAAAGATGGTATAAACACACACAACCTAGAGTACAAACAAACACACACACACACGCAAAAACACATTCCATCAGCAACATAACGAAGGGTGAGAGGGCAAAGGACACTGAGGAATTCCTTTTCCCCTTCCTGAGTCAATGCTGAGAAAGCGAATTCATCATCTATCGCTCAAAAGTGATGTGCATGTATTCCTGTTCGTACAATGTATGTGCCAGTAAAAAGAGTCAACAGCTGGAAAATGTTTCATTATGGAAAAACACTAAGCCTGAAAACCCTACAGCATTTCAAATCAGTGTTATTTCAGTCTTATTTATATACTATAATAGCATTTATCAATATTTTGAATAGTTTTCATTTTAATTTCAGTTCAAGTTTTGGTAATTTTGTGCAATGTGCTTTTTTGTCTTTTTATTAGTCTGTTTAAATATTTCTATGTAGCTTTTTTAAATTTAGAATTTATTTCAGTTTTAATTTTAGTACTTCAGTAAATTTTATTACTTCAACTTAAACTTAAGTTAGTTACCAAAGCAAGATTTCTAATTCCTTTTTTTAATTTTTTTCAACATTTCAATCAACAAAAACTATTAGTTAACAATAAAAACATTGGTTCAAATGTTTGTTTTGAACATTTAACCATGCCTCACTAGGTACTAAAACATGAATCAAGGATCGAATTCCCCTGTGAAGTGTATATATGATGTTCAAATGTTTGGGAAGGCAGCTCACTAGGTTTATGCCTATGATGGCCAAAAATGCTTTCAAAGGTTTCGAAACACAAATCGAACTTTTAAATGCAGTATGTTTAAGTGCACATATGATGCCCAAAAATGTCACATGGGAATGTTATCGGAATTGGCCAATAAAGTTTTAAAATGTAAACATCGACATCGGTCGATTTGAAAAAAAATATGCTGCTAATGCCTTGTTGATAAGACGAATAGCTGAAATGTGCTCAGAGTGTGCTAGCCATAAGATCACATCAGCACAGCAATGTGGTCATCCTTGAAGCAAACTTTTGCCTTAATGGTGATAAGATTCACTGTTTTGGATCGTCGCATTTAATCTGAGAAAGAACGTACAGAATGACGTGTCCGGTGTGCGATAGAGTCAACAGTCACTAGCAGTTCACTAAAAAAATTAAAATTCTGTCATCATGTACTCAACACTTACTAACCCGTAAGACTTTCATTCATCTTCAGAACACAAATGAACATATTTTTAATGAAATCTGAGAGATTTCTGTCCCTCCATTGACAGCCTACACAACTACCACTTTGACGCTTTAAAAAGTTCATAAAAACGATAACTAATCCATATGAATTCAGCACTCATCAGCTATGGCAAACGGAAGCTCAAGCATGCTTGCTAGATGTGTGAGAATCAATGAGGTTCATTCTTGTGTTACGCCGAACGTTTGAGCTTCCGTAAGAACCAATGAGGTTCATTCCCACGCATCAAGCAAGTACGGTTGAGCTTCTGTTTATGTCTGCTGATCAATGGAAATTTGCGAATAAAAGCCTAAATTAAATCTGTTCATCATTTAAAGCGATTGAGTCTGAGAAAATTTGGTCTAAACCGCTCAATTCATATAGATTAGTTTTACAATCTCTTTATGAACTTTTAAAAACGTCAGAGGTTTTCTTTGGCAACATTTTTCTTTACAAATCCTCATTTCGTACTTCTAATTCGTGACCAGTTTTGTTTCGCTCTCTCCTCTGCACTTCCGCATTCATCACTTCTCACCGGAGCTTACGTTACGCCTACGTCATCCGCTGGAACGCCACTCTCTCGTGAACGCGCATGCGACAGTTCGCTTCGCTTCAGAAGGCCAGAGCTGTGTGGAGCACTTTTTATGATGGATGGATGCACTTTATTTTGCTTCAAAATCTCAAACCCCATTCACTGCCATTATAAAGCTTGAATAAGCCAGGACATTTTTTAATATAACTCTGATTATATTTGTCTGAAAGAAATAATACAAACCTAGGATGGCTTGAGGGTGAGTAAATCATGGGGTTTATTTTCCTTTTTGTGTGAACTATAACCCAAGCAGTTCACTTGAAACAAACTGTCAAATGTGCCTATGATGCCCAATAATGCTCTCAAAGTAGACGGTTTGAATGTACTTGTGATAACCTACAATGCACAAAAACTGCTGTCTATGTAGGCAGTTTATTAAGTATCAGAAGTGCCACAGTTATGATCTGGTGTCACAGGTGAAATATGTCGTACCTGAGAAGAGATCCTGCTCCTCAGAGTGAACCCCATTGGTCCTGGAGCTGCTGCTGCTGGAGGAGGGTTTTGGGGCAGGTGCCGTCAAGGCTTCCTCTGCGAACAGATCCGTGGGGTCATCTTTAACCTGTGGCTTGACCTTCACGTCTGATTTCACCTCTGTGAAAACATCGACAGGTGGTCCTGAAGACTGAGGCTTCTTTGTCACAACTTTTGGCAGCTCCTGAAATAGATCCTCCTCATCATCATCGTCATCGAAGAGCTCTGCGCTCGCTGCTTTCTTGACAGAAGAGCTTTTGCTGGTGCCCTTTGGAGGGTCTTCAAAAATATCCTGCTGTCGGGCTGCATTTTTGTGCACTGGTGGTTCACCAATAACATCAGACTTTGGCGCATCTACAGGCTCGTTTAAGAGATCTGGCATGGGATTTTGGACCTCAGGTGAACTAATTACTTCGCTATCATCGTCCATCGGGTCGCTGAACAGGTCGACGGCCTCATCGCTACTAGGAGAAGGGATCTTGGTGTCTACTTTCTTCTGGGGTTCAGAGTTAATGTTGCTAAGAGGATCGCTGAAGATGTCTTCTGGTGGCTCGTTGAAGATGTCTTTAGGAGGTCTGGTTGCATCCGGTGACGGAGAATCCATCTCAGAGATTGACTAGGAACAGCAGAGAAATTATTATAGCGCTAATGTTGTAAAATTACTATAAATATATTGAGTATGAGCTGAAACAAGATTAGATTGTGTTCATCAGCCTGTGCAATACTTTTCCATCTGGCATGGAATTTAATTAATACATTAAACACTGAATCTCACATAAAGATCCCTACTAAAAAAATAAATAAAGGAATCTATTTTTAGTTTTTATTTTTATATTATTTTATATTATTTTATTTTGCATTGAAAAGTAAGCATATGTTCCACCAAAATTCTTTATTTATCAAGTTAGTATTTGTTATTTTATGTATTTGTGTGTTTCTACAATTGATGATTTAAAATAAATAAATAAGCTATTTAATTTTAATGTTATCTAATGCTTTCATTACAGTGACAGTACACATATTTAAATAGCAAAATATTTATCATGGTATAACAGATAATTGTTAATTTATTTTTTTTTTGTTTTTAAATTAGGCACATTTTTCCAAACAAATTCACATTATTATAGCAGTAATTACATAGTATTTAAACTGTAAATATTTATAATGTTAGTATTTGTTATTTTTATGTATTTTTGCATTTGTACAATTGGTGATTGAATAAATAAATAAATAAATAAATAAATAGATAGATAGATAGATAGATAGATAGATAGATAGATAGATAGATAGATAGATAGATATTTAACAGTTTATTTGTTAATTAAACTGCATTTCATTGGCTCTGTACTTGTACTCTGCACAGTGACAGTAAAGTTGAATCTAATCTAATCTAATCTAATCTATTTTAGCACTATGCTTGCATTAAAAATTAAGCACATTTTCCATCCAAATTCTCATTACTGTAACAGAATTATATATTATAGGGATGCACTGATATAAAAATTTTGGCCGATACCGATAACTGATAATTCTTTATAAATGAAAGCCGATAACCGATATGCTGGCCGATAAATTTAAATCCAAATTTTTATATAATTTTAGAGCCTGATTACAAAAAAGTCTCACCATTAAAAGCCATTAAACACTTCAACATAAATCAAACATAACGTAGCCTTACAAATAAATAAAACAATGCTTAAATAATGCAAACAAGTCACTGGACAACATTACTTAATGTTACATGTAAAAAAAAAATTCAAAAATCATGTGCCATGGATAAATTAAACGGAATAGTCTCTGCACTGACAATTAAATTATTTTAATTAAACCATATTGTTGATGAAAATAATAAGATAAAAATAAAAGTGGTGGTTATTATTATTAATATATAGATGATTTTGAAAAAGAAGTATCTTAAATTAATACCACTGTTTCAAATAGCAGAATATGCAGTTTTAGCTGCGTGCACTGCTGAAGAGCTGAATGAACACCGGTAAACTGAAGCGCTTATTATTTATACAACATAAACATAATATTAGGCCTATAACTTATAAATGCACAAAAAGACACAAATGCGCAAGTGATCTTGAACTAAGTTATGCACTAATAAGATGTGACGCGGTCTTGGCTCTTTCCGCAACAACGCGCTGAAACACAACAAATTAAACCAAAGGATTCACAACGTTTTATTATAATAGTGTTCTCATTATAATATTATATATATGATAGTCCCAATAATTGTTATGAATGTTGTGCATTGCTGTTCGAGCTGCGTGCGCTGAAACTTAAGAGCTGAATGAACACTGGTAAACTGAAGTGCTTAGCTGGCAGCTTATTTACGTTAACTCAAGGAAATGCATCATATATGAGATTAATCAGCTATTTATACAATATAAACTAAACATAATATTACAGCTTGTATGTACAAAAAGACGTAAATGCACAAGTGAAATCGAACTAAGTTACGTGCTAACCAGAATGTGTAACTTCTATTGTGGTTGTGCTCTTCCCGCAACAACGCGCTGAAACACGACAAATTAAACCAAAGAATTCACAACGTTTTATAATAGTATGTTCTCATTATAATATTATATATATGATAGTCCCAATCATATAGTTATTAATATTGTGCGCTGCTGTTTGAGCTGCATGCGCTGAGCTAAAGATGACCACTGAAGCGCTCTATTAACGCTCTGTTAGCTTAACTAAACAAAATCTATAGGCCTATGAGATAAATCAAGATATATGCATAAAATAAACACAATATTACAACCTACAATTGCACAAAAGGCTGCACATGCACAAGCAAACTTGTGCTAGTCATGAATGTGTAGCGCCGTTGTGGATGCTCTCTTCCCGTAACAACGCGCTAAAACACGGGCGCACAAAGATTCCATTAATTATTTAATGTTCTCATTATAATATGACAGACTTGCCCTGCACATGTTGCACTTCACTGTAATTTCCTGTTTGAAGTGATTCCAATAATATTTCAAGCTATTAAAAACCATCATGGTGAACAGTGCATCTGAAGTGCCTCTGCAGGAAATAATGCATTATTTATCGGCTTTAATATATCGGCCAAATTTTCTTATCGGTTCGATAACGATAACAGTAAAATTAACATTTATCGGCCGATACCGATATGGTGGCCGATATATCGTGCATCCCTAATATATTATTTAAATTGTAAAATATTTATCATGTTAGTATTTGTTTTGTTTTTTTATGCATTTCTGAATTTGTACATTTGGTTATTTAAAATGAATAAATAAATAAACAAACCTATTTTAGCACTACGCTTGCATTAAAAATTAAGCACATTTTCCACCCAAATTCTCATTACTGTAACAGTAATTACATATTATTTAATTTGTAAAATATGTAGCAAATTAGAGTTTGTTATTTTTATGTATTTGAGCATTTGTACAACTGGTGGTTTAAAATATATAAATATAATTGATTTCCAAAAGGATCATTTTCATTACTGAACAAACATAAAATTATTTTTATTTATTTATTCATATAAATAAATAAAATTGTCCCTAAAAAATGGTCCTAAAACTGGCTACTTTTTTAATTATGTTAAATAAAAATTCATATTTCCATCTTAGATTTTAGGCTAAAATATTTATTATGTGCTATATATTATAGACCTCCACATTTCTCATGAAATTCACATAGCAAGTAGTCATTTTGCACTCGCTTTCATCCAAAGTGTCTTCTAGTATCAAAGGGACAGTCCGCCTGGAATAAGCACCTTGCTTAACAGTACAACAGTTACAGCTCATGAATCAACCCACGCTGGGTTCAAACCTTCAACCTTCCAGTTACCAGCCCAGATCTTTAACCATCTGATGGTTAATCTAAGCCCAGATCTAAGCAACTGTAAATTCCTTCCCACACAGCAAAATCTTCCCAAAATAAAGCTTGCTAAGGAAAAAACGGCATTGAGACGTTCACTCACATCTGAGACTCACATGATCACACCATCAGTACTTTGACCTGAAAAGACTGGAATTATTACACTAAGTAAATATTGACTGCTGGACACAAGCTCATTCATTAGAGACAGAACTGCCTTCCTAATATACATATTTTAGTTTTGCTCTGCATATATGCATTTTTTTATACGTATAAAAATATCTCAACTACAGTCTGTTGGGTGGTTTTGCATAAACAAGTTCATGTACTGTCACACTTCCTTTATTAGACATAACATGTTTATTTTACACACATACACACACTCTCTAACAGTGTGACTTCAGTCAGTTTGGAAAACTGGGTCACATTCCTTGTGATATTATTTACTCAACTACAAGAGTCCTTCAATAACTTCAGTATGTCACATGCAGGCCTAAACTCAGATCTATTTAACCCTGCGGAAGGATCAAATCTGAGGTGATGACGAAAAAGATATCTTTATTAAATCATTACGCAATTATGATCACAGAAAACTCCGTATAAACCAGCAGAGCTGAAGATCTACGGCTGAAGACGAAGAACAGGCAGATCTGAGGGTGTCAGAGAAGTGAAAATGATCGGTCTTCTTCTCTTTCTGTCTGTCTGTATGAAGCATACAGCTAATTAGCTTTATGAACGCGTTTAATTGCGTTACTCACCGTGCCCGTGAACGCATCCGCGCCCTCGTCGCTGTCCTCCAGCAGCTCGGGCTCCTCTGAGTCCGGGAAAGGAGGAGGACTGCGCTCTGAGCTGGCCGCCATCTTCAGCTCCACACACACACACACACACACACGGAAAAACTTTATTTTACAAGCGGAGAGCGCGAGAGAGAAAAATGACAGAGCGACATTGAACTGAAACGGAGAGAGAGAGAAAGTGAGAAACGGCGACGCCTGGTGCTCAACAGGGGCGGGGTTTGCTCTGTTACGTCACGCCCACAAGACCAGTCCTAAAGGATTGCAAAATAATATTTTATTAATACACTGATAATTGTTTTTAACAAAACACGCTTGAGTTCAGTCGTTATGGAGATCTATATTTTTACATGGAGAATATATATATATATATATATATATATATATATATATATATATATATAAAAAACAAAACTATCATTAAATTCGAGGAAGTGCGCGTGAGAGGGGCGGGTCTTGACGTGACGCTAACAAACCACGCCCACTGGAGCGTCTGTTTACTGAAGTACAACAGTGAATTGAATCGATCATGTAGTTTATACTCATAAATAGTTTCATCTGAAATATTATTATGCCTCGACGGGCTCATGAAGATACAGAACCCCTGCTTTCATCCACTCATATCGACGAAGACGGTAAAATGCAGTATTATTAATCGTAAAACGTGTTTAAGATTACTCGATCTCTTTCGGTTTTAAATGTTTATAATATTTAAGTTATTGATATTCTGATGGAGTGTTGTTGATGAGTATCAGATATATTTTCCCCAGATATGTAGACTATTAAATCTGAATCTAGCAGCACGCGAGAACATGTTATGCATGAAGGTTTGTTTGTAAACAAAAAAAGTACTGTAGTAGTAGTGGTACATCGATGGTGGTACTTTGATATATATCCAAAGATGGATATATATATATATATATATATATATATATATATATATATATATATATATATATATATATATATCCATCTTTGGATATATATCAATATATATATATATATACACACACACATACATATACATGTACATACATATACATATATGTATATGTGTATGTACATGTATATGTGTGTGTGTGTGTGTGTATATATATATATATATATATATATATATATATATATATATATTAATGATAATTTTAGTAATATATAATAATGTTTCCATTAGATGACCAGGCGTCCAACAGAAAGAAACTTTCATATGAGGCTGTTGAGAAAGCAGGTTAAATCCTTTTTATTTTACCTTTATGTATTTAATATGCTGAATAATTTGTCCTGCATTTAGGTTCATATGTGTATCCAGATGCAGTGGTCAGTGATCCTCATGTTTCTATCTGTCTGCAGGGTTTGGGCTCTTCCATTGGCTGCTGTTGGTCGTCTGCGGGTGATGCTGTGGAGATCCTGTGTGTTTCGTTCCTCCTGCCTCACCGCCAGCATATTCCTTGGTTATTATCTGTGCTGCTTTCCTTATTTATTTTTTATCCAAATGTCTGATCATGTTGCATTTTAAAAACAGAAAATTAGGCATTTGTGATTCACTCGTGTTGAGAAAATGGATACGGCAAGATTTTGCAATCTTAAACTGCAGGTCAAACAAGAACAATCAAACATTAACTTCTCATTTTTATCAAATAAATGGTTAAATCAGGTCAAAAATGCAATTTGTTCCCTATTTGGTTGCCTTATCACATGTCTGAAAACTGCAGAGTCATGCTCACAGTTTTTACAAGAAATACATAACTGACCCAGTGATTAAAACTGCTGACATAACCATGTGATTTGAGTATCATGCTGCTCAGTAAGATATACTGTTTCCTTTGACAGGGATGATGGTGTGCGGTTATGTTTGGGGGTATCTGGCTGATCGCAGAGGAAGGCGGAGTGTTCTGGTCATCTCTCTGGCAGTGAATGGCACATTTGGGGCAGTGGCCAGTTTGGCCCCGAGTTTCTGGCTCTTTTAGCTCCTGCGGTTCTTCAGTGGAGTCGGGTAATGAGTTTTTACGTCTACACGGACATTCTGTAGGTTTAGATAGAAATGATACAGATAGATTGTTAACACATTTTACTAGAATAACATGAATGCATCTGTGTCTCACTCTCAGGGTCGGCGGCTCCATTCCTGTCATCTTCTCGTATTTTTCTGAGTTTCAGCCACGTTTGCGGAGGGGGCTATGATCAGCGCTCTAGCCACCTTCTGGATGGCTGGGAATATCTTAGCAGCAGGTAAAACCATCATCCTCTGAGCTGAGAGAGGAGTCTCTCTGAAATACTGTCTAGACGGTTGTACTAATAATTTTTTACTGTTTTTTTATTTTTTGGGTTTTGTTTTAATATTGAAACATGAGCAGATAAAGTAAAAACACAATCAAAACATCTAGAGCTTTGCTCATATATAAATAATAAAAAATGCTTAAAGACAACAATACATAAAAATATAAAAGATATGTAAACATAAAATAAAAAATGCATAAGACAAAAGTAAATAACCTAATATGCATACATTAATAAATAAAAATAAAAAAAGATGTATAAATAAACATAAAATAAAAATGGTTAAAGACAAGAATAAACAGCCAATAATGTATGTATGAATAAAAAAAATAAAGGATAAATAAACATAAAATAAAAAAATGCATAAGACAAAATAATAACCATAAATGTACAATTGATAAAAAATACAAACGGTATATAAAATAAACATGAAATAAAATAAGTATTTAAGCAAAATTTGTATTAATAAATTGAGTGAATAAATACATTAAAAACAAAAAGACATATGAAAAAATATGTATAAATTATATGCCACTATTTAGAAAAACTGGTCTAAATAGTAAGTATATAATATTATATATATAATACGCTGTACTCATTTATTGTCATCTGCACAAAACATTCACACATAAATACTGATTTTAGTACATATTTTGTGTGTTTTGTCCGGGTGTGCCATGGTTGGTGATTCCAAGAAAGTCTTTGAATGCTTATTGGGGCTGGTTGAATTTTAAGAGTTGGCGTCTTTTTGTGGTGCTCTGCTCTGTCCCCAGTCTGTCATCAGCACTTATTTTCAGACTCTTCATGCCAGAGAGCCCAAAGTTTCTCATGGAGGTGCATACTGACTGATACGTTTATTTATTTTTTACTTTAGACTGATATGAAAGTTCAATGAATAAGTTGTGAATTCTAGAACTTCATATGTATCTGAGCAAGTTACAGTTCTAGAATTTAGCAGAATTGAAGTCTGTTACAGGCTGCATGTTTGTCAGGCTTGGTGGCACATTATTTCTCTATGTGTTTCCCTTCCACAGGCTGGACATGAGACAGAGGCTTTGTCTGTTTTCCAGAAGATGTTAAAACTGAACAACAGATGCGCCACAAAACCATTTCCTGTTTGTACCACCTCATTTATGTTTGCTTTCAATTCTAAGCCACACCTTTCCACTTATTTTTAAAGGAAACAATTATTTTGGTCTGTCAGTTGATAAAACAGAGTTTCTCTTAACAGGCAGCAGGTCATGATGAAGTAAAAAACAGAGCCACTAGCGGCTCAAGATGTCAGCGGTTTATACACCAACTCAAACAGGTTCACAGCACTTTTGATACATTGTTGAGATTATGTTTATCTGCTTTGTATTAATGCTAACATGAAGCTTTACTGAGCTCTTCATGGCCTTGCAGGTTCTTCTGCAGGCTCTGGACCCAATGAAACAGCTGTTTGTTGGACCACTGGCTTCCAGAAGTGTCGTTCTGCTGATTGTATTTTTCTGCACTTCATTTGGGTACAAAACTTGAATTATAAAATGATAAAGGCAAAATATTCTGCCAATTTAAGGTGTTATTTTTCTCTAAAGTCCACTAATAATATTAGTCAAGGTTTTTACATCCAAGTCAGTTGTAATTTAGTTTTAAACTCCTTTTTCCACATTTTTTTTGCTACTACATCATGACTTTAATATGTAAATGAGCTCTGTTCTGATTGACTGAACACCACACAGGCTGTTTTTGCAACTGTACCTTTAAGATTTCAGTCTGTTATAATTAGTTAACTTCATTTCAAATGCTGTAAGTGTGGTTCAATGTTGTAACCCTCTCTGTGCAGGTATTATGGGTTATGGATGTGGTTTCCAGAGCTTTTTAAGAGAGCTGAGGATGGAGGGTCTCCATGTGCAAACACATCTCGAGTCCAAAGCTCACAAAACGAAAGCTGCTGTCCAGTCAAAACTGCAGGTTAATGTTACAAAACCAGACCAAATGAGACTAATCATTATAGTTATACTATCAGGAAGTGTATTTTATTTTGTTGTCACGATATTCAAGTATTATTTATAAAGGCTTTGTGTCGTTTGCATGTGTGTTTTCTAGTGTACATGGAGGGTTTTGTAGCAGTGGCTTCAAACTTGCCGGGAAATATCTTCACGATCCTGCTCATGGACAGAATTGGTGGGAAAATCCTGCTTTGTTAGTAGTTTCCAATGTTTGAATGGCAGCTCAAGATATTTTATTACTACATTAAAATATTAAAAGCAACATATTAAAGAACTAATAATAAAGCACTATAATGATGCATTATTATAATGATGTGGATGTTTTTTCTCTGTCCGTTAGCCGTCAGTTTGCTGGTGTCCAGCATGAGTGTGTTCGTCATCTACGTGGTGAAGACTGAAGCTCAGAGTCTGATTGTGTCCTGCGTGTTCAGCGGCGTTTCTGTCGTCTCCTGGAATGCTTTGGATGTGGTGGGAACTGAACTTTATCCCACACAACTACGGTAAACCATTATATTAATTTGTAATGTAATATTGCTACTAATTTCACATGTAAAGTGGTCAGCCAATCATAACAGAGTGGTTTAGAATAATGAAGATTTTTAATGTTTTACAAAGAAGTCTCTTCTGCTCACCAAAGCTGCATTTATTTGGTCAAAAATACAGTAAAAACAGTAGTATTGTTAAATATTATTACAATTTAAAATAACTGTTTTCTATATGTGAATATATTTTTAAAATGTAATTTATTCCTGAGATGCAAAGCTGAATTTTCAGCATCAATACTCTAGTCTTCAGTGTCACATGATCCTTCAGAAATCATTCTAATATGCTCATTTGCTGCTCACTTATTATTAGTAATCAGATATTAATAACGGTGTTGAAATCAGTTTTTGCTGCTTAATATTTTTGGGAGTCGTGATACATTTTTTGTCAGGATTCATTCTGAATAGAATGATTTCTGAAGGATCATGTGACACTGAAGGCTGGAGTAATGATGCTGAAAATTCATCTTTGCATCACAGGGAAAAATTACATTTTAAATATATTTAAATAGAAAACAGTTATTTTAAATTGTAATAATTTAAAACAATTTTACTGTATTTTTGGTCAAATAAATTAAGCCTCGGTGAGCAGAAGAATTCTGAGAGTTGAAAGAATTAATGTATTAATTGCAGTTTCTCATCTGTAGCTCATGAGCTCTGGGGGTTTTCACTGGAGTGGGTCGTGTGGCAGCCATCATGGGAAATGTAGTGTTTGGGCAGCTGGTGGACTCAAACTGTGCCATACCTCTGCTGATGATGTCTGTGCTCCTGCTGGCAGGAGGACTGGCAGCTCTACGACTGAACTCACATGATACACACACACACACATACATACATTCAATTGACATCATCTGTCAGTCCTGTGATTCTGGGATCAAACATTAAACCAAAGAGCTTTGACACTTTGCAGTTTTGCCTTAACGTTGCACAAGCGCACTTTGAGAAGTCAGCCCACAGAGTCTGCACACTTTTTGCAAAGTTTTCTGTGCTGATTGTGGGGTAAATATTTTGCGAAGTGGATTTTAATATGGTAAAATGCTGAGAATAATTCTTAATGGTAGCTTAAAATTAAATCTTAAATATTTAATAAACTGAATAATCTGTAATTTGAAGTATTTGTATAATAAAAAGTCAAACTGTAATCATATGTTTTTGTTTTTAACAAGAAAAAGTGTTGGGCGGTTTTTGATTTTATGTTAATTTTATATTAGTTAAAATTAGTTATATTTATATATTAGTTAATTTTATGTCATCAGTTAATTTTATAAGATAAAAAATAAATATGTATTATATTAATATATATTATACATAAAATAGATTACACTGTTATTGTTTAATGAATTACAGTCATAATTTCTTGTTTATACCAAAGTTGGGTGGTATTTGGTTTTTATTTGATTTTATTTTGATGATATTGATGAATTTTAATAGTTTATAAATGAAATCAGAGGATATTCAATTAACTTTACATTTTTATTTTTCTAACACTTTCATGTTTGCACCTAGAAATAAACAGAACATCCAGTGTTTCAATGCTTCAACAACTTTATTTTGTCCAATCTGAACATTTGTAAATAACCATGGCAATACTTGCAGAGCAATGAGGTAGAGACTTTGAAATTCTAAAAAGCGGCTGCAAAAGGCAACAAGAAAGAGAATACACTCTTTGGCACAGCTTCAGCGAGAAACCAGCGCGGCTAACTATGGCTGTTTAGGGTTTAGGGTAAACTAAGGGTTTAACACAAAACACCAAACTCAACGTGAGGATTCCACCTCTATCTGCTCAAACGAACGATTTTAAAACCACTGGCAAACGTAGTGCTACGTTAAAAAAAGTACAATTTGATAAAAACTATATACAGCACAGAGGTCAGAGAACCATCCAGAGTTGCTAACGTGTGTCCGATCTGATGGATGATTGACGGCGGGGTGGTTGCTAAGCTTGTCACTTCCTGGAGCATTTCACAAGCTAAGATGCTCATCAACCATTTAATAGAGAGTTAAAAAGGTCAAATAAAAAAACCCCTACAGGACAAAATGCTTGAGGCAGGCAAACGTAAAATCAGCTTCATATGCTATGACCAAAACCAGCAGTAAAAAAGCAGGTAAAACCACCTTAAAAATCAATAAAATAAACCAAAATAATGGTCTGGTAACAAAAGAGAAGCCGAAGGCACCGACTGGCATTTGCCTGCATCAGAGGGTCAAACCTGCGAGATAAACTAATAATCTGTGCATGCAAAATCTAAAACACAACTCTTAAAATCAGATCTCCATAGCGATGGCTGTCTGGTTAACTGTGCAAACGGGTCACCATCAACAAACCCTTTAGTGTGCATAGAGCCTTAATGAACGAGAACGAGAGCAGTGCAATACAACGCAAAGACATCCTTCCCCAAAACAGTGAACTCAGTCCGGACTCTTCCCCACGCCGGCGGCGCTGGGTTTATTTGGGGTTCAGGCCCTTCTGGTTGCGCATGAGAGGCTGATGGCTGCTCAACACGTCCAGAGAGTGCTGCCAATGCCAGCATGACCGGCAGTAGTATTTAAAACAGGCCTGAAGAGTTAAAAAAAATATACATGTCAGCGCAACATGACAAGAGTTTGGTTTGGTTGGTTGGTGCGGTGTACTGTATGGAATCGATTTATTTGAGGTTTTTATTAATAAATTGCTATGAATCACGTATAGGTGGTGTATAATTTGTATCAATGTCATGCAATAATCACTTTCAACAGTACTGGAAAAGCCTGTATTGATACAATGTCTGAGTTTATATATATATGTGTGTGTATGTGTGTGTATATATATATACACACACACACACACACACATAGAATTGAATTGTTTTATCTATCTATCTATCTATCTTTATTTATAATATTTATAATTTATCTAGATAGACAGATATAGATATAGATATATAATTATTGTAAATTATTTCAAATAATTATTGCATTTGAATTGAATCAAAACCCAGTGAATCAATAATCAAATCAATTCACATATTCACAGCCCTACCAGTTAGAAATATTTTCTACAATAATAAAAAAAAAAAAAAAATAGATAAAAGAGTGAACCGAACAATGCTTAAAATTATTGTTCACCATCGCACTGATGTAAATGTACCGTTGTTTGAAGCCAAATTACACAGTGCGAAAAGAGACATGAAATCAAACTGAAACTAAGTGAACTGAGCTGTAACGCTTCATATGATGCTGAACAGAATCTGGGGCCGGATTCACGATTCTTAAGAAGAAATTTATTCTTAACTGCCATTTACTTCTTATTTTTTAACTTAAGAAAAAAGTTAAGAATATTTTGTATTCCCAAAAATTCTTCTTAAGAATATTCTTATCTTTTTTCTTAAGATTGTTCTTAAGACAAAACTTAAGAAGAATTCAAATTCTTGAAAAGAATCTTCTTAAAAATCATCGTAAATACCTTCTTAAATTTAGGACAGCCCCAGACTTGTCTTAAATCCCAAACAGTAAGAATTATTTAATGAATTTATTGGGTTATTTCAAATGAATTGTTATATTTAAGCATTACAACAACACTAGCAATATATAATACATAGTAGGACTATTAATAGGGATGTGCACGAGTTTTCTGAAGTGACAGCGATGACTGATAATGTAAACAAATAATGATCGGTCATGATTAGCCTATGTGTGATGCTACTTTTTACTGACTTCAAAATTCAGTAGCATCTCTACAAAAACGAGTCCAATAGGGAGCTTTAACTGAATGCTTTTAATTCTAGCCTATAAATACGACAAAATCTTTGGCAGTATTCAGCCCATTTGAATGCGCAGGATGTGTTTGCTGTAGCAGCGCGGACACACATACTGGAAGCGTTCACTCGGATGAGAGCAAAAAAACACAGCACAAAAATGAATGAAACAGATCGCTGAAGCTTGAGACAGGCTATTTAAAAGTAACTGTTAAAAACACACCGCATTAAAAACGTGAAGCTGAGTGCCAGTCAAAGTCATGACGAAAATATAGTGCATGCTTATTATGATTATTAGGGTAATCTGCAGGAAGTGCAAAAAGACAATAAAGTGTGAGTTTATCAGTGCATCATGTATTCACTCAGATAAAGACTGTCATTTTCTTCTTAAGAAAAAAATTAAGATGTTCTTAAGAATATATTTGAGAACTTATTAAGAATTTTTCAAGAATTGCACTTAAGATCATTCTTACGAGCTTCGTGGAATTTATCTTAAGAAATTTCTTAACTTATTTCTTAAGAAGATTTTTGTGAATCTGGCGCCTGATTCCTACCTGAGCCCTACAGAAGAACGGGCCGGGCTGACTGTTACATATTTGGCACATGGAGTCATCCAGATACGGGTCAATCTGGACCTACAGAGGGAACAGAAACAGAGTGAGGAAGACACACAGGGCTGATCCCACAGCATATGGTACATTTGAGTTCTGCTCTTCTGTACCTTCTTGGTAAACTTGCAGGTTTTTATCTGGACAAATGCTGCAGTCACGGCTTTCAAGTAGCTCCTCTGACTTCTGAATGTCACTCTGCCAGAGCCTAGATGAACAAACAAAACACATGCACTCTATGGATAAAAAAAAAAAAAAAAAAAATAGTACGACTAATATTTTATATATATATATATATATATATATATATATATGTGTGTGTGTATATATATATATATATATATATATATATATATATATACACACACACACACACACACACACTATAAAAATGATTTTTAAATTGTAAACTAAGATTTTAAATTGGTTTTGAAAGTCTTTTCTGCTCACCAAGGCTGCATTTATTTAATCAAAAATACAGTAAAAACAGTAATATTGTGAAATGTTATTACAATTAAAATAACTGTTTTATATTTTAGTATATTTTAAAATGTAATTTATTCCTTTGTCGCAAAGCTGAATTTTCAGCATCATTACTCCAGTCTTCAGTGTCACATGATCCTTCAGAACTCATTCTAATATGCTGATTTGCTCATTTATTATTGGTGCTTAATTATTAATAATGGTTATTATTATTATCAATGCTGGAAACATTGTTTTTGCAGCTTAATATTTTTGTGGAAACAGCAATACATTTTTTCAGGCTTCTGAGATGAAAAGATCAAAAGAACCACATTCATTCGAAATAATTTTTTATGCATCCTTGCTGAATAAAAGTACCGAATAGTAGTGTATCACAGTTTCCATAAGAACATTACAATATTAAACTGTTTTCAAAATTTATAATAATAAGAAATGTTTCTTGAGCAGCAAATCAGCATATTAGAATGATTTCTGAAGGATCATGTGACACTGAAGACTGGAGTAATGATGCTGAAAATTCAGCTTTGCCTCAGAAATAAATTACACTTTAAAATATAGTCAAATAAAAAACAGTTATTTTAAATTGTAATAATATTTCACAATATTACTGTTTTTACTGTATTTTTTGATCAAATAAATGCAGTTTTGGTGAGCACAAAAGACTTTTTAACATTATTATTATTCCAAATTATTCCAGTGTTATTATAATATTTCAGTGTAGCTGAGAGGAGAATGCACAGACCTATGGGATATTTGTGCTTGTCTGTGTCGATGCCTGCATACATGACCCCTCCGAAGAGCTCGTCCATGATGTGGGCCAGACCCTCTGCGTTTAACATCCCATGCAGAGCACCTACGAACACCGTCTTACTGCGGCAGAGACGCTGGGAGGGACAGCGGATGAAATTGCTGTCTGAGATCACCCAGGGGATGACCTGGACCTGCGGTACAGTGAGTGAGAAAGCGGGGTCAGAGGTCAGAGGTCAGGGGTCAGTAACAGTGTATGTTTAAGTGCATGTTATTCTCACATCTTTGCTGTGGATCCGCCTGCTGGATAGTTTGTAGTAGAACTCGAGATAATCGTCAGACTGCAGGCAGTGTTGAGTACAGGCCTGCAGGAGTGTCTTCACTGACCTCTCCCAGTCAAACAGCAGATACACATAACCTACACAAAAACAAATTACACATGAAAAAGCATATATATATATATATATATATATATATATATATATATATATATATATATGCATTTGTGTCTTAGTAATTGATATGGTATCTCAATGTGTTTTTTTTATTTTTTATTCTTTCCATTTTTATTTTTATTCTTTTTTTATTGCTGTATTTTCAATTGCATTTACAATCTCTGAAGCATTTCTATTAATTTAATAATTTTTTGTTCATAAAAGGACTTCTCATTTAGATTCGTGGTAATCAAAAACAGCAAAAATGCCACAAAGTCAACAGTCAACCAGGTAAAATAAGACTATTATAAATATATTATAAATATAAATGTACAAATATATCATTATATGCGTAAATTAATCAAATTTAATTTGACTAATTATAAAGCTGTCTGCATATATAAATTATATGCATATAAAATATTAGTTAAACTAAAAAACTAATATAACTGTCAGACTTGTGTCCTGTCTTGTCTTGTGGCTTTCTGTCTCGTGCTCCCCTTGACTTCTTGTATGCCCATTTTGGTTATTTTCCTGTTCCTGTATTTATTAGTTCATTTGTTACCAGCTATGTTTATTAATTATCTCGTTTAGTTTGATTATTTAAGCCCTGTGTTTCCCTGAGTCTAGCGTGTGGTATTAACATTGATGTCCTGTGAGTCTCTCCCTGCCTTGTTACCCTGTTTTTTGGTTTGTTTGGATTAAAGACTGTTATTTTGAAGTTTACCCCTTGTCTTCTCGCTTCCCTTGTGTGCACCGTGACAATATCTTAGTAAAATCTGATTTTTACTTTTAATTTAATGATTAAATGGTTTGATCATTTTATTGTCATTTTAAGTAGGGTTCTATTGTTTTCTAAAACTATTAAAGACATTTTAAAGTAATTTAAATTAAAATAAATTAAATTTAAATTAAATTACTAACCTTTGAAATTAAATTACTTTAATTACTAACTGGAAAAAGTAAAACGTAAAAAAAGTAAAACTGATTTAAAACTACAGCTGAAATAAAAACAAATTAATCTGAAAAAGTAATTAAAAAATAAAACTAACAAAAATAATAAATAATACTAAAAATTACTAAAGCACATAACAAAATTACTAAAAAAAATCTAATTTAAAATATTAAAACAAACTATAATAGTATATAAAGAATAACAAATTAACACTGATTTAAAGTTCCTAAATATTAATTTTGAAATATTAATAGCAATATAAAAGTTATTCTCGCTGTTACTTTACTAAACTCAGCAAAGATTTCCCAACAAAATGATGTGTGCCAGATGCTGATAATCTGGAAATTATTTTAAAAGCCTTTTACTTCCTGAAACGCATGAAAAATCCACCAGGGGGCAGAAGACATGTCACACAAAATTTCACTGATTACAAAATTTCAGGAAAGTGTTGATCATGTAAATGATGTGGAGACCCTAGAAAACCATGTATCAGATTTGATATATACAGCTTTATATGGTTAAACATTAAAAATGTTTCTATATTGGTCTTTTTTACACTGAGCCTACTTAGTATGAGATGTTACCGTTACCTTGTGGAGGACAGCGTGGATGTTTACCATCTTTCCCGGGCCACTCGACTTTCAATGGACCAAAGACACTAAATGTGTTCAACAGACTCGCTACAGAGACAGAAAAGTTGTCATTCACATCTTTTTGTGTTCAGAACATAATACAGAACAAAAACCTACGTATCAAATGAGTGTCAGTCATCTCACCCTCTGTGATGTCCCACGGCACTCCTCCCAGAAACACTTTACAGGAGTAAACAGGGTTTTTGTAGTGGCGTGGAGGAAGTCGTCCTTCCCACGTGTAAGTGGCTTCATTTACGGCTGTGAGAAACAGTCGGTCATAAAATCACAACAATATTAATAACAGCCATAGACAGACTGCAGCACAACTAAACGCAATGCTTTTAAGATGTTTTTTTATGTTAAACCATTTTTAAAGCTTGACATGAAATAACAGTGAAAAAAAAATGTTAATTTAAGTTTAATGAACATGTAGACAAAATTTAGACATTTAGACAAAAAATTCTTTTTTTACACAAAAAAGAATGTGTAAAATAAATGAGTAAAAATATGCCGTTTGGTGCGATTGTTGACATTTATATGGTTAAAATAAATATCAGTTTTCACTCTGTATCTCCCAATAATATGTTGTAGTAAGATATTATTATTATTATTATAAGACATTAAGGGCCAGATTTACTAAACAGGGCAAATTAGCGTTAGAGCGCAATTCCATAAAAGCGCCGATGGGAGGGGAGAATTCTGAGTGTGATTTACTGACAATGCACACATTAAAGAACACAGACGCAGCCAGATCATTTCCATAATGACCAGCGCAATCTACCAAGAGCAGTGCAAATTACCACCTGCTTTACTGTAAGACTTTTTTGGGCGTTAAATAATGGCACAAATACCAGTAATTTGATGAGCACAAACCTTAGTAAATCAGGTTGCGTGATTCATTTTAATACTCTCCTCCCATAAATTTTGCGTCTGAAAGGGAAACTCCTACAAATGCATTTTCAGTAAGGTCAGGCGCAAAAATAACTGTCCGCACCTTTTCAGCGATAATTCTTCACTGCGCATCTATAGTAAATCCTTACAGTACTATTTTAATGCCAAAAGACGGTTTGCACTGGCGCAAGCTGTTAGTAAATCTGGCCCTAAACGCTTTGTTTTATGATCAAAGGTCTGTTGTTTTTACTACAGGGGTAAAACATATAATGCAATGCAATACAATAATGATTGAGAGATGAATAAATAGACACTGGATCTGATGGATCATAATTCATACATTTTAACATGGTATTTCGAAAAATGTATGGATAATTAAGTAAACGTAAGTTGTTTTAGTCCAGCAAGTGTTCATCTTGAAATATTGCTAAAAATATAAAAGTTATTCTTATGTTTACTACATAAAAATCAGTAGATTTCACATCAAAAATCCAGGTGAACCTATTATAATTGATTTATAGCTGATATTAAAAGGCCTTTTACTTGCTAAAAAGGTCAGAAGACATGTGGTAGATTGTTTTTTTTTTTTTAGCAAAGTTTTGATAATTTTGATAATTTTGTGGCCTTAGAAATTTGCATATATATATATATATATGTGTGTGTGTGTGTGTGTGTGTGTGAGATACAGTAGGCTTTACAGGATTAATTTGACATTGCATCTTTAAATATGACAGTCACAATGTGAAATCCTGAAAACAAGCAGCTAGCCATCTGCATTCACACTGTGAGCCTCACATTTTTAACACTTCATATCAAGTTAAAAATAGTTGAATTTCCACAAGCGAATCGCAAAACACCTACTTTTAGGTTCTCTGAACATAAGTAACGTTTTTAGTGAATCTAAGAGTAATGCTGCCACCTAATCTGTTTAGCACGATGGCTAATGTCACTATACCTGCAGCTTGTTTATGGAGTTTGGCCTCTCTCTCGATGCAGAACGTGGGTTTGTTCAAGCCCAAAGTGTCCCAGCCGGGCCAGACGGGACCTGTGGACCAGCACCCAACCACTGACCCCTCAGCCCGAGCACTGGGAGCATTCGAGAAGGTGTTCAGGGGATTCTGCTCCAAACGGGCATCTGTGTCCAGTTTCACACCCTTCGCCTGCAGCCCAGGCAGTAACAGGGGCAACGGAGGAGAAACTCTGAGAGAGACCTAACAGAGATAGAACTTTACTGCAACTCTGAAACAAATAACACTGTCAGAATCTTTGAAAGATTCCGCTGGTTCCATATCAGAGCGGAATGTTGTTGTTGCTCACCAGATGGTCAGATCCTGACGAGATCACACTGTTCTCGGAGTTGACGGGGCTGCTGGATCCCGAGTGCAGCAGAGAGTGAGGTTCCAGCGCCGCCATCAGGCTGGAGAAGCACTCCAGTGAGTCTCCAGATGCAGACTCATGGGCCTGAAAAGTGTGCTGCTGACCCGAATCACCGCTTTCTGAAGCACCCAAGAGATTCAGTGCTGTAGGAGAGAATCAGTGGGATTTTTATGGGATGTGCTATTTACTAGAGCAACTTTTTACAGTTTTGACAATTATATCCTTTAAATTTAATTTCTTACATGGCATGTTTTAGTGTAAAGAAAATTGCAAAATGTCAAAAATGTGTTTTAAAATATAACATACAGTACATACATTAATTAAAGAATCCTGAAAATATATCTACCACAGTTTCCATAACAATATTAGGCAGCACAACTGTTTTAAACATTGATAATAATAAGAAATGTTTCTTGAGCTGTAAATCAGAATATTAGAATGATTTCTGAAGGATCATGTGACACTGAAGACTGCAGTAATGATTCTGAAAATTCAGCTTTGCATCACAAGAATAAATTACATTTTAAAATATAAAACAGTTATTTTAAATAGTAAAAATATTTCACAATATTTCTGTTTTTACTGTATTTTTGATCAAATAAAGGCAGCCTTGATGTGCATAAGAATTTCAAAAATATTTAAAAAAAAATTTACCAAGCCAAATACAAAAATATGAGTATGAGTATTAGCTACTTTTTACAAACTGGCCAATGTCTGGCTCAACTAGTGCAGTAAGTTTGGTGGCATGTTTATTATTTGTGTCTGAAATTCTTTCCAAAAATAACACTTTATCTCTATTCCTGTGAAAAGACTGAATGAATGAGAGAAGTGCTGGATGAGACAGCAGAAACCAGCTCGGTCTGTGTGTGTGTGTGTGTGTGTCCCTCTATTACTGGATTTGGGTCAGAACAAACCTTAGGCACATCATGGCTTTCATTTAAAACACGGATGGACCCACGCATTTACGCTTGTAATCTGAGATAGGGAAGCTAAAGGGAAAGTCAAAATGAAATGCAAGCCAACGCTGATGAATCCAGCATTCTGTCCTCTGTGAACGGTGTGAAAATGATTAGTCATGAGTGAGAAATCAAGATATGAGACATCACTACAGTTCAGACCTTCCAGAACAATCCATCAACATTGTTCTGGAAGGTCTGAAGCAAAAACAAAAACATTTTCTTTAACAGTATTTTTATCCTGCTTTCCATTGCTTTTCCATGTAAAAATTCTTAAAACAATATAAATTGAATTGTTAAATAAGACCTTCAATTTTATACACACACACACACACACACACACACACATACATATATATATATATATATATATATATACACAAACACACACACACACACACACACTGTATGTATGTATGTATGTATACATATTATATAAAACAATATAAAGCAATAAAAGTAACTATATTTCACTGTATGAAAAGTATATGTAATTATAAAAATCTATAGATTTTTAATTCTAATTTTAATATATATATATATATATATATATATATATATATAGTAAAAATATACAGTAAATATAAATATAATATAAAACAATATAAAATGTAACTATATCTCACTATATAAAACCTATATTTTATATATTATATATATATTATTTTATCCTAATTTTAATTGTAAATATATATATATCTATATATATCTATATATCTATATATATATATATATATATATTTAAAAAAATATAAAAAAATCATAGTCAAATATACAGTAAATATACATACTATATAAAACAATATAAAATGTAACTATATCTCACTATATATAACCTGTATTTAATGATAAAAATCTATATATTTTAACTACATATTATATATAAGTATTTAAATAAATTTAAAAAATCATAAATTCAATACAGATTCAATTTATGTGATGTACTTTACAGTAAATATAAATATAAAAGCATATATTACATTATATTACATATAATTTTTTATAAATTATATAAAAAACATACATTGATAGTGAAGTGCATATAAAGTGCATATAAATTAACAACATAAATATTCAAGACAGTCTCTAAAGTCACTTCTTATTTTTCTTTACAAAATTTTGCTACTCAAGTAAATGTATCCTGTTTAAAGGTATGTTTATATATTTAATCTTATTTGTATTATAAAATATTTTATTTATTATTTATATTTTTATATTAAAATGATTTATATATTACTGTATATTCCTAGACAATCAAGACAAAAACACTGAGAAAGAGTCTGAAACTAGCCTCAGACAGATAGGAGCAGCCATTCAACATTTGAAACATTATGCTTGACACACAGGTTCACTCACCGGGCGTTTGGGAGCAGGGTTGGGTCGGCCGCTGGGACTCGGGGCGGCTCCAGGGCTGTTGGTTCCAGCAAGGGAAGCTCAGAGACAGCAGGCCCAGACTGAGCTCATCAACACTGGGCACAGCAGCCAGAGGATCCTGCTGCTTTGGAGCAAACAGCATGCTGCTAACCAGCGGAGAGCAGTCTGTGCCCGAACCATCTATGAGAGAGAAAGAGAGAGAGAGAGTTACAGAGGCACAAAAAAACACAGCCGAACCTGGTTTCCCATACCGACCTGCCGTGGGTCCAGTGGAGGTCATCATACCGCTGTGTGTTCATCACTGATCTGTTAAACATGTGACCGGCTCGTTCAAACCTCACACACTGCTGCTAGTGCTAAAGCCATGCTCACTCCATCACACACACACTCGGTCTGCCAGAACAGCCTCACCACCTCCCGTCCCTGTGTGTGTGTGTGAATCACGTGTACTGTCTGTCTCTCTGGCCCGTCTCCCGTTCATGGCCTGACTCAGCAGAGAGACAGACGGAAGGGGGCAGGGCTCCAGTGATCACTATGATTCAGCTCATTTGATTTCACACACACTCATCTCTCTCTGCTGAGCCCAGGCTGTACCACACACACCCTAGCATCGGACTAAAGGGGCGTTCACACTCACAGCGAGGTGATGGGGGTGTGTCCAAAAGTACGCAACATTATTGGAACGTGTCCGAAAATATGCAATGTGATGGGGCTGTGTTCAAAAGTACCCTTTTTATATTAAAAATAAACACGAAAGCCCAGGCTAGATGAGAAAAAGTAAGGTAAAAAGTAAAAGTAACCCATTACTTTCGATAAAAAGTAACTCAATTAGTAACTTTGGCCACACTTTATTTTAAGGTCCAATTCTCGCCATTAATAAATCATTAACAACAACTTTTGCCTCAATAAACTCTGAATTTGCTGCTTATTGATAGTTAGTAAGGTAGTTGTTAAGAGTAGGCTGTAGGATTAGGGATGTAGAATATGGTCATTCAGAATATGCGCTTTATAAGTACTAATAAACAGCCAATATGTTAATAATAGGCATGCTAATAAGCAACTAGTTAATAGTGAGAATTTAGAGAGTGAGAGTCTCTATACTAAAGTGTTTCCATAACTTTTTTATGGAGCAATGCAATATTGTAATGGTAACATTATGGGGGCGTGTCTAAAGTATGCAATGTGATAGAGGCAAAAGTATGCGGCATGATATGGCGTGTCCAAAAGTGTGAAATATGATGGGGGCGTGTCCAGATTTAGATTTATGCATTGTTAAATCTGCCATGTTTGTTCATAGGTGCTCAGTTTTGCAGCCAGATTTTCTTTAACTGATCACCTGATATACCGTGTGACAGAAAATCAGAAAAAAAATCTATCAGACAATTTCACCCTTTTTTTTTTACGTCAAACTACTATTGTGGTAAATAATAATAATAATAATAATAATAATAATAATAATAATAAAAAGCAATAATATTGAAAATACTGTTTCAGTCTTTCCAATTCAGAATTTCATGTTTAATTCAGTGTGTTACTTGCTGTTTATTGGTAATTATTTGTGAAATTTACTAGCAAATTCTGAGTGTACTTTGGGCAAACCCACATCTAAATATCATGTAAAATCTTTGCAGATAGTAAAACTTTCTCTAACAAAACATTTTTTACATATTAAAAAATTATATTCTCCAAGGAAAAGTAATGTGCCCCCCTCCATATAGACTCCATATATAAAAATATTTTCAGTATTTCTGATGTAATTATGACAAAACTGCTTGTTTTCAAACTTTTAGGTGTTTATATATTTATATATTTTATTAATTAATGATGATTCATTTTGTGATTCCAGACATTCTTGTTCTTCGTTAAAAAATAAAAAAAATGAAAAAAATAAGATTTCAGTTTACATTTTGTTTTTTGTTTTTTTTTGTTTTTTTTTTACATTTAATTTATATTCAAGTTCGATTATTGGGTATATATATACTATAAAGTGCATATAACTCAAGATTATATATACATACTGTATATAAAAAATATATAAATACTGTAAAGTGCATACCAGCTAACTATACTCTTTTTTTTTGATGTTTTTGAAATTTTTCATCCGTAATACAACATATTTCTGAGTGAAACTGTGAAATTATGAAAAAAACAAAACAAAACATAGGTCGAGTCTTGATTTTATCCATAAGGATAATTAAAAGTGTTTGCAGGTATGCTAAAGCAATTTTTAAATATCTATTTGGTGACTGGTAACATTATCCAACAGACTGCGTGGCCTCAGTGACATCAGCGGAAGAGGAAAGTATCAGACTATCAGAGTTTCAGAGTAAGTTATTACTGTACGGTAACAACACTTTACAATAAAGTTCCATTTGTTAACATTAGTTAACATGAACTAACAATAAAAAACCTCAAAGTATTTATTAATCTTAGATTAATCTTTAGTTAATGTTAATTTCAACATTTCCTAATTATTCAATATTATTTAATTGACCTGAGCCGGTGTTGGGCTAGTTACTCAAAAAATGTAATATATTACTCATTACTAGTTACTCCTTTCAAAAGTAATATTATTATTACTTTACTTATTACTTTCTGGCAACAGTAATTAGTTACATTACTAGTTACATTACTTTTCTTTCACACCTCACATAAGTTGCAGTTGCATATCTTCCTCATAAAATTCTTCTAAAACGTTACTAGCAATATATTTCTGCCTCATCATTTGACCAAAATCCGCATTGGATCGCAGTCAGAAGTTATTACAAACAATCAGTGGTGATTAATAGTAATGTTTAAGTAAAAGTGTTGTATTAATCTCATTAATTATGAGATTAGTTAATTAGCTTGAAGCTAATTGTAGCTCTAATTTCTCTCTTATCCATATATAATTACATTCCATGATATATTTTATCAAAAGAAATCATATAAGGTCTTAAGATAATGTTTCGTTCTTTTATAAAAGGATTTTATACAATTTATATCGGGATCAGAGGGATGTAATGCCCGAGTAAAGTAATGCCACAACTTCCATAATTCCACAATTTACACATCAGTGTTCAGATCATCTTTTCTCCTGACAAAATTAATGTAATGGCAATATTTCCATCCACTGAATGTAAGCTTTTTCATATTCCAAGCTTGCCTGCTGCTCTGGTGACTTAATGTGCCTCATGTGCAAGTCGTGAAAATTATAAAAATAAATCTAGGAATTATTAGATTGTTGGACTTCAAATCAGTAGGGGCTGAGGCATTGAAAGTAACTAAGTAACCAGCTGTTTTATGGATGGTAACTGTAATATTATTACTGAAATCTTATTAGTAATTAGTTACACTACTAGTTAATGCAAAAAGTAATATTATTACTGTAACTAGTTACTACCAAACACTGCCTGAGCTAACATGAACTAACAATGAACAGTTGTATTTTTATTAAATAACAATGAACAAAGATTAATACATAATGTAACAAATGTTTTGCTCATTATTAGTATACCTTAATGGGATCTAGCATTTTGATTAAAGATGATGAAGGACTAACAGGCAGTGATGAATTGTTCACAATAAGACCAGAAGCATGTATTAAGTAGGTAAATACGGTCTATTTCAATGTCACATTCACTCGAAGGCATCTGTGTGGATCTTACCTGTGATGTGTTTCCAAACATTTTGTGGATTAGCCCCTGTGAACAGCCCAAAGTCCCCGTGAGCTCCAGGATCAGAAGCATTGCAGTGTGTTTTCTCTCTCTGTTAAAAGAAACAGTATGGCACATGCACAAATGGGTGCCAGAAGCTAGTAAACTAAAGGGTAACATTACTTGTACTTGACTTTTTGAGAAGGCCTTTGATGTCTGGCTGTACCTCAAAATTACAAATAAATACATTTTTGAGACAACCAACCAAACTATGAAAAACTCAATTAAATGTTAAGGGAACATTATGGTGTGTCTTAAAACCTTGTGAGCTCCCTATTTAGACAGCAATTACATTTTAAGACCTTAATGCTCTTCATCTGGTTTATTCTTTAGTAAACGTCCTTTTGTCGTTTGTGTCAATTTGTGTGCATTGTGTTTGCATTATGTTCATCACACACTAAGCTGCGAATGTTTGGTGCTGATGTAGAATTCGCGCCATTAAAAAACTGAAACTTAAAGGTGTGTAAAACCCTCTTTCACACACATAGACTGTCTCTTACCCTGTAGAAATCCATTAGAGCGGCTCAAAAAGACAAAAACACGTTAACTTTGACTTTATAACACAGTTTAGGCCGCTAAACTCACTGCTCCACGACACGCTCTGGCTCTAACCAGAACACGTTTCAGTCGTTTTCGGATTAAACAGGTGCATGACTCCAGCATTAGCAAATCACTCTCATCACGCGCACTGAGCAAAGGATCTATATATAGTGGAGACCGGGGCTAGTTGTCACACTGGAAGCTGTGCTTTAAACAGTAGTTTTACATTGCGTTTTAAATTAAATAGGCCTATACGAAAAAATTTAACAATTATCAATCACAATAATGTCTGTATATAATTTCTGTAACAATTCAGAAACTGAGAGAGAGAGAGAGAGAAAAATTGATATTAAAATTGTTTTACAATTTTTAATTGAACGGAAAAGCCGATAACAGTTTTTGCTACATTGACCGCTGTTGGGGCATGTTGTCACAGCGGTCAACGTTTGTTCAGTCAACTGGTTTCTTGGATAATAACGACGAAAACGTTCAATTACTTTTTGTAGACAAGGCATTATGCGTCTATATACAGAAATTGCGTTTTATAATTAAACCTACTGGAATAAATTGACAACTTGCCCCGCCCCTGCTGAAAAAACCCCCAAAACAATAAAAACCATCAGAAATTCTAATGGTTTCCACTACAAACACCATTTTATAACCATCAACTTTTAACCAATAAGACAATAAAAATGGTTTCCTGTAGTGTGTTTTGGATTAGGATTTAGTGGTTTTAACAAGCCACCAAAAAAAGGCGACCAATTACCAGTAGAGACCAAGAGGGGCCAGTTCCCATTAAAACCAATACATGTCCCATTATAACCAGTGAAACCATTACAAATTCTGTGATGGATTCTATTGTTTGTTTTTTTTCCAGCAAGGCAGTCACATCTATCTGCATAAACATCAAACCATATAAACACATCAAAGTTCGGCTAAATAAAAACTAGAAGACACTTTAATTTGAGTGTGCGTTCTCTTTTATTGACATTTAAAACTCTTTATAATAAATAGAGATATAATATCCAAACAACACATGATTTCCCACAGTCACACAGAGATGAGTCAGTCAAGCTGGATTTCATTTTTAACCAAGGGGAGAAGGACATCATCAAGAACATCATCATAACTAAAAAAGGTCTAAAACTACTAACAGTGTCTTCACCAGGATAAACGGCTCCAGATTGCATTAAAAGATCTAAAATAACCAGATTGTGAGACACTGTATTCTTCTGAGAGCTTCATGAGAACAAGAAGCTGATGAGTGTTGAGTGACACACCGGTCCATAGTCCTAAATTCAGCAGTTACACATTCGCAAATACAGATAAGACATAAATGTGCTGTTGCTACAACGTGAAGGCAGTGAATTCATACTGATGTGTTTTGGAGCTTTTGATTTTGCTAAACCAACAGAAAGCGACTGTTTTATGAAACTAATACGAACATGTTTTAGAGAGTTCAACAAAGTTCATGTTTTCAAAACCAGTTTGAAGTGGTTTCTGGAAACAAATCTGCTGCCGTCATTGGGATGCGGTCTGGCATCAGATGTAAGACATTATATTCAGGAAATGTGAAAGATAAACACTAAAAATAAACCGCACAGAGTTTCTATTGATTTTAGGAAGGCAGCGAATGAATCACTCAGATGATTATTAGTCTTGTTTCACCGAGAAGATGGATTTATTAACTGTGGATTACAAGGTGGTGTCCAAAAACTGTACTGTATATCCTACAGAGCTTCTAAATTGAAATTGACATAGGTTTGTGCATTAATTCGGGCGAGTTTATGGTGTAAAGACTGTCTTTACTAACCATCTTTGATGCCATGCAACATTCAACAGAGAAACATAAGAGGAACATCCTGATTACGGGGCTGTGAATGTTACTGTAGCTGTTCTGATGTCAGTTCTAAGTATATTTTTGATGCTACAAGCCAGTCCACGTGGGGGAAATATCTACAGAGATGCAAATCAATGCGGTAAGCAGCAGTAGGAGGGTGTTGACTGTAGGGGGCGCCATCACTGCGACAGGGCCTGCAGGATGTCTTTAACCAGCATCGTGCCGATCACCATCTTCTCGCAGTTGACCGTCAGCTGAGCTCCGCTGCCTTCCTTCGTAGCGACGGTGACCAGCACGAGACAACCGCTGCTGACCGTTTTACCTGCGAATCTGTAAACAGGAGCGGAAGGAGGAGGAGGAGGCGTACTGAGATTTCAAAAGATCACAGGCCAGAAACACAGACAGCAAAGCAAAGAAAGATGTTGAACATACTCAAATAATGGACCTTCTAATCAAACCTACGTAAAATATACATGAACATCCAAATTATAATACAACTAATACTCATACTTGAACTACTTAAAGGGATAGTTCACCTAAAAATTTAAATTCTGTCTTTAATTACCCACCCTCATGTCATTCCAAACCCATAAGACCTGCGTTCATCTTCGTAACACAAATTAAGATATTTTGGATGAAATCCAAGAGCTTTCTGACTCTTGCATAGACAGCAACGCATCTACCAAGTTCAAGGCCCAGAAAGTTAGTAAGGATATTGTTAAAATAGTCCATGTGACATCAGTACTGTCATGGACGCGTGTTGAAAACTGACGCGGAAGAGAAGAAATTGTTTAATAAAGTTGTTATTTTTGTTTTCTTTGCGCACAAAAAGTATTCTCGTAGCTTCATAAAATTAAGGTCGAACCATTGATGTCACATGGACTATTTTAATGATGTCCTTACTACTTTTCTGGGCCTTGAACGTAGTTTCGTTGCTGTCTATGGAGGGTCAGAAAGCTCTCGGATTTCATCAAAAATATCTTAATTTGTGTTCCGAAGATGAACGCAGGTCTTACGGGTTTGGAACGATATGAGGGTGAGTAATTAATGACAGAATTTAAATTTTTGGGTGAACTAACCTTTTAAGGCCTGATTTTTAAAACTCAGAGGCGCCGTTCCAAATGGCACAGTTAGTATGTACATTGCCTACAAGACCACTGGGCGTCCCATTTGTTATTTTTTGTTCAAAAGTGTGCTCACTAGTGCCCCCATCTGTTTACTACACAACAGTATATGCAAGATTTCGAAAACTCCAAAAGTCTTCATTTGGGACAGGGCCACCATCTTCACGTGTGTGTTACCTGCACTCTTTATCTGAACCGCATGGTACTCTGCTCAAGTTGGCGGTGGCCGTGACTCTCTCAACGATGACGTGTTCGTTCACGCATTTCTCTCCCAGTGTCAACTTCTCAGAGATTTCATTCATTCCCATCAATTTACCTGTGAAGAGAGACAGAAAGCATCTCTTCGTCAGATCAGTGCTCCATCAAATTGTCCTGAGATGTGTTGCTACAGATTACCTGAAAGCTAGTAAAATTCTAAATATTTTATACAGATTATTGTTGTTTAAACAACCAATGTCCAATATCCAAAACCAAAAAACAGACGCATTAATTAAAGAATCTATAACCAATTAAGTAGAAAATAATAAATATCTGTTACATAAATGATACACATTATGTAAAACATATATTTTCAGGTTTCAGGTTTAGTTTCAGGTTTAGTTTTAATAATTTTGTTTTTGTCATTTTTATAAGCTTTTGTTTTTTTTAAATATTTCTATTTAGCTTTAATTCATTTTCATTTCAGTTTTAGTTTTATGAATTTTATTCAAACATACCAATATTGCTTTTATATGGATTTTTTTAAATTATATTTTTAGAATTCTTTCATGTCTATTTAAAAAATGTATAACCAGTTAAGCAGAAAATTGTAAATATCTGTAAAAAAAAAATTCTATATACATATTATTTTATTATTTATACACTATTATACAGTATTCATTAATAGTTTTAATTAGTGTTTATTTTTTTATTTTCAGTTTTCATTTTAATTTTAGTTTAAGTTTGAGTAATTTTGTTATGCGTTTTGTCATTTATATTTTTTATATTTCTATTTAGATTTAATTTTCCATTTTAGTTTTAGTCATTTTAGTACTTCAACAAAAACTTGTTTTAGTTGACAACTTAAGGCACCATTTCTAATTTTAGTTTTTTTAACTTTAAGTTTTTCCATCTAAAATTTATATTTTATTTCCACTTTATTTCACTTCCAAAAAAACAATTTTTATTAGTTTTAGTTTTAGCTAACAATAACAACACTGCCCAGAATGCCTTGCAAGAAACCCCATTTTGGAATTGTCAATCAAGATTGTGAACAGTGTTGGAAAAACTCTAAATTTGTTTTATTAAGTAAATAGAAATTAATTCCAATTTAATTAATTGCATTGTTAGCTTAGCAGCATGCTAATGTCAGACTATTGGAATCAACAGTGAACGTCTGTCTGGTCTCTTTTGCGTTAACAGAGTTGCAGCCCATGAAAAAAGTTTCAATTCAGTCACTTAAAAGCTCAAAACTCATTAATGACATTAATGACACCTTGGAAGGTAGCTGTCTATGTAGATAGTACACAACAGGTTTTGTGAGCTGTGTTAAGCGTGCTGGCCTCACGAGTGTCGTGATGGTTCAGGGTCAATCAGAGAGGTTTAGTGTTTCTAAGGCACATTCCTAGATGCAGCATAATGTTACCTTGACATGCCGTGAGGAAATGCATAGTCATGGTAACAATCACCAAGGCTGGAGACTGCGGTAAGAGGGAGGAGCAGCTGGAAGCAAAAGCATTTCTAAAATAACAGGAAGGGGTGTGCAGCTAACAGAAATATGTTCTAAAAACGTCTGGCTAACATTCCCATTCAATGTTCAAAAATCTGCCAATGTTCTCTGAATTTTCAAAACGTCCAGTTTTTCAAATGTTTTTCAAATGTTTCTTCATTAAGTGAACATTCCATTTTAGCATTTAGCAACATTATGGGAATGTTACTTATGAATGTTGTCTGAATGTTCTCAAACAGGTAGTAACAAAAGCAAAAAATTTCAGACTCAAATGTTTCACAAAAAAGAACATTTGTTCATAACTGTGAGAACCTTGCAAGAACGTTAGCCAAAGTTCTGAGAATGTTCCCTGTTAGCTGGTTGTGTGCGTCTGTGTAAACAAATCAGGAACTATAGGGGAAGAGGAGGAGCTACACTAATTGGCTACATCAGAGAAACTTACCATTCAAAAGATTCTCTAATGAACAGCAACAAAACGAGCCACGGAAGAGGAAAACATGAGTTTGTTAAACTATGTTAAAACAAATACATTAAAATGCTAAACTGACAGACATTTATGCTGAGCTGTTGGCTGCATGCTAACTATGGGCTATAACATATGCTAGATTCAGATTAGCCCCCCATATTATGTTAAATTCTACATGCTTTTGAAGTTAATATTACACAACACATTTGTGCTGTGGTAAATAATGAATTTTGAGCTAATGAGTTTAGCTAGAAGCATGCAACTGCTAACAGTACACTAGAGAAAGGGGTCTGTGGGATCAAGAGCCAAAATTCTGGTTACGAAGGTATGTCATTTTAGAGCACAATAGAAGAATTCAGATTAGGAAAAGCCATGAAACATGAAATTCATATTTCATGAATAAAGAAAGAGAGACATAAAAACTTCTCTCTTTCTCATATCAACTCTTGAAAATGAATTTCAGAGACACACAGGAAGAGAAAAATGACAGATGTTTTGAGGAAAAGGAGCAATCAGTAGGGCAACTGGGAGTGCTAAAACAAGGATGGGCTGACGTTCTCTCACCTTGCTCCTTCTTGAAATCGTTTTCTGTCAGAAACGCAGGTGTCATTAGCTCCCCAACGGGTGGCTGGATGGAAACGAAGAACTTGCGGGTGTGAGTACTGAAAAAATTCAACAAAGATGCTTGGAATTGAGTCAAGAAACTGTTAAATGATTTACATAAATGGAGATGATTTACATAAAGAAATATGCAGCACGTTTAATTCTAAAGGCAAAGTATAGTCATGAAAAGCTAAATTATGACCATAAATGGACCATTCTATTTTTAGTTAACGTCCAGCTAATAAAAATATGTTCTAAGAACGTTTTGCTACTACTACCCATTACATTATGAAAATGTTATTTCTGAATATTCTCAGAGCCTTCCAAACGTCCAGTTTTTTAAAACAATTTTAGAACTTTTTTTTGTTATGCAAATGTTAAGCACATTTAAGAACCAATCATTTTATCATTTTGCAAACATTATGGGATTTGGAATGTTCTGTGAAAGTTCTGTATATTGAAAATAGCAAAGGGCCTAAGACAGATCCTTGTGGCATACTTTACTGGTGTTAATTGAGATGGGTAACAAGTGGACATCAGGAAATAGAAGCTCCTTTATAATTTAGCTCCTTTTAAACACTCACCACAGCTGGAAGTTTGCTGCTTGCGTAGAATCACAGAAATCTATGCCCATCACCACAGTAACCGATTCACCTGCTGCTAACACGTCTGAAAGAACAATGGAAACAGAACAAAAATAAACCTGAAGTAGTCATAGAAAAGGCTCCTGTAGAAGATCTCATACTGTGCTGTGTTGCAGACCTATCTCAGCGAACTCTCGGATTCTAATCCCGGACTGCAGCCTGGGCTCCTCGATGTGCAGGTTTTTGGTCTCAGAGTTGGTGTTGTTGGTGAATTGGATCTGGACAGCTACCATGTTGGGGTCTGGACTGAAGGGCTGCCGGCTGAAGCAATACTCAACCGCAAGACCCTCTCCCGTTATACGATGCAGGAGCTCATACATCTTTATTAAACCAGAAGGTGCAATGGTCTGTGAGAAAACAGAAGAGATTTTATTTATATCAAATCAATCAAAATTCATTATACACTACCGTTCAAAAGTTTGGGGTCAGTAAGATGTGTTGTTTTTGGAAAGAAATAAAAGCTTTTATTCAGTAAGGAGGCACTAAATTGATCAAAAGTGACAGTAAAGACATTTATAATGTTACAAAAGATTTCTATTTCAAGTAACTGCTGTTATTTTGAACTTTCTATTTAAAATAAAAAAAAATGTAATTGTGAATTTTTATATTTTAGTTTATATTTTGCAGTTCTGAGGAAAAAAAGTCTAAAATGCAATATTTAAAAAAGTCTAAAATGCAATATTTAAAATTTAAATAATATTAAATATTATTAAATATTACATTTCAGAGCAATCTGGGGGGATAAATAAACTTTTTTTAATCTTGCATTACATATGATTTTCTTTTTTCTGAAAATAATAAAAACAGGTGCATAAAAAATAAAGAAAAATTTATTTAATTAAAAGGGAAAATTTAATTTTTTTTTTAATTTTTTTTTTTTTTTTGCAGACTCTCTAAAATGAAACCCCTAGATTATGGCAATATTTCTGCTGTATTTATTGCAATTTACAATAGCACTTTGGCCCAAAACTCACTGTAGGTGCAAGAATAGTGTCTGTCAGTGACAAACCCTCCAGATCAGACACCAGACTACTGGACAGGAAGTTAACTGGAGTCACTGGGGCTGATGCTGGAGCTGGTTCAACTGGGAGAGAGAGAAAGACAAATGATCTGTTTTATACATTCAAGCATTTGTCTTTGGTCTTGTATGTAATAGAGGTTTTACTCACAGTCATCCAGATCCAACAAAGACATTTCCTGCATCTCCTTCTTGGTCTCTTTTTTGGATTGTTTGGGAGGTTGCTTTGATACAGGCATCTGAGCGAAACAAGAAAAAGTCTTGCGTTAACTCTTGTCTGTGTGGATAATATTAAAATAGCATAACAGCACTGTTTATTAACACAGTCTGCATTGTTTTAGCTCCTATGAAACTCATGTGACAACAGTAGCATGCTACTTTTAAGTTTAATTTATTATTTTAAAAAAATAGCAGGCGGTATACTGTATATAACGCACAGTATTCACTAAGTAGTAAGCTAGTATTTTGTTCCAATCTAGTCTGACCTTCTTCTTCCTGACTTCAGTGTCAGACTCAGACTCCTCCTCTGACTCCTCCTCCGACTCGTCCTCTGATTCACTGCTTTCTGATTCGCTCTCTGATTCTGAAGCACTTTTCTGATTCTTCACTACCTTCCTGCCTCGTTTCCTGTCCTCTGCACCGCTGCTCTGCTCGCTGTGGGAATAATAGAGCAGAACATGAGACATTTGACGAAACAAGCTGATCAGAACTTATAATTGACACTGATTTGGTGTAATGTGTTGATGGCGCACCTCTCTGCACTCTCCTCCACTGGCTTCTTTGCTTTGGTCTTGTCCAGCTTCTTCCTTTTTTTCTTTTCATCCTCCTCATCTTCCTCTTCCTCCTCAGACTCGGTCTCTTCTCTGCTCTCTTCACTCTCTGAACCGGAACCGCTTTCATCACTGGCACTAGCGCTTTCTGAACCACTGCCCGAGTCTGATTCTACCAAGAGAACGAGCAAAAGTGAGCAAAATTTTTATTCATTATGGAATCAGTGTTGAATCTCATGTGAATGAACTATTTTTCCCAATATTTGCATATACTATGCATTTTTTGTAATAAATGTTTAAAGACATTAGCTTAGCAACTTGCTAACATCAGACTTACATTAACTAGACCTGACTAAGAAAATACGTAGAAATAAAATGTAAATAATCTGTATTCACTAACGAAAAGAACTGAAAGAGAATCTAATTTTAGTATTTTCTATTTGTATTTTTTGTGCTTATTAGCATATAGAGTTGTTAGCTTAGCAACATGCTAATGTCAAACAGGAATCAGTGTTGAATCTCATGTAAATAACTATTTTAACTATAAATATTTGCATGTACTATGTGTTTTTTGTAATAAAGACATTAGCTTAGCAACATCAGACTGATTTAAATATATCAGTTTTATGTTATAGCTTACTGTTATTACTTATATTTATATATTATTATAGTTTTTATTAATATTTTAGCTTTATATTTTAATTTTTAGTGCTTTACTGCTTTTGTCATTCTTATTAGTTTCTTTTTAAATATTGCTATCTGGGTTTAATTTGTTTTTATTTCAGTTTTAGTTTTTATTTCCAGTTAATCATTTTAGTGCTTCAAGGCAACATTACTATTTCATTTTATTTCGTTTTAGTTTTATTTCAATTAACAAAAATGTTTTTAATAGTTTAAGGTTACGATAATAGCCATGGCATGCTGCCTAAGATGATAGCTTCCTATATGGCTAATAACGTCCCAGGTTACGAATGTAACCATGGTTCCCCGAGGGAACGAGACGCTGCGTTGGAAAACGCTAGGGGAACGCCTTCAGTGATACCATGCTCTGAATCATATGTGTAATCAGTCCAATCGATGGGCGAGACGTCACGGGCGGGTGACGTAACGAGCAGGAAGCTTAAAAGCACGTGGGGTGCAACCGGTGTTAGCTTCTAGGAATGAAGCAAGCTCTAGTAGGGATGCCAGAAGTATGGCCCTGAGACGCAGCGTCTCGTTCCCTCTGGGAACCATGGTTACATTTGTAACCTGGGACGTTCCCCTTCAGGAACTCGAGCTGTGTTCGGAAAATGCTAGGGGAACGAGATGCCCAAGCCACCAGATTTGCAAATCCCTGCCTAGTGTGGAAAAGCACAGCTATGGCAAGAGAACAGAAGAGCCAGGAGTGGGTTAAATGCAGAGTACCAATTTCGAGTATGGGTCACCATACTTGACAATACGTCACGACTTAGCTGCCTAAGACTTTTCCACAGTAGTGTATATATATATATATATATATATATATATATATATATATATCTTCTCATAGTCAGATGAAATACATCATTTAATTCCTCAAAATTAAATGCAGCCAAACAACCAGACAAGTAAACACGGTCTGATGTGAAAAGATTCATATAATGAACTGAGAACGACCGTAATGCATGCATTGCCTCGGCAACACGAGAGCCACTCGGATATAAATACAATATCAGTCTCCTTCGGAGAAAGATAGCTGCAGCAGCGCACTCTCACTCAAAGGGAGAAGAACCACAGCACGGGCTTCCGAACCCCGAGAGAGTGCTAGATCTGGGGAATGCAGGTGGAGATACGGCGAGCCCGTCTCCAACCCGTCCTCCAGATCTATGTGCGATCCCCGTGATCTCAATTGCCGCCGTGCCTCAGCAGCAGCGGGACCGGAACCGCGAGATCACAGGCACGAACACACTCCTCGGAGCGTGCCCGGCGGGAGCAGAACGTATTGCAGCGGGGAAAAAAAAAATCAGCCCCTCTCCCTTTTTCTTTCGAGAGCTGACTGCGCAAGCTCCGCTGCCCAGACATGCTGCTCATAATGATATTAGTTCACAATATGCTTGTGCAAACAATATGCTTGTGCAACTGCTTTACGAAAGCTCATTGATGTCCTCCACATTCACCTCCTCGGAGGAAGAAGGCAGAGTGTCGAGCCCTCTCTCCGATGGGAAGAACCCGCTGGGCGGGCTTCCGATCCCAGAGAGCGGGCGCTGGATCTGATGGGAAAGGAAGAAGATAGGGGCTCACCCATCTTCATTCCCTCCACCTGATCCATCTGCGATTCCCACGAGTGCAGCCGCCACTCCGCCTTGGCGAAAGCAGGGTCGGCACCGTGAGGAACGCTGGTGAAGGCTCCCTCCTCAAAGAGAGCCTTCGGGGAGTGGAGCGTACGCAGTGGAAGCCGCTCACAATGCGGGCAGTCAGCCCCCTTGAGAGCCGACTCTGTGTGCTTCACTCCCAAGCAGACCACGCACAAACTGTGTGTATCCCCGCTCGTGATGTAGCGTGGGCAGGGAGGAACACACAATCTGTAACGTGATCTGCTTTCACCCTTATGTTTTGTCTTTGCCTCGGCTTTAGATATACTGGAGCTTTATATGTTACTGGACTTGTAACTTGACAAACAACAGTAAATAAGACTCACAGAACATAGATTGTGACTGACACACACAGAGCTTTGCTGAATGACAGAAAGCTAACGCCGGTTGCACCCCACGTGCTTTTAAGCTTCCTGGTTGTTACGTCACCCGCCCGTGATGTCTCGCCCATCGATTGGACTGATTACACATATGATTCAGAGCATGGTATCACTGAAGGCATTCCCCTAGCGTTTTCCGACTCAACTCGAGTTCTTGAAGAGGAACTACATTTTCCCATAGACAAGATTTAGTGTTCGGCACAGTTACCGCTATCTGCTGATTCGGTTGGACCAGATTCTCCTTCGGAGTCTGAGTAGAACGGTTTCTCTACTTTCTTCTCCTTACGATCCTTCCGGCTTGTGCATTTGCTCCAATCTGGAATCTGCAAAGGATCGCAAAACACCATCAAAACAAGCTCAAGTATGTCTGGAGGACCTAATCAGAGAAAGAGGTTCATATAACGGCCATGAATGCCTCTTTACAAGCAGCAAACATCTTTGTTTACACTCATAAATTAATATAATTACAGTTCTAGAGAGCTGCGTCTCTCTTCGCTCAGCTTTTGATGTCTACAGCAGGGAAGGTTGTGCATTCATGGCCACTTTCATTCTCGTTGTGTACGCTTAAACATATAATTAAAGAAATCACATCCTAAAATAGACCCCAAAGACCTCCAGCACTGAATTACCCAAGAATAATTTGACTTTAAGCAAGAATCAGCATGATGTTTAGAACATAAATTAGCAGCGATCAGCAACTAGCATCAGTGCTGTAGGTCATTTCCGGGGTGTTTTTTGAGGATTCTGGTCTTTAATCGTAGAGCAAGGGCTGAGGAAAGGGAAAGGCTGATCTAGCACAGTACAGACGCTACGCTAGGCTGGTGGCAAAAGCTCTTTGGGTCTGACGCTAAGGGTGACTGACAGACTCACGCTGGTTAAAGTGGTGACTCTTTCGAGCAGCCTAATAACCTGGCAAACAGGAAAGAATAAAAAGAAACGCAAGAATGATGCTGTGAGATGGCCAGAAGAAGAGGAAAGAAAAGAAAAGAACAGAACAGAAAAGAAAGAAAAAGATTTAAAAAGTACACACAAGGATTCAGGTTGCACTTGTCAACAGATTAGCACGTATTTGGATGCGTTTTACGTCCATATTTTGCTAACAGCTTCAGTCAAAGCAACGGAAAGTGTTACATTCATACCAAGGACGATAACTTTGTAAAGAGAATAAATTCTAACTATACGAGAATAGCGACTTCCACACCACAGGTATAACGATAACAACACAGAAGAACGATATCACTGGACAATTTTTTCCGAGCTGCCGAACAATAAAAACATTGACAGCCAATCAGAATGCATCCGACTTTAAAGAGAGTGAGCATTTAAAGCGGCAGACAACAAAACCGCAGTTCACGCTTATAATAAAGAGAACGTTATCGCCCGTTGGTGTGGGCGCTAATATAGTTATCATTATAGTTATCGTTCTTGGTGTGAACAGGCCATTAAGGGGGAATTCACTCAGAATGAATAGCATTATTTACATCCATCAGTGTTGTTTTAGTGTTCAGTTTACTCAAATCGTTCAATTATGCAATTGCAAATTAGGTAACCGCATAAACACGCCCTCAAATTTAATGCTGAAATCAATCTGCACAGCACAACTCATGAACTTTTAGGTTGTTATTAAGTACTAGGTGGTTACCCAGCTAACAGGGTATGTTCTTAGAACTTTGGCTAATATTCTGGTAAGGTTCTCTCAATGTTACGAACAAACATTTTTCTAGTAACGCTATAGAATGTTCGTTTAAAGTTATCCGGTCTTCAGCAATGTTCTCAAAATGTTATTTAGACATCATTCATAGAACGTTTTTTCCTTAAATGTTTCAGTTCAATGTTTGTCTAACGTTTTTTTAAATTACGTTTAAAAATTTACTACATTTAACAACATTCGTATAACCAAGAAAAAAAAAGGTTTTAAAATATTTTAAAAACTGGACATTATGAACATAAGAAATAACATTTTCATAACTAAATTGTTAGCAAAATGTTCTTAGAACATATTTTCTTTAGCTGGGTATGAATGCGACAGATTACCGCAATTTGACATACTTTACTGAGGCGGTATAATATTGCTACAGCTGTCATTTATATTGCCCTTTTCTTTTGATTAAAACGCTCACAAACATCTCTTTAATTCTGTTTACTACCAGCTGTCTTGGACAAACCAATCACAGATTGTGACTAAGTAAATTAACATAAGTTTAATTTATGTTGAAATATTGTATGCAAGAGTGTCTGTTTAGTGAATTCACCCCTTAGTTTAGAGCTTTCAGAAGGTCTCTAATCATATACTCAATATGTCAATAACAAATCTGTATTAGGATGATGTTTTAATGCTTTGCTGAGCATTTGGTGACACAGTAATGGAAGTGCAACATTAATATGAAGGTTTAGTGATGTTATGGTTTGCTTGGCAGGAAATGAGGTCAGCAGATTTTAGAACGAGACACAAAAACACACACTTTAGTACAGAAAGGTCAAGCTGGATGACCCGACTACATAGAGGACAGAGAGAGAAGCCACTGCACTCTTGCGGGCACCTCTCTCCAGTCTCCCAAGAGACCCATTCGGCCCTCACTGGTGTCTATGACCTCCTCTTGCTGCATAATATGGTGGGCGGAAACATAAAGAGACAGACAGACCGTCAGAAAGGGGATGTGGATGAACATTGGAGGGGATAAAACTGATAACACCCATCTAAGAGACAAGAAATCTGCTGTGAATGATGAGTGCTTTATGAAATAACAAACATGACTATGCAGACAAAAACCTGAAGCTGGAATCAAGACCCTGACCGATCAGTGTGTGGTACAGACCTCATGCATATGCAGATTTGATAATGGAATATTAATCAGGAAGGAGTGGCATATGTAAATGTGTGCGGGCATGTCTGTCTAGTCAGTTCTAGAACTCTGTGATTTTAAAAAATTCTAGAAAAAAAGCATTCGGCTCTAGCATTCAGACAAAGAATTCCAGAATTTGTTTTTTAATAATTTCTGTTTGAAGGAATGTTCAGTGTTCAAGTTAAACTCTATAACGACCATTTTTGACATACTGTTAATAGAATGCAACAGTGCAATTTTGAGCGATGTTGGTTCCAGATGATTTTTTTTTCATCACCATTTTTCCCATAGAGATTTTTTACAAAGTCAAATATATATATATATAAACAAAACAATATATTTTGCATTTATTGAGAGTGTGGGTGCTTAAGATTCTCTGATTGGTGGAGATTCTCTGCTGAATTATGGGTAATGTATTTTTTCATCGGGAATTTCACAGTTAAACATGATTATTTAAAAGTCGAAATAATACGAGCTGATTACTTCAACGAAAGCTTATACCATCGATTAACAACCTCGTAGCTCACAATGCGTCTGTCTTTAAAAGTTCTTGATAAAAATCAATTTTGGAGTTTCTTTTACTTTCGGAACCTGACTGTTGCACTCTATTACCAAGGGAAATAATTTTGACAAATCAACCAATAGGGCTGCAGGATGAGCAGCTACCACCCCGTTGAATTGCAGAGTGTGTGATTTATGCATTATGACAGTGGAGTTATGCTAATGAGCGAGGAAAGTGAGCGATATAAAAGTGATTGAGCGTGTGTTTTTTTGTCAGCGCTTTGGGGCGTTTCTTTGGGAGGTCTTGCATGTTGGAGCTCCCTCTGGTGGTCTGTAGGAGAAGCACCCCCTGCGCCCTCTGGCCCTGTCAGAACTGTTCGCCCTGCACACACAGAATCCTTCACCTCCACGTTGCGCACGGACGGGTCGGGTGCCGATTCGGGCCAGTCGGGCAGCTCCTGGTATCCGGCGGCTTTAGCATTCAGCAGATGAGACAGTGACCCCAGCTGGAAGTGATCTCTGTCTGCAAAGAAATGAAGAAAATCACAAATGAGATTTCTTTAATGTCTCAATTGTCTCCAGCTCCTGTTTCAAAAGAGATGTAAAAATGTGCTCAGATTTGCATGCAAACTGAAACTAAAATGAAAACCTTTACCTTTAAAAGGAGACTCCAGGACGGGGGCAGGCTTGAGTGCAAGGAAAAGCTTCTTGGCGTATTTGTTGAGAGCGCCGCTCTTATCGGTGGGCACAATGAGTTGGCGGATAAAGCGGGCACGATCTCTGATGTCATAGTTTTGATCATATTTCGCCAGGTTCAGTACATACTGCGTCAACAGTTTAGTCTGAATGACAGAAAAGAGAAGAAAAACAAAATAATTTAATGTACTTGTGTGCATCTAAATGATATGACATTGCAGACATAGATTGTCTAGCTGGATTAAACAATGATTCATGTTGGGTTTCTCCAGTTTTCATCCAGACTGATGCACTGATCACAGGGTTATAATAGTTAACTAAAAAAGAAAAAGTTAACTGAAACAAAATAAATATATAAAAAAGATAAACTTATTTTATTTCATTGACTTCCCAAAGCAACATTTCTCATTTTCATTTAGTTTTATTTTGTTGTACTAAAATAATTACAACTAAAATATAAAAAAATAATGATAAAATTGAAAAGAAATTTTATGCATAAGTATGCATGGAAACTAACTCAAAAATACATTTATTAATACATTTCAGTTGTGTCCCCAGGTTTTCAATCCTATATTGTGTCTCCTATATTGACCACAACAATGTCTTTCAGCTGTTTTAACCTCATTTCAAAGGTTTTCATAAAGCTTCAGCTATATTCAAACATCGTTTTAGAAAATACTGCACAACATTAGATAACCTTAATCATCTTAAACTAGCTTTTCATGCATTTTTTATGTGAAAACCTCAGATTTCAGTGTGTTCGAATATTCTTTCTACCCTTTTATTTTCTGGTTTGCTTTCATTTATGAGTTTCGTCATGTTGCATAATGCAAGGCAGCTTGCTTACTGCTAAAGTGCTTTGCATCATTTATCCTTGTATGTTAAACACCAGTTAACAGCATGCAAACAAGCTAACATGATGCATACAGTCACTTCAGCACAGGGTTTTCAATAACTAAACTCTTAAAAACATTTTCGTTAATTGAAATAAAGCTACAATAAAATATACATATTAGATGGAAAAACGAAAAGCGAAACTTACCTTGAATTAAAGCTTGCCTTAAGTTAAAGCACTACAAACTGAAAAAAAAAAAAAATCTAACTATTGCTATTAAAAAAAAAGACAAAAGCACACCGAATTACTAAAACAAGGAAAACTGAAAATATAAAAATAAAAGCTAATATTTTATAAAAAAATAAAAAATCTAATAATTTATTAATAAATAATATTAAAATAACACTTCTTCTGTGTAAAACTGGCCATAACCACACGTTTGTCCCCTCACCTGTTTTGAGTTAGTAAGGTACAGTTTGGCAGCCAGATTGATAATCTGCAGCTTGACAATGTCTTCCTCATTGGTGAAGGTTTTGGCCATCTTTCGCAGGACGTCGGGGGCGATTTTGGGGACGTGTTCGCAATATTCGCCAATCAGCCACAGGATGCTCGCTCGGGCCATGGGCACCTGACACACACACACACACATACACACACACATTATCAGGACTATGGAGTCTGTTTGAAATGTGAAAATGGATAGTTTAGATCACAACTCTACCTGGATGTTGTCGATGAGTTTGGCCATGTGTTTGATGATGTCACTGTGCTGTTCAGGCTGCATCTGCAGAAGTTTTTTGATCACCACCACTGATTCAGCCACAACCAACTCTGAAAACACACACAAACACACCCCAAATATTACTCAACATTATCGGACAGACGTCTTTGGCCATTGCTTTGCTCCTTGCTTTTTTATACAGCATGTGATGGACCACTTTCAAGTATATTTCAAGAGTATTTACAGGAACATTTGCAAGCCAGAGGCTCATATTTTTCTTCTTTTGCAAGATAAGAACATCTGACATCAGAGCAAACAACTTTTGATGTCTGCCTAAGTGGTTCTCACTTTATGGATAATTAATGACAGTGTGGGCATTATAAACAGTTCTGTTGCATTCACTTGCGCTTCATCTAGCAAAACACACACTCTTACCATCTCTATTGGACAGCAGCTGTACGAGGCCATTCAGACAGGTGTCTCTGACCTCACCGATGTTTGTAGCACAGCGACCAATGGCCTGAATGCTGGCCGCCACAAAATCCTTATCCATGCTCTTAATATACGTCTACAACACAAATAGAGAAATAGATTATTCCTAATTATAATACTCTAGAATATACTACAACACAAGCAAAAAATATACTGTTATCTATAATCTTAACATGGGTGGACAAAATTACATGGACATGAACTTATTTTATTCAACATCAACATTTTAGGTTAAAATTTATTTGTATGTGTAATGTAAGTGTATTTTAGGTGTTGTGATGGGTCTCCATTTCTTTTTTTCATCATTTTTACCCACCTTTTAGTTTGCACTTCACTTAATTAGTCATGTGGTGTGACAAAAAGATCATTTTTGCAATATATTATGCAAATATCAGAAGTGCAAATTTTTCATGCAGTCTCTTAAAAAAAATCTATAATCTTAAAAACATAAAAAAGCAAATAATGTTTAATTTCGTAATATTAGTTTTGTAATGTGTAATACTGTTTAAAAGTTTGTGGTCATTTTTTTCAAAAAGGATGCATTAAATTTATCAAAAGTGACAGAAAAGACATTTATAAGACATTTAAAATTCTGTTCTTTCAAACTTCATCATAGAATCGTGAACAAAAAAATATTTTTGAAAATATTAAACATTGAGCAGCACAACCGTTTTCAACATCGATAATAATGCGAGCAGCAAATCAGCATATTAGAATGATTTCTGAAGGATCATGTGACACTGAAGACTGGGGTAGACTTGAAGACTTGTTCTTTGATTAACAGACATCACAGCAGCTGGGTTATTAGGTTATTTGGCTGCTATTACTTTAAGAGCTGCCTTCATATTCAAACACCAGAGCATAAATGTTTATAATGCCGTTAAACTGGAAAAATTACCTGTGTTAACGCTCTAATTTTGACAGCAGTAAATAAATCATAAATTATTTTACATTATATATTAATTATATCATATTATTGTATTATTAATTATATACACCATAAAAGCAGCATATGTAAAATGGTACCTGAAATTCTCTCAGGATGGTGGAGATGTTTGTCTCATTAGCCAAATTAGTCAAAACCTCCAGCTGTGTTAATAAGAGAAGATAAAATCATCAGTCCAACGTTAAAACACCCAAAACTAACTGAATCAGCATTCTTTGTTGAAAACATTTAATGACACAGTTGAACATGTCTGTTCACCTTGAGGATTTTGATCTGCGTCGGGTCTGTGGAGCGAATATAAAAACTCTTCAGATATGGCTCAAACATGCCCTGAAAAAACAAAAACATGCATATTCAAACACCAGAGCGTTCATCTAAACAGCTTGATTATCTTCTGCATAAAAACATGTTTAATACTGATTGAATTTTTCTGTTCTATTATCCCTTCACAGAAAAGCTTTTGAAAATCAGAAATCTCTCAAGGACAAACCATTAAATGCATAAAAGCAAAACCACAAGAAAGTTTAAGTTTAAATATTGAATCATAAAATATTAAAAGCCCTTTCATACGATTTGCAGCAACGCTCCTCAATGCATTGAACTACACTACCGTTCAAAAGTTTTAGATCAGTAAGACTTGTAATGTTTTTTAAAGAAATCTCTTAAGCTCATCAAGGCTGCATTTATTTGATCAAAAATACAGAAAAAAAAACGTAATCTTGCAAAATGTTATTTCAATATAAAATAATGGGTTCTATTTTAATATACTTTAAAGTATAATTTATTTCTGTGATGCAAAGCTGAATTTCCATCAGCTGTGACTCCAGTCTAAAGTGTCACATGATCCTTCAGAAATCATTCTAATATGCTGATTTATTATCAGTGCTGGAAACTGTTGTGCTGCTTAATATTTTTTTGGAACCTGTGATACTTTTTTTCAGGATTCTTTGATGAATAAAAAGTTAAAAAGAAGAGCATTTATTTATAATAGAAATCTTTTCTAACAATATACACTACCGTTCAAAAGTTTGGGGTCAGTAAATTTTTATTCTTTCTTTTTTTTTAAAAAATTAAACCTTTTATTCAGCAAGGATGTGTTAAATTGATAAGAAGTGATAGCAAAGATTTATATTTTGAATAAATGCTGTTCTTTTTAACTTTTTATTCATCAAAGAATCCTGAAAAAAGTATCGCAGTTTCCAAAAAAATATTTGGCAGCACAACTGTTGCTAACATTGATAATTCTAATAATAAATCAGCATATTAGAATGATTTCTGAAGGATCATGTGACGTTTTAGACTGGAGTAATGGCTGATGGAAATTCAGCTTTGCATCACAGAAATAAATTATACTTTAAAGTATATTAAAATAGAAATAATTTTATATTGTAATAACATTTTGTAAGATTACTGTTTTTTTCTGTATTTTTGATCAAATAAACACAGCCTTGATGAGCATAAGAGACTTCTTTAAAAACGTTAAAAGTCTTACAGATCTAAAACTTTTGAACGGTAGTGTATATGGAGTAAAACATCAAGCTCCAGCATTCAGATCAAGCACTGTAACATGATCCTCAAAGTCAAACAATTTAAAATTTGACCTTGTTTGTCGACCTTTCCAGTCACACTGGATGCATAAAATTTACCATAATAAATGGTAAAACTGCCCTTCTGTGACTCTGCGATCTGCAGTGCTTTTCAAGTGCAAGTCAAAGTGACACATGTGCTTTTACACTTTTGTGTGAATCACTCACTCGTCTCTTGATGGTCATTGTGGCCACGTTTTGAAGCACGACGTACTGCACTTCACTACAGAGACACAAAACACACAGCAACATCAGTGACACAACAACATCTTTATAATTCAAAACCCTTAAAAGGTATTTGAGAGGGAAAGCAATATTTTCAGAAAATGGAGCAATGCATGTGAATAATGGATGATGTTTACAGTCTGAGTATCTCTCGATCTGCAGCTAATGCCAAATTCTGTGTGAGAATTGCAGTGTCATCATCCAGTGCCTGTACTGACTAATGATGTCATCAGACAATGACCGGCCTTGCATCATTAAACAGAGAGACCACGCTGTGTCACACTTTTGGGGACGCTTGAAGGAAAACCTCACACTCTGAGCTGTGTGTGAGTGCGTTTATGTTTCATTAGTAAATGACTGATTACTCACCTGTGGCTGCGCATTAACCTGACCAAAGCCTTAGCAATGATGCCCACCTCTGCTTTAGGAGCCAAATGGAAGTACAGCTGAGCTACTGCCATCACCACCTACAGAGACAGAGAGAGAGAGGTTCATTATGAGATGGTTATGGCTAAATAAACACCATTTTTCTGTTTAGAGGTCAAGTGTAAACAGGTCCAATTCTCATAATGCTGGCAAATCAACTTCAGCACTGTGTCAACCTAAACACTGATGGTTTGTGTGAACAAGGGTTTAAAAAATTAAAAAGTAACCTAATAATTATAAAAACTGAAACTAAATTAAAATACATTTTATTAAACAAATTGAAATAACAATAACAAAAGCTATCAAAATAATTGAAATAAACATACATTAAACTTAAATATATTTTAATGTACAGAATTAAAAAAAAAAAAATAAAAACAACCATGCATTTAATAATAATAATTACAATAATTAAAAAAAAAAAATTAATTAATACAATTTTAAAATAATAATAATAATAATAATTGGGGGAAAAAATGACAATAAACTAAAATATATTAATAATTCAAAAACAAATTAAAATAAATAACCCATAAATGTAATGATAACAAATACTAATAGAATAACTGGGAACAAACAAACAAACAAACAAAAAGGGCGGTAAATTTAAATATATTTTAATAACAATAATAAATAAAAATAAAAACAACCATGCATTTAATAATAACAGTAATTAAAAAAATAATAATAATAATTAATACAATTCTAAAAAACCCCAAACCAAATAACTGGGAAAAAAAACTGACACTAAGTTAAAATAAATTAATAATTCAAAAACAAATTAAAATAAATAACCCATAAATTTAATAACAAACACTAATAGAATAACTGGAAACAAACAAACAAAAAAGGACAGTAAACTAAAATATATATTTAATAAGTCCAAAATAAAAAATAATAAAAACAACCATGCATTTAATAATAATTATAACAATAATTTAAAACAAATAAATAAATAAATAATACAATTCTAAAAAACACCAAACTGAATAATTGGGGGAAAAAAACTGACTCTAAATTAAAATACATTAATATTTTGAAAACAAATTATAATAAATAACCCATAAATTTAATGATAACAAACACTAACAGAATAACTCGAAACAAGTAAACAAAAAAGGACAGTAAATTAAAATCACAAAAATCTCAAAAATAAAATAAAACAAACCATACATTTATTAACAAAAACAATAATAAAAAGACTAATTGAATACTTGGAAAAACTGTCAAAAATAAATTGAAAAAAATAAACAAAAATAAATTAATGACTCCAAAACTAATTAAAATATTAACATTTATGCATCTAGCATACACTTTTCTTCCAAAGCAATTTTTAAATAAATTTAAAAAATTACTTTTGAAAACCTGAAGTTTCAGTTTTTGATGCACATTAATTTTTTGTTCATTCACATTATGCACACAAGTGGATTTTAAAATAAAGAATAACAGCGGTTTTAAACAGGGTTGTGCATCATTTGCAACTGAATTGACAATGCCTCTTGAATTCCAATTAAATTTTTGAATTTGAATTAAATTGAAAAAAGTCTTAGAAATATTTTAAATAATAATAATACTGAAATACTGTTAGTGTGTCTAATCAGCTTTTAAAAATTCAACATCTCAGGGAATAAATTAAATAATGACTGGACTAATGTCATTCCAGTGGCAAGTGGACAATTCAATTCAAATTCAGTTCATTCTTAAATTCATAATTTTGCCTAAATACAATCTAGATAATTATTTAAAATATACAAAATAAATAATTCTGTTTCTAAATGCTAACTAATTTGTTGTCAAGTAAAAGCAGAATTGAGTGTGTGTGTGACTCACAGCAGCGTTGCGGCTCTGCAGCAGGGGTTTGGTGTTCCTCAGTAGGAGTCTGTGATCAGGGTCCATCACGTACGGCTTCCTCTTCGCTGGAGCGGCTGCCTCGGCTTTCTTATCTTCATCTTCCTCATCATCAGAGGCATAGAAGGCCTTCTCGCTGCTCTCCTCCAACAGAGACTCCTGCGCATTGACACACATGTTAAGAGTGGCTCTGTCCTCCTGAGATACACACACATGTGTGTGATACTCACGTTGATGTTGGGGTTGAGGAACTGTGTTCTGGCGTAGCGCGTGAGCATGTTGATGATGACCACCTGACCCCACTCCTCCACGTCAATCAACAGGTTACACAGCTTACGGTAGTTCTTATGGATCAGATCGATGCGGTCCGGACACACTTCCTCAAACGCCATCACCACACTGCCTGCTACCAGCTACACACACACACACACACACACACACACGTCAGGAATGATGATCAAATCTCAGGACTGACCTGAAATGATTCTGTCACTCACTGTGGTTTTATCAGCCAGCAGCTTCTCGATGACTTCAATCAACTGATCTTTCTGTTCTGGGTCCAGACTGAAGGAAAGAAAGAGAGAGAAAAAAATGACCATCAGCCCCTACAACCTGTGAATTTGTTTTACTTTTATTGAATATTAAAGTAGTCAAACTAAAAGCTACAATTCTAAGAAAACTTAATATACTGCTGTCTGAAACACTTGATTGTGATTGATTGCGTATGAGCACTTAGCTGCATAAGTCATCATATTTCCAAGTTTCATATCACACATAATTCCATGCTTTTTCGTACATAAATTATTTCATTTCAAATAAATATTTAATGTCTATTTATTTATTTATTGTTTTGCTAATGGGATATTTAAGAATACACAAGGTTCTTGATCATACTATATATTTAAGGTTAACAAACAAATGTGATAATTTATATTTATATAAAATATAGATTTGTATACTATATTAAACAAAATTTATTTTTATTTTATTTACATAATGAACATTTCTGTATTTGTATATTTTTTATATTTTTAATTATATTTTTATATAATATTTTATTTAATGTTTTTTACATACACTACCTTTCAAAAGTTTGTAAGAGTTTTTTTTAAATAAATTAATACGTTTATTCAGCAAAGATGCATTAAATCGATCAAAAGTGATTAAAGTGATAAATGCTATTCTTGTTCTGAGCTCTGAGTTTGTTCTGAGTTTCATCAGCCAATCCTGATAAAACAACACAAAACAAAACAAAAACAAACAAAACAAAGCAAAGCAAAGCAAAACAAAACAAAAAACACAAAACAAAGCAAAGCAAAGCAAAACAAAAGCAAACAAAAGCAAAACAAAACATTTTCAAAAGGATCATGTGACAATGAAGACTGAAGTCTTCAGCTTTGCATCAAAGGAATAAAATTATATTTTAAAATATAAGCAAATAGAAAACAGTTACTTTAAATTGGAATAATATTTCACATTTCTACTCTTTTTACTGTATTTTTTTATCAAATAAATGCAGTCTTGTGAGCAAAAGAAACTTAAAAAAATTTACTCAAAAACTGTAATTGGCAGTGTAATTAAATTGAAAACATGGTAATAAACATCAGCTATTTGCTGAATGAACAGATAATTCATGTTCATGGGCTGTTCAGACTATTTGTTGTATTGTACCTGTGTAGTTTGGGTATGGCATGAGCTGCGGTCTTGCGAACGTATGGAGACATGTCAGACGCCGCCTCTTTGATGGCTAACATCATGATGGGCACGATGATGGTCACTCTGATGCTGGACAGCACACGCAAGGCGCTCGCACGGATCAGCTGGTTAGGGTCCTGAATCAGGGGTTACGATGATTCACAAAGATTTATTTATTTAGAACTGATGCTTCAACAATGTGACTTTACACAGCAGAATTAAAGGGTATGATAGGTATTTCCTCTAGCTGAACACTAGAGGTCATTTTTGGTCCCATATGACACTTTTGCAGTTTGCAGACACTTTTTGAGTGTTTACTGAGTCTTTAGCTGCATTACTATTAGCATACTCTCCATAGTGTATACTATGTGCTGTAAGTTTATATTTGAGAGTGCCTCTCCAATCAAACTACACTGGAAACAGTAGGCAAAAGGCACATGGATGGTATACCATTTCCAGATTCTGGCAATATGTATTTGACTTATGGTTTAGTATTTCCAAAAACCTCTATGGAACAGAATTGTAACAGTTCTCTATTGCCCTTTTGAGTAGAAAAATGACGAGAAAACCACAGAAGCTATAAATATATGAACGTCAGGAAAGGTGAGGAATTTAGCTAAAAGCTAACGCTAAAATACAAAAGCAAACAGAATGCAAGGTCTGTGATACCAACATACAACTTTATGACGTAATAATCTTACTCAAACGTACAGTAGCACTTTATATCATCAAAGTACAAAGTACATTATTATTGGTAACTAAAACTAAAACTATTTAAACATTTTTCTTAATTGATATAAAATACATTATACATTTCAAATACAAATTTGTAAAATTAAATATTTTATATACATTATATTATAAATATTATTTTATAAATGTTTTAATATTTAATATAAATATTAGATGAGAAATTAGAAATGTTGCATTGGCAATTAACTGAAAAACGTTTAAGTTGAAACACTAAAATTAACTGGAAATAAATAAAAACTAAAACCGGGCTAAAACTGAAATAAGAATAAATTAAACCTAAATAGTAATATTTAAAAAAATACAAATAGTAATAAAATTACAAAAGCACATAGCAAACTTACTAAAATAAAAAAAAACTATATAAAAATAAAATCTAATTCAAACTATAAATAAAAACTATGAAATAACACTTGTACAAACTTGATCTTGGGGTTTATTTTGCAGTAAACTGGCCTGAAAACTGACTATACATTATCTTTTACATAATTACATTCAACAAGCTTAAATATAATATAAAAGTATTTATATATTAAAATACAGTAATTTTATAATATTTTATAATTATATAATAATGTATCCAATTATATATTAATATATAATAAAGTGTTATTTTTCTTATATATATATATATATATATATATATATATATGTTTGTATGTATGTATGTATGTATGAATGACATGAATATATATATATATATATATTTATATATATTTATTTATATATCAGAGATGATTATGGGATTTTGTCAGGATGAGGCAGCATATTTAGAAATAATGTGTTTGTTTTAGGACCTTCAGTCCTCTCTGGAAGGTGGAAATGGACAACAGAGCGAGATCCTGCTGTTCTTCAGCATAGCGGACGAGATACACGTACACCAGCTTCTTCACCTGAGAGAGAAAAAACACTGTAAACTCACAAACCACACACACACACACTCACAGAGGGGCTCTGATCTGGTGTTTAATGCCTTTTTGTGACTCAGCACTTGAGCTTACGGTGACTCATGAGCAGAACCACATTGCCATTGCATATTAACACAAGATTAAAATTTAATAACAGCCAGAAAAGCTGACATCCTGTAAGCTCTGAGCCGCTTCCTGTCTCCTGCTGCTCCTCGGCGTTTCACTCACCTCAATGTTCTTACAGGCCACGTTCTTCACCACTGCAGGGAAGAGATCTGAGGCGTTCTTCCCCCGCGCAATCATCTGTGGAAAAACACACAAATAGGGCAATATTTAGATACTGATGTACAGCATATATGGTTTGACTGAAAAAAACCTTAAGACACTTAAAGAGACAGTTCAAATTATATATATTATATATATATATTAGGGCTGCACGATATATCGCATGCGATATTAATGCGCATCTTGTCAGTAAAGCCGGTTCTGTAATCAGCGATAATTTTCATCACATGCGTTGATAACGTTGATAATGAACGTGGATTTGCACAGCTTGTCAGTGAACAACGGCTCTGTGTGGTAAATGCAGCTCCATGTGAAATCATGCACGTGATGGAAATTACCGCTGATTACAGAACCGGCTTTACTGACAATATACATATATATATATATATATATATATATATATATATATATATATATATTATTATTATATTTATTATAGAATATTATAGAATTAAGTGTTGGGGACTTACTTTAACAGTAACTACTAACTAGCTTGACAAACTGCTTGGTTGAACGGTTAAAGTTACCTATTTGAAAGGGTTGCTAACTATACCGAACAAGTTAAAGCCACAATTTCATTTAAGTGTAAATACTGAATCCAAACATATTACTACAACATAACTTACATATGCAACCAGTTCAGTGTTATCTAGCACAGAAACAATAAGGGTAACATTAAAATTCATAAAAAAAAAAAAAAGAAAAAAAAAGAAGACAGATTAACAGTGTGTTTGAATATTGCATCAGTTTGCAATAACATTACAACCACCAAAGTAAATTTGTTGCACTATATTCACAAAGAAATATTTGCTTGTTACTAGAAGAGAACATATTTTTTATTAGATGCACAGATGAATCATTCACAGGAAATTAAAAACAACAAATAGAGTGATTTTTGGCCTGGTCCTGAAGGAATCATGTACCTGCTGCCGGTGCCACCTGTGCTCTGTGAATGGAAACAGTATCAGGTGGCTGTTTGTGGCTTCTGAGCTCCGAGTGATAAATATTTCAGCCCTGATCTGATCCTTCACAATACAGAGATACTAAAACCGCTCATGAATATTAAACGCATGTCGCATATCTGTCCCATTTCCAAAGCGTTCACTGAAAATGCTCGTCTTGCTTTAGAAACAGACCTGATGCAACAGTTACGAACCGGTGAGAGCCAAGTCTTCACAAAACACACAGTGACAGCGACATTTACTGCCCTCAATTACAGCCTTCTGTCTATTTACACAGTCGCATAATTACTGACATGAATCCAAATATCTCTTCCTGAAACGCTAAACAATCAGGTTTTTTATCTTAGATTTCCATGTATATATCTGGTTCTGTTCATCAATACAGCTATAAAACTGAACCTGCTGGAACTTTATTACCGATGATCCATGAAAACTGAGCTCAAATTTCACAGCCCAGCTGTGCATCACACAATGAGACAATGCAATTGACGCTTGAGAGAATTGCATTGTGGGACACATCATTCAGTGCTCTGTTTTATAATACACACTTTGGCATGTGTACAGAAAATGTGCTTGCTGTACACATACTGCATACTTCGGAAATAGTATGCACAAAATAAATAATTTTTCTTACCTCATTGGTAGATATTTTTCTTGTTTTAAGCATAAACTCACTTACTATGTTGGCTTGGTAAAGCCAACATATTGTTATTCTATTTAAACTTATTATTATTTTTCTTTTGAGACTCAATTTTCCAACTCTAACTCCTCCTAGGGCTTTAATGCCAGAAGCCCCAAACTTGGCAGAGACCTGGGCCCTGATTGTGACAAGTGTTCTATATCTTTTCAGACTGATCAGACTTTTTTTTATAAATAATTATTAAATATGAAAAATTTCCCATAGACTTACATTGGCTGAGAAAAATTGTGCCTCTACAGGAGCAATTCCCTCCACTGGAGGGAGGAGTCGTATAACTCCTCTCGCTTAGTTTCAGTGTTAAATCGGTTAAAAATAGAAATAAATACATAAATTTCATTCACACTGACAAGCTAAACCAACATATCTGATTATTACCGGGTCAGGGCTCATTAATAATGACAGTCTGGCCAGAGAACAGTGTGAAAGACAAGAGAACTGTCACCGCACTGATCAGAGAGTGCAGTCCGAACGTGCTCACAACAACAGCATTTGTACTTGTTTTAGAGCCTTTTAAAATCAAATATTCCAATGATTGCATGCAATCTACCCATTAGAACACACCGAGAGCTAAATTCAGGTCTTTGTGAGCTGTTTTTTTTTTCCGGTAACTGAAAGCCTTGTTTCAGATTTCTGAGATCGCGGCTCACTGCAGCGTCCTCATTAAACTTCTTTATTTGGACATGTTTCAAAGCCTTTAAGTTAAAACACACGGCAGCTGCCCTCCGCGCTTGAAAGGAGAAATACATACAAGAAACTACTAGGGATTGCACCGACTAATCGACTAGTCGACTAGTTGATTAGTCGACTTTAATGCCCTGCCATGACGCTTTAAGCTTGACGTCGACTAGTCGCTGGTCCTATAGAGGGCACAACAGTAGGCTATAAGAAATCTCTGAAGGACTTCCACAATCTCTAAATCCCACAGCTTCTCTACTAGTAGAGAGTCGCTGCCAGGTAGAATTAATTCACACACACACTCGCTCTCACTAATGCATTCATATGAATGTAATCTTTACTGTGCTACTTTATCTGTATCTGATTTAGAACGAGCATAAATCTGTGAGAACGACCCAAAGACGAAAGAACTGATAAAAATGAGCTGTTATAGAAGCAATAGCCATGTGGGAAGCACATTGTCACAGCTCCAGACTTATTTGTTCATTAATGACGTCATCAGCGACTAGTCGACTTCAACTCTACTTTCATCACATAAAAGTCGACTTTAAAAAATCAGAAGTCGTTCAACCCCTAGAAACTACATAATTTGCATGTGTTTTACTGTCTTATAAATCAAAACATTCCAGCGATCTAACACAGTAAATATAGAAGAACATATTATAGAGGTAAAGTGAGTGCTAGTGAGATTTTTTTTGTCTAACTACAGAGCAACGCGTCGCAGCTCGGACTCTCGCGCTCCAGAACGCATTCATCCTCTCAATAAGAAAGACTTCTCTCGGAGAAACACAGCCAAGATTATTTCAAAATACATGATAGTTTGGCAAATATAATCGAAAACAGTTATGTCTCACGTGAACATAAACTGTTGATAAATAAATCGGAGGTGGATGAATTTGAACATTAAAGCGACCATTCGTCTTGGCTGCTTTTTTGTATGTATGTATTTTTTCATGTATTTATTTATTTATTTATTTATTTTTTTGCTCTAACAAGAAGTAATCTGTATTTAATGAAAACTATATGACGTTATTTAACATTTGATATTTCCATTTCTGGACCTAAACACCTAAAAACCTGAAACCTGCTCTTATTGTTTGCAATTTGTTTATCGTGCAATTTAACTCCCAAACAGCACACATACATTGGGCCGATGTCGACCTGACATACAAAATTCCATCGGCACGATATCACTCAGGGAGCGTTTGCTAATAGGGAAGATGTCGCCGCGATGTCGGTCTCTGATCGGAAATGCTCTCCGGCCGATGTTTGGACTATGCAGCTGTAAATCCCAGCTGCTCTGCGTGGGCGCGGTTCACCGGCGTTTTACTCATCTTTATGGAGCACCTGCGGCAGCCGCCGCTGGTTTATAATAAAACAATATTCACCACTCTCAATAACAGTTGCAACTTTATTAATATTTTCATTTAACATATTACATATACAAATACATTTACATTTATCAGATGCTTTGTTCAAAAGTGGATAATTCACGATTATTTGTAGTCTTTTGAAAATTAACCATGATTTTACCATAGCATTGGCAGTAAAACCATAGTAAAAACAAAATCAACCATAGTTTTACTACATTCACCATGGTTTAACTATGACTGTTGCAGTAAAACCATAGTAAGTACAAAAATAACCATTACTACAGCATTTACAGTAGTAAAACCATAGTAAAAATAAAATCTACCATAGTTTTACTACAGTAACCATGGTTTAACTATGATTGTTGCAGTAAAACCATAGTAACTACTTAAAAAAGTAACCGTTACTACAGCATTTGCAGTAAAAAACAGTTACAACATTTAACATGATTTCAAAAACTATGGTTACTATAGTCATGGTAACCACAGTTTCACTGAAGTATTACTACAATATTACTATAGTAGAATATGGCATCAAAACCATGGTTTGAAAAAAAAAAAAAACACATGGCTACTACAATCATACTTGCTACAGTTTTACTATAGTAAAACCATGGTTAAATGTTGTATAAGTATATCACTTTTCACAATACTTATCATTTCAAAGTAGGTTTACAGAAAATGCATATTTCAAGGTTACAATTTAAAAACATCCTTTAATCAGCCAGAGGTGACTCAAACTCACTGGGAGACTTATCTTCTGGCAACAAAATAATGTCCATATGACAGTAGTTCATAATACAAGTCACGTGTTCAGTACTGTCAGCATCGAAGGCAATCTTCATGGCAAAAACTGAGTTACAATAATACAAGAGTTACATAAACACAAAATAAAAACCAGGCGAACAATAATTAAGCAGTTAAAATGTTTTAAATTGCATGATAAAAATTCTAAAATATTTTCTGTTAAAATCTTACTAAAGTCTCTAGTCATGTGTTCAGTTAAACACTACCCTTCAACATTATTAAAGGGTAAGTTCAACAATTTTCAATCCATTTTGTATTGTTACAATGTTGGTAACATATGTAAAAGAACAATGTTTATTCTTTCTCAGAGGAACCTAGTTTATTTGTCAGAAAAACTGATGCAAAACAACATTTTTTCATTTTGATGCTGCAAAAAGTGTCTTTTTGTAATTTTGTCAAAACTCGTCATTTCATTTTGCATCATCCTGTGGAGTGCTGCTTACAAATAAATGGGGATATATAGGTACACATTATTCAGAGAAAAAGTAAGTATTGTTCATTTACAGATATTAGAGACTTTGCAATAATACAAAGCAGGTTGAAAATTGCCAAACTTACCCTTATAGGTAATATAAGGATAATATTTGTCAGTTTTGTGTGTCCATGTACAGTTGCCATCATCTGAAGTGTTTGTGAGCGTTGGCATCATCTGAAGTCTTCACAAGTGAGGCTGGATCCAATCTGGAGCTGGCGTAATTTCGAGTAACCTTGGGATGGGCATCCTGAGATAGAAACAGGAAAACAAAAGGAGAAAGTTTAGCATAGCTGCTGTTCATATTACACTGCGTTCCAAATTATTATGCAAGTGACGTATCAATAGGATTTTGGTACAATAAAGAGTCAGATTTGTGTGGTTTTTCATATCTTTTTAGATAACTGGTATCAATCTCAAGACAGGTTTGTTCAATAGTTTGCCAGTTCTTCTTAGGTAAATGGAAACCCTACTTAAAGAGGTTGTTCCACATTATTAAGCAAGTCACAGTTCTCATGAAATATGGTGAGGAAGAAAGATCTTTCTGAAAATGAAAAGTATGAAACAATGCAATGTCTTGCAAAAGGCATCAAAACAAACAATATTTCGCGAAAAGCAAATAGAAATTAACTGTCAAAAGATTAGTGAGTGACTTAGAGCACAGAAGATCTTGGTCAGATAAAGATTTATTAAGGAAAGTTTTTGTCAAACAAATGAACTGTATTGTAATACCAGCTGTAGAAAAGCCACTGCTGAGCAGCAAACAGGTGTTTGAAGCTACTGGAGTCTCAAGATCCTCTCCATGCAGACTGGCAGTTGTGTGTAAAGCTGCGTTTCAGTCACTGCTAACCAAACCTCACAAAGAGAAACCTGCACAATGGCTGTAGAAATACATGAAGACTTGTTTTTAAATAGTTTTATTCACTTACGAATGCTGCAGTACAATGGATGGTCCAGATAAATGGATTTCTGATAGTTGATGAATGGCCATCCTATTCCAATGAGACTGCAACATCAGCAAGGAGGTGGTGGGTGATGATTTGGGTCGGAATATAGGGAAGTGAGATGTAAGGTCATTTTAGGGTGTAAAAATGACTTCTGCAAGATATGTGGAGTTCATAACTGATCATATTCTGCTGTGGTATAAAATGAGGAATAGTGCTCTCGGAAATAAAAGGATTTTCATGCAGGACAACACACTATGCCATGCTGCATAAATACCATGGTGCTAAACAGTTTGAAAATGTATTTCTACAGCCACCGTGCAGGTTTCTCTTTGTGAGGTTTGGCTAGCAGTGACTGAAACGCAGCTTTACACACAACTGCCAGTCTGCATGAAGAGGATCTTGAGAATCCATTAGCTTCAAACACCTGTTTGCTGCTCAGCAGTGGCTTTTTTACAGCTGGTATTACAATACAGTTCATTTGTTTGATAAAAACTTTCCTTAATAAATCTTTATCTGACCAAGATCTTCTGTGCACTAAGTCACTCACAAATCTTTTGACAGTTCAATAATTTCTATTTGCTTTTCACGAAATATTGTTTGTTTTGATGCCTTTTGCAAGACATTGCATTGTTTCATACTTTTCATTTTCAGAAAGATCTTTCTTCCTCACCATATTTCATGAGAACTGTGACTTGCTTAATAATGTGGAACAACCTCTTTAAGTAGGGTTTCCATTTACCTAAGAAGAACTGGCAAACTATTGAACAAACCTGTCTGAGATTGATACCAGTTAACTAAAAAGATGTGAAAAACAACACAAACAAAAATCTGACTCTTTATTGTACCAAAATCCTATTGATGTATCACTTGCATAATAATATGGAACGCAGTGTATTTCAGACAAAAGATTATTTATTTCATCGCATATAACTGGAGTGCATGGTTATCAGATGTGTTGTCTGAATACTTGGCTATAATATGTATTTTAATCTAATTTTATTTCTAACTAAAAGAGAGTGTCTGAGCCCCAAACATGATCAGGAAGGCTATTTCAAACTAAAATACCAAAAAGCTCTACTTACTTTAGTGGACTTTGATAAATCCTTGGTATTAGAATTTTGTGTCCTCATTACAGGCCAAGCACCATAGCTGCTGCTGCTGCCCCCATTTGTGCTTATTTTTCTATATATATCTGGTTTAATCACAAGAAGGTGTAACATGTGCACATCCAAAAACTTTAGGCAGGTGCTCAATCGCATGAAACACTTCACCTATCAATAAACAGAAATCGGCACACTGCCACTAACGCTCTCAAAAATCAGTTTATTGATAAAGTATTTCATGTGATCCCTTAGTAAATGTATTATTTGTCCTCATTATTTGGGGAACAGGCAGTCTCTTTAGAATGGACTACACATGCCAAAGTATCATTTAAGTGGGTGGAACATCATAACTGTAATTTACACTACCGTTCAAAAGTTTGGGGTCTGTAAGATTTTTTTTTACATCTTTGAAAGAAGTCTCTTCTGCTCACCAGGGCTGCATTTATTTGATCAAAATGAAGTAAAAACAGTAATATTGTGAAATATTATTACAATTTAACACAACAGTTTTCTATGCTGTTATCTAAGCTGAATTTGCATTACTCCAGTCTTCAGTGTCACATGAACCTTCAGAAATCATTCTGATATGTTGATTTGCTGCTCAAGAAACAATTATGATTATTATCAATGTCTTATCAATTATCAAATGTTAGAGCAAACATTTCTGTTTCAAATAAACGCTGTACTGTTTGTAAAACTTAATTCATCAAAGAATCCTGAAAAAATGAATCAGCACAGCTGTTTTCAACACTGATAATAATCAGAAATGTTTCTTGAAAAGCAAATCAGCATATTAGAATGATTTCTGAAGGATCATGTGACACTGAAGACTGGAGAAATGATGCTGAAAATTCATCTTTATCATCACAGAAATAAATTACTTCTCTAAATATATTCAAATAGAAAACAGTTATTTTAAATTGCAGTAAATTGTATTCATTTCAAACATTAAACTGAGGTGGGCAAAAGAGACTTTCAAAAACATAAAAAAAATCATACCAACTCCAAACTTATGAAATAGTAGTGTATGTTCGAGATTTTACTTACTAGTCCTGCGGTTCATAGCATCTTGGAGATGTTGTCTTACAGGAGGTTCACTCCAACATTGCTGGGGTGCAGAAGGCCATCAGCACTGAAGAATCTAGGAACAAAACAACAATTTGACACAGAGCCAACAATATTTATTGTGCAACTCCAGGTTTATTAGAAGGAAACAAGCTAGAGCAGTGGTAAAATGCAGATAAAATAAAGAATATATAACAATACAATATCATATACATAATTTACATAATATACAACAAATACCACTACTATTAATAATATAATCTTTTAGTTTTAGGTCGAGTGTCACTTACGTTTTGATGTCAAGGCCTTCTTAAAATTACTGAAATTAATATATACACACACACACACTACCGTTCAAAAGTATTAGATCAGTAAGACTTGTAATGTTTTTTAAAGAAGTCTCTTATGCTATCAAGGCTGCATTTATTTAATCAAAAATACAGAAAAAACAGTAATCTTGCAAAATGTTATTAAATATAAAATAATGGTTTCTATTTTAATATACTTTAAAGTATAATTTATTTCTGTGATGCAGTCAAAAGTGTCAAATTACTCCAGTCAAAAGTGTCACATGATCCTTCAGAAATCATTCTAATATGCTGATTTATTATTAGAATTATCAATGTTGGCAACAGTTGTGCTGCCAAATATTTTTTTTGGAAACTGCGATACATTTTTCAGGATTCTTTGATGAATAAAAAGTTAAAAAGAACAGCATTTATTCAAAGTTTATTCAAACTTTTGAACGGTAGTGTATATTGTTAGAAAAGATTTCTATTATAAATAAATGCTTTTCTTTTTAACTTTTTATTCATCAAAGAATCCTGAAAAAAGTATCACAGGTTCCAAAAAAAATATTAAGCAGTACAACAGTTTCCAGCACTGATAATAAATCAGCATATCAGAATGATTTCTGAAGGATCATGTGACACTTTAAACTGGAGTAATGGCTGATGGAAATTCAGCTTTGCATCACAGAAATAAATGATACTTTAAAGTATATTAAAAATAGAAACCATTGTTTTATATTGTAATAACATTTTGCAAGATTACTGTTTTTTTCTGTATTTTTGATCAAATAAACGCAGCCTTGATGAGCATAAGAGACTTCTTTAAAAAACATTACAAGTCATGCATACTAAGTTATTTCATGTGCTTCTTCAGTTCACCTTTATTTCTAAGTCAGTAGCTCCCTTCAGAAATGTTGAAATCTTGAAGCTTTCCATCTGTTCTATAGTTTCTTTCTGTCCTCCTGAAATCACAGAACAATTTTTATTAATATTTGTTTACCATGAAAGATCAAAACGCGTTTGAATTTGTTTTCAGTTGATTACACTCTCCATGTAAGTGACGTCATCGATTCAGTAAATTAGCCTATTTCCAATAACCCATTGACAAATTGCCAGCAAAACCTTTACAGAGCTATCAAAATCTCTCATATCTCTCATATACACATGAAGATCTGATTAAAAGGCCAAAGTTTCATAAACAAGAGCTCAATCTATAGAGTTAGCCTACCTGAAAACCGCTAAGATGCTAACTGACTTTTTCGAAGACACTAAACCATTTCTATAAAATAAATATTTAATAGAAACATGTCAATAACAAGAAAGAAACGTGTCAGGAACGTTTGTATGTAATATCTGTGTGATTTTAGGGACTAAACTTACCTGAAAGCAGTGAAAACCGCAGCGAGAGACGCAGTTTACGGCTTGCCAGTTGTTGTGTTGATGCCCTGTTTCCATGGCAGATCTGCTCCCCGCTCGTGCAGAGCTCAAAGCACACACAGCATTTATACAATTAAACATCTAGGATTAAAACATTACATTAATAATTTACAGTCTCATTCAATTATTATTCAACAATGAATTTAAAACTCATTTTGTAGTTAAAAAAAACAACAGCATTAGGTGTTAACAGTAACTTTAAAAATCGCTACCGTGACCGTTAGCTAAACAAGTTAGTTGGAATGAGCCCCAGTCTCTTCACCTGTGCTGTAGCACACTGAGTGCCTTACTAGTACCTTTTAAGTTTCACAGAATTAACAAAATAGTATTTTTTTTTTCTAATTTAGCTCAAGTGAAATCTTACCTGAAAGCCCCAGATGTCGCTGGGATGAGTCGTCTTCTCTCTGTGGGTTGCTAAGAGATGAATAACTGGGCTCGCGCAAACAGAAAACCGCCGCATCGGCCTCTGGTAGTGAAGCCGACTCAGAGCCGACGCTTGAGGAGAGCACTGACCGAATTATATCGGCCTACGCCTGGCCGACACTTATTAGATGATTTAGGTAATGAGGCCGACGTTTCGCCATTGGGCCGGCGTCGGCCAGACATACGTGTGCTGTCCGGGACTGGTATCTACAGTTTTATTTTCATAATAATTTGTTTGTTAGAATAGACAATTACAGCGGTCTATAACAAATATTAGCAGGGTTCGTACAAGCTGCTTAAAATGCCTGAAGTACTTGACTTTTACTTTTTGAAATGCAAATCCTTAAAAACCCTCGGAAACAGCCATATTTAGGAAAAGGTGCTTGACCTATTGAAAAACAATTTGAATGAAATTAGTGTTTAATGACAATTTTTGTTGTCATAAAAACCTTCTTCATTACAATACAAAATAACAAATGTCTATAGAAAATATTATGAAAACAATAACTTGTACTTTTTTCATCATTATATTGTTTATATATTATAATTGTTTAATAACCATTTAACAAGTCACATAATAATCAATTTAATATCAAATTCAAATTATAATATTAATTTTGTATTATATTTTAAGTAAACTAATCATTAAACATTTGTAATCATTCAAAAAATATTGGTCATTTCATCTTAATGTAGTTCAGAAATGAAGGCCATAATGCTAATGCTGTTCACACCAGAGAACCACAGGATAACAAATCCTTCAAGATCTCAGTTCAAAGACTTTGAAAATGTTTCATTTAAGTGACTAAATAAAAAAATGCATATAAATTCATTACATTTTCATAAACTTTAATAAAGCCCAATATAGTAAGTATGCAAAAACTGTAATCTCCTAAATACCATTACTTTTTTATCTTATTTTAATCGTATTGACAATATTTTCCTCAAGTTGTCAGACATTACTGAATGTACATCCAATTGAAGAAGGGACACTATATTAGTTATCTATTTTCATATTGTGCATATAATAGTACTCACATAAGGACTCATAATTTACTTGAAAAGAGATATGTCCATTGTGTAACTGCATCATCTACACAAACCATTGTGCTTGGACCCCGATGATGGCCTTGAGTTAAACCGCATTGATTCAGTTACCTTCTGTGTCGTTTCCCACAACGCTTTGGCGACAGGACTTTGAAATAGCAAACAGGGAAAACAGTAAAATGCATTACTTATTTCACATCCAGCTAGCCAACTCTGTCCAAGCTGTTGTCATAGCCTAGTAGGCTTTTTTATTAGAATAGAAAATAGCAAGGGTCGATAGAAAAATATAATGAAAACAATAACTGTTGTACGTAATCTGTTGAACGCTGGACACACGAGTACTCTGGTTCTTTTGCCCCAAGGCTGCCCTGACGGGTTTTGCCAAGCCAACATCAAAGTTCGTCTTCAAACTTTAGCTTCTAGTTTTCTTTTTTTTGTTTTTGTTCTAGTGCTGTGAAAATTAGTGCGTTAACAGAGACAATAAATTTTTCCAATTTAACAGCGTTAAAAATATTTTACACACACAAATACGGTGGCACGAGCTGTAGCCTATATCATTTCATATTAAAGCGCAAATGAAACTACGAGCATGCGTGTCAGATCCGCGTCACGTTCAGCAGCGGCAGCTCTTAAAGTAATAGCAGCCAAATAACCTAATAACCCAGCTGCTGTGATGTCTGTTAATCAAAGAACAAAAGAAAAAAAGAGGAAATTAATAACTTTTATAGCCTTAAGGATTCAGCTATATTTAACTTAGCATTTAGTGTTGATAACTTTATTAAATTTCTGAATATTTCCTACTTGCTGAAGGGCACAGGTAAATATGACATTTATTATAATGGGTTTATGTGAAGACTGTTTTAAGTTCACTTAAATTAGTTGTTATTTTTCTAAAGTTTAATAAATGTTAAAATTGAGAGCTCTCAATTATACTGTAATGTTGAATGGCTATAGTCAATGGTTAAATATTAGGAAAAAAATAATTTCCTAGAGACATCAGTGATACTCACTTTCAGTCATAAAAAAAGATGCCATTAAACAAATATTAAAAATATACTGTCTTTATGTTATTTCTACATTAATCTGAAGATTGAATGTGAAATTATGGCAATATAAAAGTATATTTAAAAACTTTAATGTTAGGTGGGATTAATTGCGATTAATCATGATTAAGTTCAGAAAAAAAATGTGTGATTAATTCATTTTTTTTTTATTAATTATCAACTGACAGCACTATTTTTTTCAGAAACAAACTTGATATCTTATGTCAAATAAATGTATGTTGATTTAAGACTAGAAAACAAGGGATAAATACTGAATATGCATGGTTTACTCACCGCTACGATGCGCTTCATGGCCTCCAGCTTCAAGGAGTCTTTATTACTGTCCAACATCTCCTTCAGGTCATCATGTCTGAAGATGTAAAACAAAAAAGAACAAAAAAGAAAGGTGTCCATTATAAGATGTATCATCCAGACTCATCTCAACTCTTTAAGAGGCCTGCGGACGTTCACGAGTTCAGAAGAACCAACCAGAGAAAATGAAATCAAGCCTTCCATCAAAGGATTCACACAAATTTGACACACAGAGGATCAAAACAGACAAACACACCCAGAAATACCATCAACAGCATGATTTGGTTTTCATAAGCACCAGATAATAACCCAAGAGAAGCCACAAACCTCTCTTTCTCATTTGGATGTCAATTGTTTCTCCGAGAAATCAATGGAAGTAAATTGTTGTTCTGACATGCATTGCTTTCTACTCATGCAACAGTTTCTTATTAATTGACTGAGGAGAGAAAGACTAAAACAGTTTGCCAAGTTTATACTTAATAATATATAATAAATAAAATCTTACAAACTAGTATTGTAGCAACCCATATATTTGCCTGCAACAGTTACTGCAATAAAAAAGTACATTTCAAAATAAAAGCTCCCCATCTCTATCATTAATTGTAAAAGTATCATAGTACATTATCATTAATTTAGGTTAAAAAAAACTGTGTTTTTCAGCTGTGTAAGTCATAAAAAAGAGAGAATGAGAATATCCTTTTTGCTTTACTTTATAAGTACTGCCTGCAAGCATTAGCAATTAGCAAATTCTGGTTTGACGAAATGTCTTTTGTTGTTCTAATGCTAATCGCTTATTTTCCTTTCCCATCCATTGGTTGCAAAGTAAGTGGTGTAGATTTATTCACTTTAAAAGTGTCTTTTTATCCATAGCACAAGCAGTTAAGTGTGATTGCCATCCTGTGACTTTTAGCTATTTAAAAAAAGGAATCAGGCCTTCAAAATGCATAAAATATGATTCTGTTTCACACAATATGTCAACACATTAAAGACAACTTGTTTTTCAAAGGGTCTTTAAAGATTGAAGATGGATTTAAGTATTTGTTGATCTAAACTGACTTTATGTTCTCTATTAGCTAATGTCTGTGACTCCAAACGAACCCAGAGGCATGATAATTAATAAAGCCAATGATCCTCCAAACATCTGGGAAAACCTATAAATATTAGATTATTATCTAAATTTAAGAGATCCTCAGTTTGAACCACAGTGAGTCAAGAGGGGTTTATTTGAGAATCTGCAAATCAGTCACATGACAGGCCAAACTCATTCTGATTGGCTGTGACACTAAGACCCACATCTGATCCTGGGTCAATCGACTCGTCAATCCGACGCAGATGAGACTGTGACATCCTGCGTGCAAGAAGTATAAGCCCATAACCCTTCTGTCCATAGATACACACATTACTATAACAACCACATCCTAATGTTAGCAATCTCCTTTTAGAAATAAGTCATGAAGGAGAGATGTTGAGTCTCTTGTTTTATCTCTCTGTCTTGCCATTAATCACACTGGCTGGGTTTAAATCAACAGACTGACATCTGTTCACACATATAGACACATTCACACACAAACTAACTGAATGAACATATCTAATATCAAATCCCACTTACATGTGCAGTCTTGGCTCAACTATGCTCAGATTCAAAGAGAACTTAATGTGTTTTTTTTTTAATAATAATTAAGTTTGCTTGTCCTTTGATGATGATGATGATTCATACACATCAGGAAATAGTAATTGAATTTACAGAATCTAAAACCAGATCTAAAAATGCTTCATTTGTGTGTTAAACCTTCTCACTCTCGGACATAAATGACCCACAACATCAAAATTAAGGTTTTGTTGCTTTAAGAGTTTGGGGTTAGTAAGATTTTATTATTATTATAATTATTTTAAAGAAAATTAATACTGAAATTGATCCACAATGGCAGTAAAAACATTTATAATATTACACAACATTTATAATTCATTTAAATGCTGTTTTTTGGACTTTCTATTAATCACAAAAATATTAAGCAGCACAACTATTTTCAACATTGATAACAATAAGAAATGTTTCTTGAGCAGCAAATCAGCATATTAGAATGATTTCTGAAGGATCATGTGACACTAAAAACTGAAGTGATGCTGAAAATTCAGCTTTGATCACAGGAATAAATTATGTTTTAAAATATATATTCAAATAGAACACAGTTATTTAAATTGTATAATATTTCACAAATTTACTGTATTTTTGATTAAATTATCAGATTTATTTAATCACACAGAACATTAGTGTTAAAAGGTGCTGTAATATTCACATAGCGAAAAGCCAATCATTGAATATATTCAAATTTACGCAAATTCCAGATTGGTTATGGACACATATAGTACTATAATATGCTAAATAACTCCTGAATTGCTAAACATGATGTATAATATCTACAGTGATGCATAGTGTTGGGAAGGTTACTTTGGAAATGTAATAGATTACAGATTACATGTTACCCTATTTAAAATGTAACAAGTAGTGTAACTATTTATAATTACTTTATTAAAGTAATGTAACTGATTACATTTGATTACTTTTTGATTATTTTCTGAATTTCTAACAAATGTTTTCAACTGTTAATCATTTTGAAACATTTAAAGCAGGCAGGGTTAACCTTATAGAAGTCCTCAACACTGATTACTACCAGACTTGCAAAATCCTTCATCACTTGAATTAAGATTATAAAAATTTTATTTTAAAGCACAGCCACCAAAAACAATCAGACTTTAGCTCCTCTTTTAACTTTGAGATTGTTCTGAGGTTAAATACAGATTTGAAATCATAACAAGATATAGTTTAATAGCTATGATGCTGTTTTTTAGAACAAATGTTTGCATAGCAAATATGTCAGGAAACACTGGCATCTAACAATGCCTTGGAAAAATAAAAAACCAGTTCATCTTAAAAAAAAAGCATATACATAATCCCAAATAGGAAATAAAACAGTTATTAAACAAGCATGTGTCCTATTCTTTGTCCTAAACTCCTGAAACACTATAGTGTCTCATATTTTAAAGCAGTCATTCCAATTTGAGAAAGGAATCAATCAAATATGTATGTGTGTGAAATACCTTTTCATAAGAAACTGTAATTTAATTACACTTTTTTTTCCTCAGTAACTGTAACAGATTACAGTTACATTTATGTTTTAATTCAATTATGTAATTCCGTTACATGTAACCAGTTACTCCCCAACACTGGCGATGCAACACTGGATTTCCACTAATGTCACTACAGATCAGAACCCTGATCAATGAAAACATGTCAAGCATTATGACACCCCTAATCATGTCCCAGCGGGTTCAGAACGAGCCAATCAGAGCAAGTGTGTTCCCTCAAAGCTGTGGCATGAAAATATTACGAGCTGGCCGAGATAACACAATTCGCTAATTAAAACATTCCCCCGGTGGCTGTCATGCCACTGTCGCTGGAATTAAACCACTATGATCTCTCGCAACACACCCAGGTCCTGCTCTCTGGTTTCCACAGCAACAAAGAGAGCAATAAACTCCAGTGAACAGATTTGCTGCCAGAGTCTCCCACCCAACACAACTATCGATTGCTCTTGAAAAAAGACTCCCTCAGCAGCTTTCATTAGCTGGAAGGGTCCGCAGAGATTCACGCCGTGTAAACACTGTCAAATATTAGTGTGTGTGTGTGTGAGAGAAGGTGTGGGCGATGTTTCCTTTCACGCATGCTAGTCATGTGTGGACGCGCTCTGTCAGCTCCAGTTACCTCACACACACAAATGCGCGCACACGCAGTGGGTCGTGATCAGAGCGACGTAAGAGGATGAACACGGGCTTGGTGATTCAGCAGACGTGCTACAGTCAAATACATCATCCCCACAGTACGGCAGATTATCATATGTCATATTCCAGAGTGCTGTGCATGAACTGAATGAACTGTAAGTTGTTTTGGATAATAAATGTAGTGGATAAACAGTGTCACACAACAGAGATGAGCTACGGGAAGTCTGTGTATCACAGTATGAACTGCTGCATGCAGAGGGAACACAAACCTGTAATCACTTTCCCTCCTGACCTGCATTGACTGAGCACAAGTGCTTTGATTTACATACGGGAGCTTTTAGCAAATTAATTAGTCCTGACGATAGATCAGACGCTGGGTATATTAACAATAATGGGGGGGTATTTACTCTAATGGAAAACTCTTAGGCCCAAAACACAGTCTAACCTGTTATATAAATAAATACTGTGTGTGTGTGTGTGTGTGTGTGTGTTTAAAACAATTGCAAGATTATATATATATAATGTCATTTTAACAGGTTAGATTGTGTTTACAAAAAGCAAAATGCTTAAAGCAAATATACAAATATATTTATTTTATATTTATTTTTATATATTAATATTATTATTTTTAGATATTTATAATATTTAAGCTTGATGCATAACTCTAACTTGTTTTCAAAAATAACTTAAAATAATGTAATAGTTTGAGATAAAAATGTACATTTTTAAGTTCAAATCAGACATTAATATCAACATTGTTTATAAAGCTGATAATAAAATGATTACTGTTGATGTTTATAGTTATAAAACATCTAGATGAATGTGCAGACATTTGAAAGAAACTCTACCATCCTCTAGAGCACTTGTTACAGTCACAGTTACAACTCAAGAACATGTTCAACAACACAAATCACTAGCAATGCGTTGTCCCAGCATTCACATATGCGTTTGCATGAGAGGAACATTGAACTAATGCAAAAGTAAAGCCATTTTATAGCATATGTAATGACCATATATAATGAAATATAAGCTCCCTGCAGAGAATCTGATTTGCAATATATCTCCTATGGTCTCCTTCTTCATGCATGAGACACTTTGAGCTCCATATTATTACAGTTATTCATAATTCAACACTCTACAGGGTTTCTCTCTCTCTTGCAGCCTGTTGAGGAGCACAGCTATCCTCTCTGAACACAAACTCTGAGACAACTCTTAGAGTCCCTGCCAACAGGTCTGGACCATGTGTAGAGATCTGCATGACTCAGGTGTCACTGTACAAGCAGGTGCACAGGTGAATGTTACACCAACCAGAGCTGACAATTAACAAACCCTCTGCTCAAGAGGTTCAACAACATGAAGAGAAGATCCAGGAGGGAAGAAAAAGCACTAACGAGAGTTTCTCCCAGACAGCAACGTCTCTTAAAGAGTTTCAGAAGTGACCAGATCATAAGCGTTATACCAATTACACACACACACACACACACACACATATATATAGAGAGAGAGAGAGAGAGAGTTTTGCATAATTTTATAGTATAATATTATTATATTAAAAGTATAATAATTTATCTAAATTAAGTAGAATGTGTATATACTGCATAAAATATTTGCTGATATATAAATATGAACAACCAGTAAAAACCAGCAACCACCACATAATAAATCAAATCTGCTTCTTTTGTATTTTTTGTTTTTGTACACACACACACAAACACACACATTGATTATAATATATAATTGTAAAAAAAAAAAACTATTTTATATGTAAATTATGTATATTACATTATATATGTGTATGATTTTTACATAGAAAATAAGCAATAAGATTATTTTTACATAGAAAATAAGCAATAAGATTATTTTTTAAAATTATCGATTTAATAAATTTATCAACTAAATTAATTAATTTTACACTAGTTATACAATCAAATTCTTCCAAGACCAAATGATATATAATACACTTATACACACACACACACACACACACACACACACAAGTACTATATTACTTTTACTTACTATATATATATATATATATATATATATATATATATATATATATATATATACACATATATACTCACACACACATTACATGTAAATTATTATATATATATACTATAAAATAAAATTTGTTTATATAGTTTATAAATTTAATTTTTTTATTTTAATTTTAAAAATCTTATTAATATTTGATATAATTTCTAGATAGTTCTAATTAAATGTGTACTCATTTTTAATCATTTTAATCTAAAATTTTACATTTTGAATGATTTTTAAATGAATTATCTCATTTGTGACTATTTTTTCAGAGAAACAACAGAAGCAAAGTGGCTTAAATCACACTTAGATAGAGCATCATTCACACAGCCATTCATGACTTTACATGAGTGTTAGCGTACCGTAAAGGTTGCGATTGAACGCTGGTAAGCCCCTCCTCCAGCCCAGGTCGATCCTCTGACCCGTCCCCCCCTCCACTCCCACCCCCGCCGCCCGTCCCCCCAGATCTCAGGTGTCGAAGTTCTTCGGGCTGGACAGCGCTGTACCAGTTTTGCGGGCTGCTGTCAGGCGTCAGCACCGGACTGAGAGCCTCCTCCTGGCCCTGAGCGACTCCTTGCACGCTCTTCACAATGTTCACGGCGTTCACCGGCAGCTGGAGCAACTTCTGCATGGTAGTCATCGTCAACCTAGTCTGAAAACTTCCGCACCTGTTTAGATCCCGAGGCAGGTAAACACACCTGTAGATGATTCTTGAAGAGCAAAATGCTCACACACACCTGTAGAATCCGTCTCAAAAGCAACAGTCCGTAAACTCCAAAGCACAAGAACGTAACAGCCTGTTGTACTGAATCCTCAGGTCTGGTCTTCAGCTCAATGCAGATACGGAGGCTTCGAAGCGTCTTTCGTGTGAGACGGCCCTAAGAGGTGAGGAGACAAGAAGGGAGGTGACGGCAAAAGCTGTTCTCATGCTGCTCAGAGCTGACTGATGGTGAACACACTGCTCTGATCGCTGAGCAGAGCTAAACCCTGCCCACCAGCAGCAAACCCCGCCCCTCATGAAACACACGCTCTGTCTCTCCCTCTCCTTTCATTCACACCATCGCTCTTTCCCAGCTCTCTGGCACATTTTTCTGTCCCTCGTCCTCTTTTCCATCGTATTTTCTGCAACGGTCGATTGCCTCTCCCTCTCTCTGACATGACTCAGCTATAAATGCTGCTCTGAAAAAAGGCTTTTCACAGGAAAACCCCTTCGTTGGGATGTCAACACGCACAAGCACTGTATTATTATTTGCTTCGAATGCTAAATAAAGATGAAAAGCCACAGTGCAGATATTCACACGTTCAGACATTCATGCTCTCTTGAGTGCACATTCTGCACCATTCACATTCGGTTTCTGTTTTTTGACTCATTATTTGATTCATTTGACAAAGGTTCAAATATTTCTTGGCTTTAAAATGTGAAATAACAGATTTTTGCACTAATGATTAAAACTGGATGCTACTGGCTTAATGTAAAACATGCACAAAATGTGATCATGTGACATCAGTGTTGCATACTATTGTTTACAGTAGTATATACTATTTAGTATATAAAGAGTCAGTAAGCAGTACACTAGAACTACATGCAAAACATAGGGCCAGATTTACTAACAGCTTGCACCAGCGCAAACGGTCTTCTGCTGTTAAAATAGTACTGTCAGGATTTACTAAAGACACGCAGTGAAGAATTAGCACTGAAAAGGCTTGGACACAGTTATTTTTCTGCCTGACCTTATTGAATATGCATTTGTAGGAGTTTCCCTTTCAGACACAAAATTTATGGGAGGAGAGTTTTAAAATGAATCACACAACGTGATTTACTAACGTTTGCGCTTGCCAATTTGGGGCATTATTTAACGCCCCAAAAAAGCATGTCTTAAAGCAGGAGCTAATTTGCGCTGCTCTAGGGTAGATTGCATTGGTCATTATGGAAATGATCTGGCTGCGTCTGTGTTCTTTAATGTGCGCATTGTCAGTAAATCAGACGCAGAATTTTCCCCTCCCATCGGTGCTTTTATGGAATTGCGCTCTAGCGCTAATTTGCCCTGTTTAGTAAATCTGGCTCGTAGTGTTCAAATAGCTCAAATTGGTTTTAAAACTGAGTCAAACTGAAAGCAACTGAATCTAAATTATAAACTAAATCAGACTGATTCACTGATTTGATTCACTTTCATTCTGATTCAGTTTCAGTCTGTCCAATTCAGTTTGATTCAGTTTTATTCTGTCGATACAGTTTGATTCATTTAAATCAGTATGATTCAGTTCCATTCACTGCCTGATGCAGTTTGAATACATTTGAATCCATCTGCTTTGATTCAATTCACTTTCATTTTGTCCCATACAGTTTGATAAAAGCGAATCAGTTTCATTCTGTCCAGTTTAATCTGATTTAGCTCAATTCAGTTTTTTTCTGAAAAAAAAAAAAAACGTTTTATTCTAATACAGTTTGATTTATTTGAATAAGTACGATTTAGTTTGATTCACTGTCGTTCTGTCCAGCACAGTTTGATTAAATTTTAATGTATTTTGATTCAATTTCATTCTATTTCGTACAGTCTGAATCATTTGAATTCATCTGATTTAGTTTGATTCAGTTTGATCCTTCATTTCAGTTTGACTAAAATGCTTTGGTTTCATTCTCTATGACATTTTGTATTCAACTGAATCAGTATAATTCAGTTTGATTCATGTTCATTCTTTCCAGTACAGTTTGATTCATTTGAATGCTTCAGATTCAGTTCCATTCCAGTCACATTTAGTCTGATTTAAATGATTCCATTTTTTTCTATCCGATACAGTTTGTTTCATTTGAGTCATTTTGTCAGATACAGTTTGGTTACATTTTGATCAATCTGATACTTTAATCATGTTTGACGCAGTTTGATCAAAACGATTCACTGTCATTTCGTTCAATACAGTTTGATTCATTTGAATGAGTCCGATTCTTACTGTCAGCATGTGACGTGGCGTTTCTGAGCCCAGAATAACATGGAGAATGGGGCATCTGAATTCACAGACAGACGCAGAATTCACACTGCAGTGCTAAAAGCCACTGACCTCTAAAGAGACATTCTCCTGCGTCAGAAAGCCCCAAATCTCTCTACACTCACATACAGAGTCTGTCTGTCTGATCTCCAGCAATCTCATGAATTCTCTATAGGTTAGCGTTTCTGCTTCTCTGTTTATTTAGCTGTTAACGGAGCAGAGATGGAGAGCTGTACAGTAGCAGATCAGAGGGGTGTGTTGCCAAGGCAACAACAAGTGAGGATCGCTCGTCTTCATGTTTACTGTGGAACCAGTCGAACTGCCATTACACACACACACACACACAGACACACACACACACAGACACACACACACAGACACACACACACACACACACACACACACACAGACACACACACACACACACACACACACAGCACACACACACACACACACACACACACACACAGACACACACACACACACACACACACACAGACACACACACACACACACACACACACACACACACACACAGACACACACACACACACACACACACACACAGCACACACATACACACACACACACACAGACACACACACACACACACACACACACACAGCACACACATACACACACACACACACAGCACACACACACAGGAATCAGTGCTGCATGTCCATCTAAATAAAGCTTTTTTTAAAGAAATGAATACTTTTATTCAAAAAGGACGCATTAAATTGATCAAAAGTGAAAGTAAAGACATTTACAATGTTAGAAAATATTTCTATTTAATATTTCTATTTCACATAAATGCTGTTCTTCTGAAAAACCTATCACTGTTTCCTCAAAAATTTGAAGCAGCGCAACTGTGTTGAACATTGATAATAATAAGAAATGTTTCTTGAGCAGCAAATCAACATATTAGAATGATTTCTGAAGGATCATGTGACACTGAAGACTGGAGTAATGATGCTGAAAATTCAGCTTAGCATCACAGGAATAAATTACATGTTAAAACATGTTAAAATATAAAAAAGCTATTTTAAATTGCAATAACATTTCACAATGTTACTGTTTTTACAATATTTTTGTACAAATAAATGCAGCCTTGGTGAGAATATGAAGCCGCAAACTTCTGAACAGAAGTGTATCTACTAATAACCCACCACCACAGAAGCTCACTGTATTTCAGATCACATTACAGTATCTATATCACAGCGCTCCGCTCACCATTAGATAAGAAATAAATATATACTTCAAACGTCAGTCAATTCCAAAACACTATTTTAAGCACCATCGAGAAGTAATAAGGCTGTAGTAAAGTCAGGTTTGTGAATCGTCTTTATATTCACATGAATTCACATGACAGCCTGACTATAGAAAAGATGTGAAAATGTGTGCGTCTGGCTCCCTCTACTGTCTGAGAGAGGAATTACATGAACTAAATGATGCCCAGTGAAAGGCCAGATTTATCCAAGCAGTGTTATTTATTTAATTTATTTATTTGTTATTTATTTAGATTTAATTTATTTCTAATGTATTTAAATTATCATTCATTTTCATTTCCATTTTTCTGTTAATTTAAGTACTTCAGTTTATTTCAGCTAATTTCTAATTTGTGTTTAAATTAGATGTTAAAGCAAAAGTTTTTCATCTAATAATTCCAGCTTTATTTCAATTACTATATATATATATATATATATATATATATATATATATATATATATATATATATTTTAACTTTAGTCTTATTTAACTATAACAACACTGGATTCAACAAGCATCAAAAACACAACAGATAAATGATAAAAATAGACATTTCAACTGAATAATATTAGTAAATAAACACTGAAGCCATCAGCTACAGGATGAACACGTTACATGACCACAGCAGAAACAGACCATAGCCTTGATATTCTCCACACATCACACTGGTCTGAAGCACCTTCTTCTAAATATAGCCACAGACAGAGAAAGAGAGTCTGCCAACATTGATTATCAATCTCAGTAAAAGATCTCATCTTCATAATATATATATATATATAAACTCCCCGCAATGATCTGGGAAGGTTACTTTTTTAGTTACAAAAAAAGAATTTTAGTATTTTTTAATATACGTTTATATTACGTACATACTTGCGTACATTTTATTAATATGTTGAATAAGCTTTTATTTTATATTTTCAGTTTTTTATTTTAGTTTCAGTTTGAATCATTTTGTGTGCTATTGTCTTTTTTTTTTTTTGCTTTATATATTTTTTTAATATTTTTTTTTTTAGTTTTATGTATATATATATATATATATATATACATACATATATATATATATACATATATCACTTTAATTTATTGCTAAATAGATTTTTTTTTTCAATTGTGTTGTCAAAGATAAACAGTGTGAATTAAAAACCCAGAGTAAAGCATAATTGTGTGAAACATGAACAAACATGGACTCCCAAGCTTATCCCAGCAAACAGTTTTTTGTTTCCCAGAGTGTTCTGGGAAGGTTAACTAATGGTAATAAAAATAACACGCAAAAATATCATCTAGAGAACGTTCTGTATAAGTTCTCTTTAGGTTATTACAAAAGAACCATCTGAAACAGTCTGGGAAGGTTATTTTTTGATTAAAAAACCTTCTCTATCGTTCCTCAAAAATAACCAACATTCTGTGTTTGTTAAGATGTTAATCTAGGGTTGTACTCAACAGAGACGTGTGTAGATGAAGAGGTAGCTGTGCTAGTCAGCATGCATGATGCTAGCGACGCTAAGTCTATATGATAGCGAGATATAGAGATTACAGGGCTATATTTACACTGTAAAAACAACGAGATATCACTGCCACACAAATATTAACTACATAAACCAACAATTTCACCAAATAATCGACTAAAACAGTCAAACTGAGGTGTAAAGCTGCACAGAAGTCATCATGTGAGACCTGAGCGCTGTCCACAGACCGGTGCTGAAACATTCACACACACACACACACACACACACACACACACACACACACACTCCATTCACGCCAGTTCATCTGACTGTTTATCATCTCTTGTTTTTCCACAGGATTCATTCGTTCGTCCGCGCATGCGCACCTCGCCCTGTCTGAGATTTTCGGTACGGTAATCGCTCCGGTGGGCCGCGTTCACCGCACGCAGACTCGCCGTGTCTCACCTCTTGTAGTCGGAGGAGAAGATGCCGCCGCTGGCCGGGTCGTGGCCGTACTCGGGCTCGCTGGCGGAGCCGCCTTTCTCATCGCTGAACGCGGAGCTCGCGGACATCTCTGCTGCTGATGATGCTGAGCGGCGGAGAGTCACGTGACGGTGCTGAAGCGGACAGGGCCGGCGGCGCGCGCATGCGTGAGTGCGTGAGCACCTCTACGTTCATCGTTGTTCATATCTGTTCAAGTTGTGGTGAAAACATTCAATTTCATTTTATTTCATTTAAAAAATTAAATTTAAAATGTAATTTAATTTAATATAATTATATTTAATGTCTCAGTACTGTAATGAGCTATGCAAAACAACGGAAATAATAGCGAAAATTTAATTTAGCATCTGATTTTAGTAATAAAGATTTATCTTTTCGAACTAAATGTAATTAAAATACAAAAATTTAATTTTAGCTGTGTTTAATTTTATTTTATGTCCTCATTTCCGTGTGAAGTGTTCATGATATAAACATAAGATTTTATTTCATCGGTACTGTAGTGAGATATTCACAAATAAGAATAATAAATAATAATAATAATAATAATAATAATAATAATAATAATTTATTATCTAATTTTTAGCATCTAATGTACTTTTTGTTGCATTTAATTTTATGTGCTCAATTTACATTTAATCTTTAGTTTTCTTGAGAAATCACATTGAACTAAATGTAATTAAAATACTAAATTTTACTTTGAGTTGTATTTAATTATTTTCTGTCCTCTTTTTCCTACTAAGTACCAAAAAAGTTTATATATGTATGTATATGTATTTTTTTTCATTCCTCCGTACAATATGCCCAAACACACAAACCCATAATACAGAATAATTTAATTTTTGAGACGGATTTTAAGAAGAATTTCATTTTGAGAATGATTTCATGTTTCGTTTTATAAAATACTTAAGTGTATTATTATTATTATTATTATTATTTATTTTTATTTTTTTAATTATTATTTTGTTAGGTTTACTTTCTAACCACCAGATGACAGCAGCGCTCCAGCACACAGATGTTTGGTCACACCTGATCCTCACTGAGTGACTCACACTGCCTGTATTTATTGCATAGATCATATTTACAAAATATCTTTCTTGTCTACTAATGAAACTAATGTGAAATGAAGGGCCAAAGACTAAAAATAGCAACATGACATCATTCCAAAATGAACGTCATAGCAGCAGACCAATCAGAAATAGCCTTCAGCAGAGTCTGTCCTGTGGTGGGTGTATGGGTTTTCAGTTCTCAGGCCAAAAGTTGACATCAGCCAGCCTGAGTAAACATAAAACTTTTCTCTGTTCATTCATGTACTAAAATACTTTAAAGCCATTTATGGCATTTCTTTAATGTAAACAGCAAGATGCCATTACAGAATTGCTCTAATAAGAGCTGAAAGAGCCTGTAGTCATCCATGATAAATAGACAGATACTTGTCTCTTTCTGTCTGTTCTCTGAAGGAACACTTCAGATCTTTTCTTGGATTCAGGAAATCCCTCTTAAGTGGGAGACGGACAAACATTTTTTCTGCTCTGTGTCAACATACGACTGTTCTTTCATGTCAGAAACACGTGTTTATCTGCCTTATTTTGCAACGTGGAAGGTTTTTTTTTTATGTGCGAGACTTTTGATTTATTAGCCAAAATAGCTAAAAGAAAAACACAGTGCAGTAAAACTATTTGCGCTACAAACCCTTGTGTTCATGAACTCGATAATACATTAAAGTAATATGATACAAACACAAGTTTGAAATATAACGTTTCCAGCATAACAGACTGTTTTTGTACAGCTAAAGTAAACAGAAGTGAATGAAACCGAAAGCCTCGCAACTTTAAGATAAAAAAAATAATGCAGATACGGTTAATACGTACACTAACAGCAGTTCTGGGTTATTTACATCAAGGCTATGGTCAGAACAGCATATAGTACTATATTAATTTCCACAGTATATGCCTATAGTATGCATGAGGCTGCATTTATTTGATCAAAGATACAGTAAAAAGTAATATTGTGAAATATTACTATTTCAAATAGCAGTTTTCTATTTAAATATATTCCTGTGATGCTAAGCTGAATTTTCAGCATCATTAGTCCAGTCTTCAGTGTCACATAATCCTTCAGAAATCATTCTAATATGCTGATTTGCTGCTCAAGAAACATTATCAACAGTTAATACCTGTAATAAGAAACTATAATACATTTTTCCAGATTTTTTTAAAATACAAATTTCAAAAGAACAGCATTTATTTGAAATAGAAGTCTTTTGTAACATTTTAAATGTCTTTACTGCCTGTTTTGATTGAGTCCTTGCGGAATAAGAGAATATTTTAAAATCTTACTCAACCTTTTAAAAATCAACTTTTTAGTACACAAGCATATAAAACAAACATGAGCTATGAACCACAAGTGTCAAGTTCTGACTTCTGGGTCTTTAAATATGTGCCAGATGAGGAGGAGGATTTCCCTTGTGGAGTCTTGGTTCCTTGTAAGGTTTTTTTTTCCTTGTCTGCTTAAACATGTAAGAGGTGTTTCCTTTGTCATTTGCCTCACTTGGGAGTTAGTAAGGTACTATTTTTGGTAAAGCTGACTTGGAACAATGTACTGTGAAAGCACCATTCAAATGAATTGAATTACCCACCGATATTCTTTCAGACTTAGTTTGAAAACAATAGCGTTGTTCAAATAAACACCAGCTTTTCTCAGGCCAGATCTGCAGTTGTGTTGTGATTAGATGAAGTTCTGTTCTTCAGCTTGTAACAGCTGCTTAGGAACTGATGCCTTAAAAGGAAAAATATGGAACAAGAGAGCAGATATACACACTAAAATAACTCGTAATCTCATGATATCTGCAGCAGTTATATGAGGGCTATAGAAGGGTGTAAAATCCATACAAGGAAATGATATTTAAGGAATAGTTCACCCAAAACACTGAAAACTTGGTGAAATGTACTCATCCTCAGGCCAGCCAAGATGTAGATTAGTTTGTTTCTTCATTCAGATTTGGAGAAATGTAGCATTACATCACTTGCTCACCAATGGATCCTCTGCAGTGAACGGGTGCCGTCAGAATGAGAGTCCAAACAGCTGATAAAAACATCACAATAATCCACACCACACCTAAATTTGGAATCATATTACAGCAAACAATTTTGGGTGAAATGCGCAGTTTGTCCTGTAAACTATATGTATATAAAAAGAAAAACATCACCAGCTGCTAAATTCAAATCTGCGTTCGCTGGCTGGCACAGAGCCAGAGCCACCCACGTTTTTAAAGCGCTGCGCATTATAACCAATCACATACGATTCTGTTGAGCTTATGAATGCAAGGACCAATCAGAGGCGTTCAGATGAGTCATCGCTGAAACACGCTGTTTCGTCACCGCGCGCGCTGGTTGATTGAATTCTCTCATCAGAAACAACAAAGTGAAGTACGAATGTAAGTAAGATATTAATTTCAGTGTAAATAGCTTTAGAGATTATTATGACGGATTTTGAGAGTGCCTGAACTCGCTGGACTTAAGTGAAAATGTTCTTTGATATTGTAAACGCTCTCTTCTTGTACACTGAAAATGTTATAGGCTAATTAGTAACTTACAATGTTTTTATTAAATTCACATTAAATACAAAGTCAGTCATATTAAAAGTATTTTATGGCATGACACACATATCTGGTACTTAAGTAAAAAGACGGGTTTTTATGCGTAGTTAAAGGGGTCCTATTATGCGTTTTCACTTTTTGAATTTTAGTCAGTGTGTAGTGTGTATGTTTGGGCATAAAAAGATCTACAAAGTTATAAATCTCAAAGTCAACTCCAAAGGGAGATATTTAAAAATCCCTTTTCAAGAACTACAACGAACGACTCGTTTGGACTACAAAGTTGTTTTCCTGTATTTGTAACATCACAAATTGGCCAATTAGAATATCATTAAAATAAATCCCGCCTCCGGAAATTCGAATGCACGTTTCAAAATCGAAACCCGGTGCTGGTGTTTTATATCACTGTATTTCTGAAGGAAACTGACTGTCTTCAGAAAATTTTGTTTGTCATTTTCATTTCATCTTGCATGTAATGTCTGATAAAGCAGCGTTTGTGAGCGGAGCACTGCTTTGTGTTCAGCGTTACTGGAGAAACCTCGCTCTCTCCCGCTCCAACAGCGCCTCCTGCTGGCAGAGAATGAATTTGCTTTTAGTCATTCTGCCTATAGCTGTTCGCCAATCACAACGCACTGGGACAGCTAACCTATCACAACACACTTCGTTTTTCGGACGGCGGGCCTTCATCAAACCCGGAACTAATCGAGCCGTTTGTGCCAGACTGGGGAGAAAGGTATTGTAATAATGTAAATTATGTGAAAAGTAATGCGTTTTTCGAACCACCAAACATGAGAGCATGTTCTAGTACACCCCTAAAACGAAATCAAGACTTTGTAAAAGAGCATAATAGGATCCCTTTAATACATTACAGTATAAGGCTTCTTTGCCCATCGCCCATTATAGACCAAATAACAATCTATAAAGGTGCAAAATGCATTTACTTACACATATTTGAGAATCGAGATATTTCATGATATATTTTAGGGATATATCAAATAAAAAAATAAAATAAAACCCCTGCTGAAGAAAACAATAGACACCATTACTAAATTAGTAATGGTTTTGCTGGTTATAATGGGACTTGTATTGGTTTTACTGGAAACTGTAACGGACCCTGTTGGTCTCTACTGGTAATTGGTTGCCTTCTATTGGTGGCTTGTTAAAACCAATAAATCCTAATGGAATACATCCTAAAACACACTACAGAAAACCATTTTTAATGGTTAAATGTTGATGTTTGTAATGGAATTTGTAGTGTAAACCATTAAAATTTTCTGTGATGGTTTTTTTTTTTTCCCCCCCAGTAGGGACATAAGCCTATATCAGTTATACAGTGGTATTGTGGCTGATGTGTGTCACATGACAAGCATGAGAGCCCCCCCTTCACTCGTGCCCCCTCAAAAATAATGAGTGCATGATGCCCCCGACACTACAATACAAAATTATTTGTCAAATAAATGAAACCGGATGAAATATTTAGTTTAGCTGAAATTGTTATAGATTACTTCCAGAGAATGCAGTGATACACGACATAGTGAAAAATGACTGAATGAATAATACTTAAAGTAGGTTAAGATGAATTTAAAAATTGTGCCCCCAAAAGCACAAGTGGCCCCTGTCTGGCCCCCCCCAGTTACTGCGGTCTAAACCCGCCCCCGGGCAAGGCAAGATTTTGCGTGGAGGACTTACAAACAACTTTCGCCTTCACAAGATAATTGATTAACTGAAGTTGTGTGAATTACATGTGGATTGTGATGTTTTTAATCAGCTGTTTGGACTCTCATTCTGACGGCACCCATTCACTGCAGAGGATCCATTGATGAGCAACTGATGTAATGCTACATTTCTCCAAATCTGATGGGGTAAAAAAAAAAAAAAAAAAAAAAAAAAAAAAAAAAAAAAAATGGCCTGAGGATGAGTACATTTTCAGCAAAAAAGCAAATCTACAACTTCGGTTAAACTATTCCTTTAACTGAAAATTCACAGGTGGATTAGAAGAAGCCACACAGAACACTCAAGATCCTCAGATTCCCTTTTATTCTCCAGTTTCACATTCTGAAAAAGAAAAATCAGCATTTTTACTTTTTTTATATTATAATACAGCAATCTCATGTTAGCAGTCCATTTAAATTCGCAGTACTGCCACAGTCTGGAAACTTCAGTATGTAACAGAGCAAAAGGGAAAAAAACAAAAAAAAACAAAAAAAAAAAAACAAAAACAATTGCACTTTATTTCAAACAGGTTATAGACAGAATTAACCAACTAAAACACCAAAAATAACAAGGGAACTCTAAACTGCTCATACATATATAATTATTTAATTGCACAAAACAAAACTGCATAAATATTCATTACACAAATGTACAAAAATACTTGTACATTTCTTCTTTTTTTGTTCAAATATTCTCCAAGCAGACACAGATAGCGGCGGTTTGGTGATTTCAGGGCAGAGGAAGATGCATCGAAGGTCTGGAGGAGACAAAGAACTTGAATCCGCTCGGTTCACGTCAAGATCACAAACAAATACCCAGTGCATATGTCATCAGTTCTTAAAAATAGAAAACAAGTACACAGAGACTGGATCGCCCCAAAAACAAAAACAAAAAGGAGAACAATACAGGTCTCTACCTTCCACACGACGAAAGAAACAGCAAGAAACATTTAGGGTTGGCTGGGACGGAAAAGAAAAGGTCTGAATTCTAAAACTCATGCCTTATCGCATGCAGAATGACGACCTCAAAACAAACATCTACCAGAGCAGCTAGACATGTTGAACGCCTGCGCCTGATTGGCTCGTCAAGCGCAGCTCTTGAAAAGGAGACAGTACCGTGAGGTTTGTCAGAGTCCTCAGCATCTCAGAGTGCTTTGTAAAAGACTTCCTCCAGGAAAACAATCCTTCATGCTTCGATTGTCCGTTAAATAAACCTGATTAAATTAAATGCAGAGCCCAGTTGTCCTTCATTTAAACAGGAGGGAGAAACAAACAAAACGTCTGGTACAGAATGACATCTGTGGAGACGAGAATGGCGCATCAGTGTACAGTCATCTACAATCATACAGACTGTTGAGCATATGCAGCAGGTGAAGCAAGATATACTCACTGATTATTTAACAGAACTGGCGTGACTTCCACCCCGGTTGAGAACTTTCAGAAGGAGAAGGGTACCAGCGCATCTACAGACAAGATAAACAAGAAAAAAGTACAATGAGATCTTTGATATTTCAAAAGCTTCTCTTTGACCAACATGACATGTAATGGACCACAAATAAATAAATTATTTATAAATTTATTATAAGTGATAAATAATAATAAATAATAATAATAATAATAATAATAATAATAATAATAATATTATTATTATTATTACTACATTTGAATTTACTTTTCTAAAAGAATCGTTTCTTAAGTATCACTTGCATATTTTACATGCATAATGTTTTATTAAACTAGTAATATTATTGAAATGTAAATTTATAGAATATTTTTATATAATGAATGTGATGCAGATCTGGACTTTTATTTGCATAATACAATAAAACCATTTTCATTTATAAAAACCTATAAAATTTGGTTTTTAATATGCTTTTAAATTATGCATTGCACACAAAGTATTTTTTAATAATAATAATAATAATAATAATAATAATAATAAATACTACATTAAAACAATAAAAAAAAATATTTTCATGCTTTTAACTATGCATTACATTTTAAAACGTTTATTCTACAACACAAACCACCACTAAAAATTTTAAAATTTATAAAAACCTGATTTTCTTTTCTTTTAAATACTTATGCATTACATTTACGGTTTTAAAATCACATTCATAAAATGTTTATTCTATATTAAACTACATTATAATTTATAAATGCTATTAATACTTATATTCTTCAAAGCTACAATTTAAAAAAAAAAAAAAGCAGCCAACTAAAACTTCTTTGCTGAACCAAAGTTGCTGCCAAAAGGCATTTAAGAATCACTCACAAACCTTTAAGACTATAAAAAGTCTTAAAACTGTAGAGGGCAACAACAGAAACAAAAGAGAACCAGAAAAAGAGCAATTCCTTCAACACGCTCTGGTTTGAGCTGTGCTAATGACCTGACGCAAGCATGAACTCCCTGACTGAGCAGGAAACTCTTATCAGTGCATCTATAAACATCTTTCAGCAAGATGACATTAACTCCTTTCCCGTCCTGCCTTCCCAAACCACGCCAAAACACCCACTTCCCCAGCCAAGGGCAAGAGAATGACAACAATCAGCCTGGCACGTCCGTTTCAGCCCTTCGCCGACTCACTCTAAGCTTCCCACGTTCTTTACGAGGCGTTGGGCGGTTTGACCAGCAGAGCGCAGGCTGTGTAATCTCACTCTGCAGGTGTGTGTTGGAAGAGTCTGGATAAGGTGGAGTTAGAGAAAGCCAAGAGCTCTGTTCTTCCAGCGTTTTAACTGCAGACTTACAGTTGCATCATTCTGGCTACATGCAAACATGCCAAAGGAATTCCACTTTTTTTTTTTTTTTTTTTAAAAAGTTAAGTCATGCAGGATGGCTATTTTGGTAGACTGAAACCATTTTGAATGTTAAGTTCTTCATATTTGTTTAGGAGTTTTATACAGAACAATTATGATAGTTTAATATCCTCCCAACTATGGAGTTGTCCTCTGTAGAGGACATTATATTTTAACAAATTCCTCTGTGACCTTGCATGTCACAGTTTAACATCTGAAACATTTTTACATACTTTTAGAGCATAAGAAAAAATAATGACGAGACAAGGGGAGAAAAAAAAAAATAAATAATATTATTATATTATATATATATATATATATATATATATATATATATATATATATATATATATATATATATATATATATATATATATATAGAAAAGATTACACAGACTCTATACACAAACTAAATATTTGTGTATAAGAAATATATAATTTAAGTGCACAATCACAACAACATAATTTACTATTAAAATTGTTACAATAATAAATTCTTATTTTATTATTATTATCATCATCATCATCATCATCATTATTATTATTATTATTATTATTATAAAAAAATAAATAAATGGATTTTGGAAAATACAAAATGATCGTTGAACTCTCTGAAGCCCCTCAGAGTGACATTGGGCAGAGTGTGTTATCGTGTGAATCCATTAGCACTCGCTCTTTCTCACCCAGAGGATGAAACCTTTTACAACTCCTTTGAGATCCTGACAAAACATACTACAACCTTAACCAGTTATTTCAACCATGACTGTAAAACATTTGTTTGGATCAGATCTTAAGTTTAATTGTAATTTGTTTCTCTTGTTCTCTTACCTTTAAATTGCAAACATGCTTAATTTAAGGCTTGACGAACCTGTGAACATACAGTACGGCTCAAGAGACTGAAGTAAAACCTCTTCATCCATGTCCTTTAGCTTTCACTGGGTTGCCATGACAACCACAAAGTCTAGCCATCCAATCAATAAACTTGATCTGTCAGTACAGTCTTCAAAACCAATCACATTTCATTAAACAAGCGAATAATGCAAGATTTACAATAAACCATGACAATAATCACCCGAGGAGCATAAAACACTTTGATATTAATTTTTACTTGTATAAATCTACAAGGCAAAGCTTTTGCAGGGGAGAATTTTCACATTGCTGTTAATGGATCATAAAAACACTCACACAGTTTTTTGGCTAAACTTTAACCAGCACCTCCCTGGGCACAGATTCACTCAACGACTCAGTCATAATCCAACCTGAGATGCAATTAAAAACAGCTTTTCTCTGATGTGATCTCGTAGCAACGCTAGCAGGCCAAGGAATGCTGTTCTGAGGGATTCTGGGTAATCAGACCTGTCATATTCAGAGTGGACCTCTGACATCTCCTCTGGTTTAGCTGCGTCATGTTGACCCAGGGTCAGTATTAACCAGAGCGCAAGTCAGGGGCATTATGGGAAGAGTTAGCAGACTGAACTACAAGCCACTGAAATGAAGGCTCATGTTATTTGTCAAATAGTGCAGTATACGACAAAACGTATGGTGTAGAATTGCAACTATAAAGTAAATTTTAAATATTTAAACTAGTTTAAGAAAAAATTCAAGAGATTGCATTAAACATCTAAAATAAAACATCTAAATGCAAAATCAAATTCATAAGACAAACTAAAGATTCAAAATACTTTAAACAAAATCTAAATTAAAAAAATATATATATAAAAATTTAAAATAGAAGTGTATTTTGTATTTTGTGTATTCATGTAGATATTTTTTTTTGTATCTCAATTTTTTATTTTGAATCTTATTTTTTTGCATAAGAAAAAAAAAATTTTAAAATAATGACAAAAAAAAAGCATTAAACATTTTAAGACAAAAACGCATACAAATTTAAAAATACAAAAATAAAATTCTATAGATTCAAAAGCCAAATTAAATTCTAAAGAAAAAAAAAAAAAAAAAAAAATTAAAACCCAAATTCAAAATAAAAAAAATGGAAAAAAACAAAAAAAACAAAAACACAAACACTAGTAAATCCTTAACTTGGGCTTTACCCACAATCCTTTACACAAAGCAATAGAACTGAGGTGAAAAGGTTTTCTTTCACCATTTGTTGATACAGAGTTAGTGACACTTTTGAATTTTGAATGTTACAAATTTGCAACCACAGAATGAACTTCCTGTACAAACTAACGGAAGAAACGATCAGCAAGTTTTGGCGACGTCACACCGGACAGAAAAAGCAGGGAGACACAGTGATGGAGTGAAGGAAAAGAGGGCACACACCGGTTGGTCCCTCACCTGGGCGTGCAGGGCGGCAGCGGCAGCAGCGGCGGCGGGGTAGGTGAAGGCGGCGTGAGGCAGGCCTGGGGTCAGTTCAGTGGTGTAGAGAGGATACGGAGCCCACGCCTCAGGAGACGCAGGGATCAGTGCTGCCCCCGTCAGGTCATCTACAGAATCACACATCTGAGCATGACATATGGAACCAAACGCTAGGAAACTGAATCACCACTTACAGCTAGTCAAGTCGATATTTTTAGCGGTTTATACAATAGAAATTTGAAAGCAGCTTCACAGTAATAAAGAGGAAAGTAACAAATGCAAACTTATTGAAATATGAAAAACCCAGTTCCACTATAAAGCAGAAAGAGATAATAGCGTCATTATTCAGCGCAAGTCAGTTCAGTGTTGGATCAGATTAATAATTGTGTAGTTTATCAATAATGAAATAAGTTCAACTCAGCTGTACAGAAACACTGTAATTATTCAGTTCAGTTGAATGTTGATTCAGTTCAATAATACATGTTGAAAAATTCAGCAAATACAAACATTTGATTCAGCTATAAAGCAGCTACAGAAACTGAAATAAGATGAATAATGTCAGCAGTGCAAGTTGTGTTCATCAAATTGATAAGATTACTGAATATTAAGCGCATTTTAACCCCCAACTAAGGAAACATCCAAAACAAACCTTACAGTTCAAAAGTTGTGCTATTAGGGGTTTTTTTCCCCAAGAAAGTTTTGATCAATTTAATGCATCCTTGCTAAAGTGCCAGTTAAACATTTATAATGTTACAAAAGACTTTTCAAAAGAAATGATTTAAGATTCTTTGAATATTTCCACAAAAATATGAAGCTCCATGACACTGAAGACTGGAGAAACGGCTGCTGAAAATTCAACTTTCCATCACAGGAATAAGTTACTTTCAAACAGAAAAAAATCTGATGAAATTTGAATATTCCACTATCACTGTTTTTACTGTATTTGATCAAATGCATCCTTGGTAAACAGACACCAAACTTAAACATTACATAATACACGATGTTAAAACCTGCACTTTGAAACCCGTTTTCAAATGTTTGCAATTTCTGGCCCCTCAAAACAGCATCGTCATGTAAATGAACAGCCAAAATAGGGGTGGGCAATATGACCAAAATCTGATATCACAATAGAGGTCATTTTATTTCACAGTAACAATGTCTATCACAATATAGTTATTTTTGCTTTAAATAAGGTCTTTATGATATCAATTTTTGATACTATAGAAAGTAGAACATAGTAGAACAAATAAGAAATGCTACATACATTATACAATGTAATCAAATGTATAAAAACACTGAATATTCTTCACTGTGTAAATTAAATATTTCTTCTTGGTAAAGTTACAAAAGTGATTTAGTCAAGAGCAGTGACAGATTTGTCTTTTGTTGTTTGAGTAACATGAATGACAGAGCAGGAATATTAGACTGCGGTCACTTTAAGAGCTGCCCGGATACAATATACTGTTACATGCGTTTTCTTTCTCAGCCGTTTTCTTTCAAATCAAGACCTAAATTACGGTGTTTACAAGGATACTTGCAAAGATGGGCATTGACACATGCAAGTGCGGCCTACATCAAGGCCTATAAAACGGCAAAAATAACTCCGTTCAATACTTCCTTGCTCAATAAGCACCGTCCTCAAGTGCACAGAGCAAAGAGAGTTCTCTTTCGCTGCTGACTGCATTTCAACAGCTTAAAAATCACTTGTTTTTAAACCGCAATGCTTAAAAGCGTGTGCAAACGACAAGTTTCTTGACCAAGTAGCGCAGCAACGTCACGCGAGCGTGTAACAGCGATAGAGACTATGGTTTAAAATCTCTACCGGTTGACAAGTTTCTACTAGTTAATCATGTCTACCGGTATATCGCCCACCCTTAGACCAAAATGCATAAAGGTTTTTTTTTTTTTTGTTGTTTTTAAGTTGAAAACAATGTAAATGTATCCTAAAATGCATATAGTCATTTGCTAGTGGCTTATTGCAAATGAACGGAACCAGCGTCATGTTTTGCAGTGTGGGCGGGCATAAGCCCAGTGTTTAACTCACATGGGTCTCGAGCGATGAAGTGCGCACCTAAAGCTGGGTGCAGGTTGGAAGGGTTTGGCGTGGCCATCAGTTTACTCTTCGCCATCTTCGTGTTGGCTTTAGCAAACTCCAGACGCAGCGTTTGAGGGCTCTCTGGGTCAAAGCGGATACCCTGAGAACAGATGAGACCGAACATGGTCTAATTATTCCTTATACAAATGCACAAAAAAATCATCAGGCCCATAAACAGAACAGCAGCACAAGTGCGCTGATTCCCAAAGTATGCGCATGAAACGCATGACGTCATGGAACTTTTCTTAGGGACCAAGTGAAACTTCCCCCCCGTAGAGAGGAGAGCAGCATCTGAGTCAGACTTTTAAGAGCAAAGTTTGGAGGACATAAAGCACAGACAGTCTTATGAATAATTAAAAGTTGCCATCACTTCAGCTTACTGACGGACCAGCGGTTACTTACATTCAACGCATTCTTGGCCGCTTCAGCCCCAGACCGGCTGTCAAACGTGACAAACCCCACAGGCTAGAGAACGGAAAGAAACGCAGATGAACAAACACAGACAGAGGCAGAGACAAAAGGTAGATTTTCCCAATCGACACAAACCAAAAATCACATGAAATCTGTTAAGAGTGCACAATTTCACTTTAATATTAAATTAAGTATTTTTTGTAAGGTATGTAAAGTAAGGTTTTTACATTTAAGAAAAAAACCTTGAACCCATTTATGAAGTAATGAGTTAAACATTTTATATTTCTTTATATATAGGTTCGAGGTTCTTTGTCACATTTCATTTAATATAAAGTCTCTTAACGGTCTTATTTTATTTCTTCATACAAAAGTTAAAAAAAAAAAAAAAAAGAGTCACATATTACATGATAAAACAGTTTCATATTACATACACATTTATGCAAAAAAAAAAATGCAAATATAAAATTTATAATTTGGGGGCTTACATTTAAAGTTAACTTTTTGAGGGAGGTTAATATAAACTGTACATTATTATTATTATTATTATTATTATTATTAAAAAAAAAGAAATAATTCAACTTTACCTGTTTTGAGGTCAGTTTTATGAGAGATCCTTCATATCCCTGTTTAATAAAAAGGACAAATTAAATTAACCTAAAAAGAACCAGTTTTCGAATTTTCTTAAAAACCAATTGTTACAGCCAGAAAAAGGTGGACTAACAAAACTCCCAGCATTTTTTTTTCGGCTGATGTCTCTTACCTTGAAGGGTCTGAACAGCAGGTAAAGCTCACGTGGTTTGATGTCGATAGGCAGCCCGCTGACAAATAGCGTTCGTACCTAGAACAAGGAAATGCCTAAATGACCTCAGCAAACAAATGACACAAAATGCAGTGACCTCTGACCTATGAGTGCTATGTATGGTCATATGAATGTGCACCTGAAAAGTAGAAAATAGGAATGTTTAGAACTACCTTTGATTGTCTCTGTCCCTTCCTATAGTGTCAGAGTCTCCCCGTTTGTCTGCAGAATTTGCTATCGGAGACTGAATGTGTTCGGATCAAAATCTTGAGATTGTGTTAGTTTAGTGAGCAGAAGTGTGTGCGTGGTGATCAGGTGTGTGTGACCCTAAGCATAGATGCAGAAACTTCTGCAGGGCGCGGACAGCATTATTGCTCCGATGTGAGTGGAAGGTAGAAAATCTAATTTAACTCGACAAATTAACAGGATGGATCAAATGATATTACAGTGAACAGAGAGAGAGCAGAGGGCGATCAAATAAAGAAAAAAAAAATCATTGAAGTATTAACATCGCAAACTGGCACTCAACCTTGGAATTCCTAGAACACGTTTTATCCAATAAATTAAAACCAAGTATCACAGATTCTAGAGTTACTCAATGCAGTGAGCGTTTAAAAACAGATGTAGCAACTCTATACAGATCTAGAGGGGAGAAGAGAAAGATTGGAGGAAGGACACAGTGTGCTATGACCTTTTATGGAAAAGAGGGGAGAGAGAGAGAGAAAGAAAAAGAACGAAAGAGAACTTCGGTTCAGCCTGACCCATCACATTCTCCAAACGCTTCAGAGGTGAACAATCGTAATCTGAAAGACTCTGGGTTTTGGGCGAACCTCACAAAAACATGTCTAGCTCACATTTTACCACAGAACTAAAAGAAACAAGATTTTTTAAATGGTTTAATCCAAAAAAAAAAAAAAAAAAAAAAGTCACTTTTTTTGCATTGCGATATTAAGTTTCTCAAACATGGTTTGACCAGTTTTATCCTGAATTCTTTATGCAAATCATTTTCAATGCAGATTCTCAAAGTAGAACAGTTTGTCCTGTAGTAGAGTTAATGTATACAACAACTTTCCTCCCATTTTGCAATTCCTATTATATCAGTGCAGATTATCAATGAAACAGTAATTTGTCCCATGGAGGAAAATAAAAAAAAATAAAAAAAACCCAGCATTAATTTCCCCCGAGTTCTACAATTCCTATTATCTCAGTGAGGACTGTCAAAACAGTCACTTGTCCTGTAGAGTTTAAAAAAAAAAAAAGTAGCATGCATTATAATAATAATTATTATTAATAATAATAATAATAATAATAATAATAATAATAATAATAATAATAAAAAAATTCTCAGTGCAGATTGTCAGTGAAACAGCACTTTTTCCTGGAGTTCTCAACAACAACCTATGAAAATGTCACAATGCAATAAATAAAATTAAATGCCTTTTTTAAAATTGTTAAATTTCACTTTTTTTTTTATATGACCCAGACATGCTTGTAATGTAAGAGTCATCTTTTTAATTCAGTGCTAAAAAGCTCAAAACACGGCAACAATTTTTTTTTTTTTTTGGTGGGACGAGCACTATGACAATACCACGATGTTATGTCATGGTATTCTTTGAAGTGTCAAATGCCATGGTACAAAAATATGGTAGCGATCAAGCACCATGGTACAAAAATACGTGGTACCACCAATAAAAACCTAAAAACAATGTGTCATGTCATTAAAGTGCTAAAAGAGCCAATTAAAGTGTATAACTGGACAAAAGTCCATCACTTAGATTCTTATACACATCATTTTCACCAATACATCAGCCACTGGAAACCCGTCATTTCCTGAGCAGCTCAAAGGAGCGAGCGCCGGAACGGCTGCAGGGGAGAGCAGTCGCAGAGCTCAGACTCATGTCAGTTTAAAACCCCTCAGCAGAAACTTTCTGGTTATCCTCAATATTCCTGAAACATGAAACAAGTGCAGTGCTCAAGCAATGCCAGCAGCTGAGAGGGTAAATAAACAGGAATTTAATCAAAAAGGAATAAACACTCCACAAACACAAAGAATGGACAGTGTGCCACTTAATAACCTAAATAAACAGTTGATTCTGTCAAAAAAAAAGTGGGATGCAGGTTTGGCAGGACAGAAACAAAGGGGGACATATGGGGATGTGAGCAACCAATTCGAGGCACACAGGAAGGAAACTCCTGTCCTAATTATTGCAGGTTGAACACAATGAACAATCCGTACACCAAACGCTCTGACCCAGTGCTGCCCGGTAACAATGACAGGACACAACTCCCACCCCAAACACTCAAGCAGAGTCCAACTCAAACTGCATTTACACAGATCTTCACTTTAACAAAAACCCTGCTCAAGTCTGAGGTGTTCTGATAGGGAGTGTTTGCAAACTGCCTTGTAAGGTCTTAAGCTAGTAAAATACACTGAACTGCAGGAAATGCCTCTACAAGAGGTCAGAGGTGACAGCTACACTCAAGAGCATAGAAAGTCACTAAAAATTTGCCTAAAAATAAGACTTATAGAATAAAGTAAGGCTTCTATATAGATTCACTTGTTTATTCACTCAATTTACTGCAACTGCTGAAATATGACTCATTTTAAATGAAAAGGTTAAAGATACGCTGCACAAAAAAATAAATAAATGCATAATAATAATAATAATAATAATAATAATAAATACAATTTAAATAGAACTATTTAAACAAAAAAAAAAAAGTTAAATAGTAGCAGTCTTTTTGGATCTCAAATTAAAAATCTAAATTAAAATAATGCCTCCATTAGAAGTTAGAGATGTCATCTACACGAAACAAATACTGAAAAAGACTTATGCATCTATGCAAATTAATGTTTAGGAATATTTTTAATATTTAAAAAAAAAAATACTTAGAAACAGAAAAACCTCAAAGAACACCCACTGAAACATTTGCTTGTTAAATCCGGCTTTCAACTTTATCCACGCAGTCACACAAGAGCGTCTCTCATCAGGTGAGTCTCATATTTCAATGCCAACTTTAAGATTAATCATCAACAGACTCCACATTCCTCTCAGACTCTCTCAAGCTTTTCCTCAAAGCGCCAAACGCCTCCGAAACGCTTCACACGCGCGTAAAGCGAGTTTTTGTCAAACGCCAAAACAGTTTTCCACAGTCACCCGCCGGCAGAGGCTTGAACTTCACTAAATGAAGTTTATGTTTACCAAAAGAGTTTATTTCTCTTACCTCCTCCTCTAATGAAACACTGGTGTTCGTCTCTGAATCTGACTTCAGACTCATTGTGTAACTTTAACGCTTCTTTGTGCCAGAAAAATAAAAAATCAGTTTCCCTGTCGGTGATTTTGTCCCTGGTGTGCGTTAAAGTTGCAGAAGAGAATCTGGTGTCGTTTGTGCCCAGTGAAGCCGTGAGTTAAAGCCACAATCCGAAAGTAAAGGTGAGAGGTGCTCTGTGAGGGTGACAGAAGGGAAAGGAGGTGATTTTTGGAGTTTGTTCCCCCCCTCGCTCACATCAAGCTCGTTTGAGTTGAAGTGGAAAGAAAGGAAGAAAGAGGAACCGTGGGTAGATTTAAAGCTGAAGTTGTGCGTCTGCTCTTCTGTCCTATTAGCGGATCAATCATGTTCACTGCGCGCACCCGAGCTTCAGATGGGACTCAGCTGCGCGAGGCCCGGCCCACTTTACCACCATCATCACCATATCTAACCCCTCCTTTACATCCATGCCTGCCTCTATATCTAACCCTGCCTACATAATGGCTGTGTCTGAAACCAAGGAGGTCTGTAATAACTAGAGAATCTTTACTAATATCTACTATTCGTTCTCAAGTACGCCAAACTGCGTTGAGTTCATCAGCTGGGCTGTTTTGAGGTGTATATGTCAGGTGACTACTCACTCTGGAGCCTGACTGATGGCACCAGAAAAATGGGCCCGAACTCTATCACGTACGGCCAATTTCATGCTTTTAAGAGCTTCCGATTTCAAAATATCTGTTTTAATATAATAAAAAATGATACAATTCTTGTTAAAAAAAAAATATTCAGTCTGAATAAGGCTGCTTTTAAATGCCTGTCAGTGGAGACTGATGTTTTTCACATTTTTGTATGACAGCAGCTCCTAAGGAAACTGGTTTTTAGACCAGCTTGCAAGACATCATGTCTAATGATGTAAAACAAAATCAAGTGAGGTATAGGAATAATGTATTTAGTATAAATAAATGTAATTAAAATAATAAGATAATCACTTATTTTTCAAATTCTTAAAGTTTTATGGATTAATTCACTTTTATCCATCATTGATATACTGTTTTTGTTAATATTTGAATATTTACTGTTTTCTGCTTTCAATTTAAAGTTCACGTTTTAGTTGTTGTTAGTTTTGTTGTGTACAAATGTTTTACAAATTTTTATTTATTATTGTTATATTGTTTTAGACCAAATGAAACTACATGAAAATTCTAACTTTTTCTAAAATAAAGTAAGTTTACGTTGTAAAAAAAAAAAAATTTCAAGTGACATTTTTTTTTTTCAGTTTTAGTTTAATTGATGATCTTGTTAAATACTCCTTCTATCAACCAGCCCATGCCACAATATCTGATCCACAATTGCTTGCTGCTTTTTGTTATTTTGATTTCCTCTATTCACTTTACAAACAAAATCATATCACTTAATCCTGGATAAATAATTTAACCCTCCCTATAAAAAAAAAATACAAAAACGTATTTGAAATACGTTTATTTTGTGCTAAGTATACTACAAATACATTTACATATTTATGTGCTTAATAAAAATACCCTCAATTGTACTTTTGGTATACTAAACTGGTATAATCTGCTAATTTGTAACAACTAATTTTGTACTTAATGCAGTCCAACTAAAGGTACACTGAAGTATATCTGATTGTGCTAAAGTGGAACTATTGCAAGTATACTTCAGGTACACTTTAAATATCTTGTATTTAAAGACTGATATTATACAGAGATCATACAATCCTTATTAATAGTGATATTAAAACACATTAAGAAATGTGTATTGTGCAAGAAAGAAAAGTCTGAAGTGATATGTCAATAAATATTGTTAATGGATTTGTGGGAGTTTTTGTAGGTTTTATTTTGAATGTTCATAGCTGTGTGTATGTCTATGTGTGGATGAAATGCCAGTTTCCTCGACTGTCACGTGAGACAGAATCAAGTTTACACGCATTTTAACTGGCTGAACTATTGCTCTGGGGTTTTGGCCCCACATTACCAAAATGAACTGAATTTGTTCTGTCCACATGTGACATAAATACTGGATATGAGTTACACAAATTTAGTTTCTGATTAAAAATTCCACATTGTTTGTTATCTAAATATCCTCTGTGGTCTGTGAGATGTCGTGGCTGTCCCGCATGACATGCTCAGCTCAGCTCGGTCTCGTGACAGACTCTTGATTTCCCGCGCATGTTTTATGGTAGATGCACTTGAGTGTGAAACATTTACAGTCCTGTTAAAGCATTTACCAGACAGTTTCTTGACTTGTGTTAAAGCAGACAAACAAAAACAGAGGAACAGTCATTTTTGCACAGCTTTTTTTATTTCTATATTTAATTAATGCTCCTTCATGGATTGTAATTTCAGTGCTGCTTTGCACAAAATCAGATAGCTATAAAACAACTTGAAGTTTTACCAACACATTTTGATGAAAACAACTATTTTTATGGTGTATGATAATATATAATAATATTAATCTTACTATTAATGTAAAGTATTATAAGTTAGAATTTTTTATTCAATTCAATTATATTCTATTATATTTTTATAACATTTATTTAAATGGTATTCATTGTTATTTTATCATTATTGGCCATAAGCTATCTTGTTATTGTTTTTGAGCATCATACAGTGTGTTTCTCTGAATGAAAGAGGCATTTTCAAATTCTGATCTGTAATATTTTATTAGATTTTTTTATTTTATTAATTTTTAAGTATCATTTAAAAATAATATATATTTAATTGTAATTGTAACAAAAATTTACATTATTATATTATTTAAAATATACATTTAAATGTTATAAAAAACGTAAATATAATATAATAATCTAAATATTTGTTATAATAAATAATGTGATATTTTTATTTTATTTTATTAATTTTCAAGTATCATTATTTAAAATTAATACATATTTAATTGTAATTACAACAAAATATTTACATATATTATTATATTATATTATATTATATTATATTATATTTTTATTATTTTTATTTAAATATATTCATGGTTATTTTATAATTTTTGGCCATAGACTTTAAGGTCTGCTGGTTGTTTTTGAGGATCATTTTTTGTGTTTCTATTAATGACAGTGGCATTTTCACTTTCTGATCTGCAATATCTGATCAAGTATATGTATAATTATAAAGATCCAGGGCTCACAGGCCTGCCTGTGTGTTTAAGTGTGTGATTCAACTGGTCTAATATGTACACAGGCAGGGCTGAAGTCAGTTTCCGTCTGAAGTGTGTGTGTGTGTGTGTGTGTTAAAGTGCTTGTGAGTGTGTGAGTGTGTGTGTGTGTGTTAATGCACGCTCAGCCTGTGTGCACAGGAATGACTGGTTTCCTGACTTTGTACTGGAACACAATTACTCAGAGAGCAGAAACCTACTGCCTGGATTCTGAGGCCTTAACAATCATTTACCTGCTTACTGCTTAACTAAAACAATCTCTGACCTTCCTAGTTCACATGTGAAGAGGAAAAGATGACACAATATCTGCGGTTTACACCTTCAGTCACTGATATTCTAATATCACTTTACTGTTCATAGATAATATTGAATATTACAGCTGTAGTGTGTTTATGTACAGTCCCTCCCTGTACAGAATATTTACATGTGAAATTTTTAGTAATGATCTGTATTTAAATTATTGCACAGATCAGAGTTGTACAAGCTTTTATTTTTTGCTTAATTTTTCCATTCTTAAGTTTTGCAAGTCCTAAATAATTCATGAGCATTGCTAAAAGTGTTTTGAGTCACTTATTAACCCATGACTCACAAATGCACACTCATGTGCTAGGATTTCATTGAGAGTTTATGTAGAAAAGGTTTGTTTAAGACCTCATACACCTTAAAGAACACTATAAAATTAGTAAATGAAATTTTTCATTTCTGTATTTTATTAATGCTCCTTCGTTTATTGTAATTTTCGGTGCTGCTTTGCACAAAATCAAAAAGATATAAAACAACTTGAACAACAACAACTTCTAATAATATAGCATTTTGTCTGTAAATATAATAGTATGTACTTCTGTAAATATCATGAGAATGAATATGTTTGGAAAATGTTTTAGCCGAATTCTTAAAAATGCACATTGTGAAAGATGATTTTTTTTTTTTTTTGGAGATGTAGTTATTGGAGTACGTTTTACAAGAAAAAACTATTTCAGTGTTTCTAATTTCCAACAGGAAAAAAAAAAAATTAATTTACTTTTTATCTCACAATTCTGAGGAACAAACAAATAGAATTGTGAGATATAAACTCAGAATTGCAAAAAAAAAAAAAAAAAACTTCAGAATTGTGAAATATAAACTTGCAATCGTGAGAAGAAAAAATCTGAATTGTGAGATAACTTACAATTACTTTCTTTATTTTCATTCTGTTGCGGAAACAAAAACATGTCTTGTGATTCTGACTCTTTTTTTTTTTAGAAATGCAAGTTTATAATTTAGAGTTTTTTCTTAGAGTTTATATATATAGATATAATAGTGAATATATAGTAAAAAGTATAAATTATGATTTAAAAAGCTGCAATTGCTTTTTTTTATTTTATTCTGTGGCAGAAACTGCTTGTGAAATCTACTAGCAATTTCTGAGTGTTTTTCAAGTCGAATCTCTCTTTAGATCAGTCTGCAAATGTTTTTCTCGGTTGATTGAGATATCAGATACACAATCTAATTAGCAGAGGGCGTGATTTGGGTGTTGCTTTTACCCTGTAGTGTCCCAGCGGGGGTCTGCATCTTTTTTGCAGACCACCCTGCCCCCTTCGTAATCACGAAACCACTGGCAGAGATAAACACATCACCTCGCTATCAGACGCCAGGGGTATAAATAACAACCTCTAACATTCTTCATCACCACAGAGATAACAGCAAGAGGACCTAAATGAGAGCACTCACACCCTGTTAGTGTTTAGAGGAACTGCAGGGGTCACTCAGGGGGTCAGTAATAAAATTCGAAGGATGTAAAAGTTCATAAACAAATGGAGGGATTCTGGTTTTCTTAAGGAGTAGCGAATAAGCAAAAGGAATAGAGTGTCAACTCTGGGCCCGTGCGCTCGTGTTCTCCACTATAAATCGTGTTTGTGTATAGCTCTGTTCCTCTGTTATGCTCAAAATGACAGTGTACAGATCTCTACTGCACGAGAAGAGCAGCAAATCAGGCACGTTTGTTTGACAGAGGCAGGCGAGATTCTCGCTCTCATACGGCCTCAGGATTACAGCATTAATACTTATAAACAGGCAGAACATCCATGTTATACACTGTAAAAAAAAATAATAAATTCCAAAGTTGTAAATAAAGATTATTGGAGTATGTTTCACAAGAAACTATTTTAGTTTTGCTTCAAACTTTCATGTTTAATGTTCAATGTGTTACTTGCAGTTTCTTTGTAATTGTTTGTACAATTTACTAGCAATTTCTACACAATTTCTTTTTCAGTGTTCAAGTATATGGGAGCTTGTTTCCATCATGGAATATAAAAAATAAAAAAGGTCATTGACACTAACAATTCTGACTTTTTCTTGCAATTGCAAGTTTATATCTCACAGTTCAGACTTTTCGTCTCAGAATTATAACTTTTTATCTGACAGTTCTGAAAAACGTCATAATTGTGAGATATAAACTCACAATTGTGAGTTAAGATCTTGCATTTCTTAATTTTTTTTTCTCAGAATTGTGACAGAAAAAGTGGCAATGACCTTTTTTATTGTTATAAAGTTGGGGAAAACACAAACAAACAAACATGCAAACAAACAAAACAGAACTGCGAGATGTAAACTTGGAATTCAGAGAAATAGTCAAAAATTTTGTCCCGCAATTCTGAGAAAGAATGTCAGAATTGCGAGACAAAATCTCTGACTCAGCAAACAAACAAAACAGCAAACAAACAAACAAAACAGAATTTCAAGAAAAAAAGTCTGAAATGTGAAATAAAAAGTTGCAATTACCTTTTTTATTTTTTATTCCTTCGGGGGGAAAAACATAAAGAAACAAACAAGCAAACAAACAAAAAAGAATTGCGAGAGTCAGAGATTTTGTTTATATCTCATTCAGAATTGCAAGAAAAAAGTCTGAATTGTGAAATAAAAAGTCGCAATCACACTTTTTTTTTGTATTCCGTGGCAAACACTGGCTTCCATAGTGTAGAGTTTTATCAGTGCTGAAAACATTGTGAAGATGCATTACAAAACATACAATAAAAATGTGTTGAGTTTATTGGGTGAATGTAAGCAAATATTCCTTGCAAAACTTTCTTTGGAACTTTAACTTGGAATATGAAATTTTTAAATCTATCAAAGTAAATATTAACTCAGGTCAGCAGAAGCTGTCATGTTGGACTACAGACGGCTGATCTCAGATCAGTGGTGGGTCACTGAAAACACCAACTTTAATGTGTGCTGTATCTCTCAGTGCTGTCAGCTGTGTTTGACGCACCGCAGAGCTGCATGTAAAATATTCAAAACCTCTTATTGCAGTTTCGTGTCTGTCTGAAGATGGTTTTGAGAAGGGCTAAATTTGTTCCTGTTTTAAACCACATTTCCATTTTTATCAGGATGATGCACCTAGTCTGGAAATTAAATCAAGAGTATAACGTCATTGTGTTTTTCTCATCATCATAGTTTATGTCAACACAAAATATTCAAATTCATGTTGAATGTTCAATGTTACCTTGAATGGTTACCAGTTAAGTGCATACTTATAGCTGTAAACACTGCTGTGGCAAATTGTTTGCATCAAATATAGCCTCTTTGTGCTTTAATTCAAGCTTATTTCAAAGTGTGTGCTGTGTGGCACTAAATTCATGTTTAAACCCATGGTAAAATATTCAGGCTTTCATAAATTGTCAGCATGAGCCACCTAGGATCATATATTGCACATACAAAATCTTTTTTTTTTTTTTTTCTTGACCTCCCTTGACCTTTTAGCAGGTTGTTTTTGTTACTGTACCTTTAAGACTGCGTATGTAGCATAATCTGGTTTTCGGGCCTCAGATGGTCTCTTTACCTGCTCAGGCTTGTCTGGTTTGATGGTTTTTGAGGGAGTTTGGGCACAAGACCAAGCTACACCAGCTAAAACCAGCTAACACCAGGATATTAGGATGGTTTAACAGTGATTTTTTTTCAGACTGTTAGAGAACTGTAGTTGTAATCACATATAATCCTGTGATTTTTAGGTGTTTTTCTGAGATGCTTTGGTTTCCCATGATGCCCAGAGAACATCTTCAACCAACAAATCCAGACATACTAGGTAAGTCATTTTCTGTATCTTAGTTCAAAGTTTTATTCATCACATGCTTGTCTGGTGGCCCAACAGTGAGTGTTTTGTTGTGTAAGCAGTGCATCAGACAGTAAAAAAGACAACAGATGATATATGGCTATAAAAAAGGACAATAAAAATACACAGAGGACTCTAAGAAAGTAAAGTCATGCAAATTCAGTCTCTCTCTCTTACACTCAGGAAAAACAGACATCGACTATCTATTTAAGAAGTGCTGGAGTGACTGTAAACTGTTTCATGCAGTTGTATATACACTCTTGGCTCTCTTGGGTTTATAGAGACTCAAGATTGGCTCCTTTTAAGGTGAATTCCCTGTTTCCTCTCTGCATTGAACTTCTGCTGCCAAGAGCTGTTGGGAGACCATTCCAGTGAAATCTCCCCGAGAAAGAGAGAGACACAAGCCCTTATGCGCAACAGGAAATAGTCATAGGAAAGTAAAATCATAAATAATACCATAACCACAAATGAGATCTCACTTGTTTCTTCTAGACATCAATGAGATTAAATTGAGAGAAAATAGAGGAATTTACCTAATGCAAGTCAATATGTCATTTAAGAAAAATCTCAGGAGTAAGAACTGTAGAACCAATAAAGTCAATCTCAAATGTGTATATATTTAATTATTATTTATGTAATAATTACAACAATAATTATATATAATATATTAATAAATATTATTAGATTATTATTGTATATTTTATATACATAATTTAATAATATACAATATATTATTAAATAAGATATATTATTAATATTATAATATTAATATATTATAAAAAATTTAATATTATTACTATTTAATATAGTATTGTATATATAATAATAAATACATTTAAATATTAAATATATATAAATTAAATTAAAATTAAATAATTAAGAGACAGTTAATCATATATAGTACAGAGAGCTAAAAAAAATAACATGAATGGCATTGCTCAGTCTAAGAATTTGCAACATTAACTCACGGCCAATTTGTACGTATTTTATGAGGTGGCTAATTTGTACGAACTCAAAATCATATGTACTTTACGAGGTGGCAAATATGAACTTAAATATTTTAAGCTCATATTGAAATATCTGACTTTTGATTGCAAACTGGCATTTTGGCAAATCTGAGCAAATCTTACGATTTCTTTTGAAACTCTAAAGGAGACACATGTGAGATCTGAGAATTTGAGAACCAGAAGCAAGTCTCCTTTTGCTCTCCATTTGATTTTATTGCTGTGTAAGAGAAACAGTTGAGATATTGAAGAGATCTACATAATCTTACATGTGTGTCCTTTAGAGTTTTCATAACAGGAATTTCATAGCTCTACTGTATCTTTTGGCTGATTTGTTTTTATTTGTATGATTTTGGCAGAAACATCTGTGACAAAGTTGATGCTTAACTGGAACATAACTAATCTCTCTCTCCTCATTTCCTCCCAAAAAAAATCATAAATATCTCTTTCCTCTGCTTTTCAGCACGACTGGACACAGAAGTTCATAGCTGTTGACGCACATCAACTAAATAAACCAGCCCGCTGAGTGATTCCTCACCCAGATATGTGATATGTGAGTAGAAAAGCACAGATTTGCTGATTAACACAGCTTAAACATTCTTTATGACACCCATTGGGTTTCTATTCCCATTGTTTAAGAGTATTTTTTTTATATCTAACGTCCAAGAGCTCAAATGTAAACAAATGACTTTCAGAAGACCGAGGCCTTTTATGGAGTCCGGAGCAGCTGAGATAAATTAAACTGTCAGTGTTTATTTTCCAACAAATCAGCAGTTGAGCACTCCAGCCCTTCATCAGCTGATAAAACACACTGACGGAGGCCAAGAGACGAAATCGAACTAATATAAAAACCAGAAAACCCTTACTTAAAAGGATAAACTGAAAAAAGATGGAAGCAGAAGTTTACTACGTAATCCTGCATTATCGGTGTGGAAGATCTGGGTCTTGTAAACCCGTGTGGTCAAGAAGCTTGAAAGTCTTTTATTAGCTTGAGGATTTTAAAGGTCTATTTCTGAGCTAATAGATCCTCTCTGTCCTTTTAGGGAGGAGAGGCACTCATGTACATCAAAGCATGAAAAGCAATATCAGTCCCAGCTATTGTTACACGCAGAGGCCTGTGTGTCCATACAGTGGTGAGTTCATTTGTGTGTGTTACTGGTCATTTCTGTCTTTTTTCTGCCTTAAAAGGGCTGGCTGTCAGTCGTATTGTCGACTAGGGGCCGGAGTGACACTGGCCCCCTGAAGGGTCCACCTGATATAGCAGCGAAAGATCACAGACATGGACTTTCAGCCCAGTCCAGACTTGAGAAAACTATACTAAGCAGATTTTGATGGATGTCTCTGCTGAAAAGACCAGCATGTAAGTTCAAGTGAGGTTCCCAACAGGGTTGTGTGGTATTCAGAACTGAATTTAAAATGTCTTTTAAATTACCTGATTCAAAATTGGAATTTGACTTCATTTCCCAGAATGCATCACCTGAGTTGAATGTTTCTGAATTACAATTCCTCTTCCTGTCATAACAATTCCATTTCCTGTGGAGTTTGGCCAATGCAATTCAAATCCCAACTCATGGACTGAAATGGAGCCAATTCTGAATTTTGCACAACCTTGGTTACCACACATTTTGACTGATCAATTTGCACTTTTCAATGTCTTGTTGTTGATTTCATTAGGATAATTGAAAAATCATTTGACAGTGAAACTGAATAATTTAAATATCTAATGAAATATTTTAGCCGAACATAAGAAAACATTACATTTTGTATAAACGCTTTTCAAGATTTTATTCATTTTCATGACTTTTTTCAAGTCTGCAAAACCACAATTAAAATTGTGATTTTAATTGTGATTTTTCCATATTTTTCATAATTGTAGAAACCCTGTCAGGATGTAAATGAAGTAAATTCAATTTAAGATTACGGTTTGCAAAGTTGTAAATATGGATATTTTTCTTACACAAATGCAGCGATTCACTTCAGAAGACCTTTATTCACCCCCTGGAGCCATGTGGAGCACTTTTTATGATGGATGGATGCACTTTTTTGGGCTTCAAAATCTCGACCACCATTCACTGCCATTATAAAGCTTGGAAGAGTCAGGACATTTTTTAATATAACTCAGATTGTATACTTTTAAAAGAAGAAAGTCATATTACCTAGGATGGCTTGAGGGTGAGTAAATCATGGGGTAATTTTCGTTTTTGGGTGAACTATCCCTTTAAGCTAGTTGCTTGGTCAACAAGTTTCAGCAGAGAAGTTCACCAGATAGATCAGCACAAAACCACCATAGAAATTCATGCTAGTATTGGTGGTGCTGGTCTTCATAAATTCGGTTGGCCACAAGTCCTCTTTTTCCCAGACATATCCTGGCTGGGATTTCTAAATTGCTTAAAAAAATGTTCAGGTTTTGGCTTTGTTTTCCTATTGTTTTCATACTTGATGAAGGTAATGACTGAAAAGTAGTTTAACCAATAGCGTGCAGGCATTGTACATAATCGACCAATCATGGCATGTGAGAGGGTGGGATCTACCCAGAATGGTCAAAGGAATGCAAAAACATGTACATATAATGAGGACATGTCAACAGGAAATCAAAGCCAAAACCCAGACATCTTATGCAATTTAGAAATCTTGGCCAGGAAAAAGAGGACATATAGACACCCTAACAAAACCTAAACTGCATTGAAAAGAACAAATCCTTTCAATGTGGATTTGTTGCACTGCATCTGCGCAGGATTCAGCGATCGTTGCCCTGGTGGGGTGTGGTGGTAGAAAGGCTGTACGACAGCAGGCTTTTAGCAGCCCTCAAGAGGGACTGTCTTCCGTCTCACTGCCTTTTCTTCCACACAGTCAAATTTTACAGTTCATTACCCAACCTGAGCTAAAAACGTCCTGTGCGCGTGTTACGCCGAGACTGAGAGCGAACCAAAGAAAAGAAATGAAATACACATCAAAGATTCATGAAAACAGAGAAGGAGAGGAAAGCCGCCCCTTTCAATTTTTAATTCATCATGTGTAATCAAATGTTCATCTCACAAATCACAGCCCACAAATGTGAAGGCAGAGAGCAGGGCCGTAACCAACCTACAATCCCACCCTATAATCAGATTAGTGTTGAATCAATATGGGTTTTTCAATGACTGATTCTTAAAATTCTGCATTTGAATCTTGGAAATATGGTTTCCTCCTTTGCAGAGACCACCAGAGATGCCCATCAGGATTCCTTAAAGGAGCAGTTCAATCAAAAATGAAAATTATGTCATTTTTTCACCCTCATGTCATTTCAAACCAAAATGACTTTCTTTCTTCCATGAAATAGAATTGCAATCAATGTCAGGACAAAAAAAAAAAAAAAATCGATCCATACAACTGTACTGTATTTCAAGTTTTCTGAAGTCATATATTGAAAAGTCTCTTTTCAGAACAAAAACTTCTGAAAAAGAAGTTGTTCATGAATAATGTTCAAATGCTGTGACTGAATCAGTGAACCAGTGAACCAAATCAGTTTGATTCATGAACAAATTCTACCTGGTCTCATGACGAAAACGTACCTCTGGGAGCTTTTTCCACAATATGCGAAATATGTACCAATAAGTTCATATCACTGCAGTTTCCAACAGAAATGAACACTAGAGGCAGTAAAACAGCGAGCACTTGTAATCAGTTATGATTACAGCTCAATGTAACAAGCTTGCTCGGTAGCTCAGTTGGCACGAAATTGGACTTTGGATGCCGAATCCTTAGGTACAAATCCCGCCAAAAACATGACTCATGATGAAAGAGCTGAAAGATGCGAGATCGAAAAACAAGCTAAAATGGCATGCTTGCAATTGCATTTTTACATCACATTCGCTTTTGTTCATACTGTCAGGTAGATTTAAGTGTAGTGCAGATGATACGTTATTTTTAAATGTCACGGAGCACAAGTCAAAACTGCGGTGACATGTACAAAACCAACGTCACATAAAACGTACCATATGTACGTTCATCTGTTCCAAGGAAAAAAATTAACACTCTTTTAGCGTCACCCAGTGGACATTTCACATCGAATATGTCACGAAACGTACATGGCGGTACATATTTTGCGTCTTGCGAAAAAGTTCCCAGAGGTACATTTTCACCTTGAGACCAAGTTGAACAAATTATGCAGACTGGGGGTGCATCTCTACACACAGATGAACTGATTCTTTTCAAAGATTTGATTCAAAAGAATGATTCATTGACAAATTGGGCATCGCTGTTGTCTCATTAACCCTATGGAGCAGATGTCAAGATTTTCAATGAGTAACAATTATTGAATTAAATTCAGTCTGTTTCTCAGTTATCATATGACTTGGAATATAGTGCAGATATTGTATGGACTACTTTTTGCGTCCTTTTTTTTAAGCTTGTCTAAATAAATTAGGAATGCGACAAAGTGTAAAGTATGAAAAATAGATAATCATTTTGAGATTTGCTAAAGATCACATTTATTAAATTATCAGTGTTTTTAAAGATCAACTTTAACTGAGCAAGTCTGTTTCTCTCACAAAGCTGTCATATGACTCGGAATATAGTGTACAAATCGTATGGACTACTTTTATGCTGTTTTGAGTCATAGGGCCAGATTTACTAACAGCTTGCGTCAGCGCAAACCGTCTTTTGGCGTTAAAATAGTACTGTCAGGATTTACTAAAGACACGCAGTGAAGAATTAGCGCTGAAAAGGCGTGGACACAGTTATTTTTGTGCCTGATCTTATTGAATATGCATTTATAGGAGTTTCCCTTTCAGATGTAACATTTATGGAGAGTATTAAAATTAATCACGCAACGCGATTTACTAATGTTTGCGCTCGTCAAATTACTGGTATTTGCCCCATTATTTAACACCCCAAAAAAAGTATTTCTTAAAGCAGGCGGTAATTTGTGCTGCTCTTGGTAGATTGCGCTGGTCATTATTGAAATGATCTGCCTGCGTCTGTGTTCTTTAATGTGCGTATTGTCAGTAAATCACATGCAGAATTTCCCCTCCCATCGGTGCATCAGTCCATGTTCATTGTAATTGGATGCAAAAGAGCCATTTAAAACTGGTTTGGAGTGACATGAGAATTTTTAGGTGAACTATGAAGTAAAATTTCAAAATATATCACAAAAAGAGAACAAGCAGTCATTGGCTAAACATGTTGCCGTCCACTGATCTGAAGGCAGCCAGACACACACCTGCTTGAAGCTCTCGTGTTCATTGCGTCTCCTGCTGCTGCTGTCATGCTAAATAAACCTCATTATTCCCAGTCACAACATGCCTCCTGTCTGGCCTTGTGTGTGTTTTCCTGCGACTGGCCCCTCCTGTTCCCCCCGGACTCCATCATGTCGTCCGAGGCCTACTGTTCAGACAGAGCAGAGGCTGAACATGCCTTATTCATGCTCTCCAGCTCTGAGAAGCTCTAGCTGAGTTAAAACAAGCCTCTCTCTCCCCTCAACTTCCATAAATGATGAGCGCTAAAGCCCGCGCCGGTGTAGCCCTGCTGTTCCCAGCAGCACCGCCGCAGGGGCGCTAAATCATTCACAGTGCTGTGGCTTCGGAAAGAAAAGTTTCTGCTTGCTTGCGGTAAAGTAAAAGATGAAGTTGGCATGGCTAGTTTAGTCATAGCTGGTCTTAAAGGGGTCATATGATGCGATTTCAAGTTTCAAGTTACAAGCTGTTTGTGCATAGATAAGATCCCTGAAGTTGCAAAGACTAAAGTCTCAAAACTAAAGAGATATTCTTTATAAAATTTAAGACTCAGCCACGCCCCCCTAAAACGTCTCATTCAAACATGTCTATGTCACGGTGTGGGGAAATTTGCAAAACACCGCCCAAATGTATACGCAAAGAAAGAAGGCGGAACTATTATTCTCGCTATAGTATTGCTGCTGCCACCGGCGCCATGTCCTGGAGACGCTGTGTGTTTCGTTGTGAATGCGAAACTACTTTGTTTGGACTTCCAAAAGAGGACACAACTAGAAATCAGTGGTTCAGTTGTATTTACAACACTGTTCCAGAACAGTTCAACCCAAATATTCGAGTGTGCAGCGCATTTTTTGGAGGACTATTTCCTGAAGCTGGAAGAGTAACCTACAATGCTGGCTTACACAAAGGCTATTTCTATAAAGTAGTGCAATTCCAACTTTGAAAGGACAGTCTGGTGCTTCTGACTCACAGCCTGTAAGTATGTTTTCATATTTAAAGAATTTGCCACTGACGATTCAAACGCGAGTTTTGAGCTGTGTAGAGTAGCGTTTGTTGTTTCTCCAATCACAAATGCAGACATGGTAATGTTTATGCGGCGCGATGCAACGCGATGCGTAAAAAGACAGTATAAGTCATTATAATCAGTAATTATGTCCCCACTGGATGCAACAAATGCCTCGTTTATAATGGGTTTTATTGTTTTTGTGTCGTCGCGCCGGGACACGGCATCACAATACGATAAGGGGCGTAACATTTCCGTCTCACGCTTGAGGTATTCGGCCAATCACAATGCACTGGATAGCTGGCCAATCAGAGCACGCCTCGCTTCTCAGAACGATGAACTTTGTAAAAATCGGCATGTTTCAGAAAGGCGGAGCATAGAGGAGCAACAATAATGTACAGTATGTGGAAAATAATGTGTTTTTTGAACCTTAAACCACATAAACACATTGCATTACACCAAATACACAAAATAATGTTCTTTTTAGCAACGTCATATGACCCCTTTAACTCAAGGCTGCTTCTTGAATTCATGACATTCCCAATGGAAACGGTCCTAACATTAGATTTAAGAAGCAGCTCGTGGAAAAAAATGAACCTATTGTCCAACAGGAAGTGTGAAGAGAAGAAAGACAGGAAGTGAGGTCATCGTACTTAGGGAAGGCTGAGAAATTATACACCTGAGTATAAAGACAGGACAACTCCATTGTTCGGAGAAGAAGGAAAGACACTTTATGGATTTTCCTATTGAAGGACAACACCAAATGTATCCTCTAACTGTGATAATGTTAGTATTTTGTTAGTATTTATGATTTTTTAAATTCCAGCCAATACTTATAAGCCAATAATAATTTAAAGTTATAAATGTTAAATAAATATATATATATATATATATATATATATATATATATATATATATATATATATATATAAATAATTGTGTATACAATATATGATTGTAAGTCGCTCTGGATAAAAATGTATGTTTAATGCATAGGGCCAGGTTTAATAAACAGGGCAAATTAGCGTTAGAGCGCAATTCCATAAAAGCACCGATGGGAGGGGAAAATTCTGCGTGTGATTTACTGACAATGCGCACATTAAAGAACACAGACGCAGCCAGATCATTTCCATAATGACCACCACAATCTACCAAGAGCAGCGCAAATTACTGCCTGCTTCAAGACATGCTTTTTTGGGCTTCAAATAATGGCGCAAATACCAGTCATTTGACAAGCACAAATGTTAGTAAATCGTGTTGCGTGATTCATTTTAATACTCTCCATAAATTTTGTGTCTGAAAGGGAAACTCTGACAAATGCATATTCAATAAGGTCAGGAGCAAAAATAACTGTGTCCTCGCCTTTTCAGTGCTAATTCTTCACTGCGTGTCTTTATTAAATCCTGACAGTACTATTTTAATGCCAAAAGACGGCTTGTGCTGGCACAAGCTGTTAGTAAATCTGGCCCATAAATGTATGAGGACAGAGGGGGCGTAAATGTATGTATAAATATACACAATTTAAGATATTTTAGATGAAAACCGGGAGACTGTGACTGTCCCATTGACTGCCAAGTAAATTACAGTGTCAAGGTCCAGAAAAGTATGAAAGACATCGTCAAAATAGTCCATCTGCCATCAGTGGTTCAATCTAAATGTTATGACGCGACAAGAATACTTTTTTGTACGCAAAGAAAATAAAAATAACGACTTTATTCAATAATTCGTCTCCTCTGTGTCTCTCTACATCCCCGTAGCGCCATTTTGGAGAATATCCACAGGATAATTTACTTGTCAGTCAATGGGACAGTCACAAGCCTCCCGGTTTTCATCTAAAATATCCTAAATTGTGCTCCGAAGACGAACGAAGCTTTCACGGGTTTGGAACGACATGGGGGTAAGTGATTAATGACAAAATTTTCATTTTGGTGTGGAGTATCCCTTTAATATTTTGAATCAGTTTTTATTTTTATATTTTGTTTTCATTTTAATTTTCAGTTTTAGTTATTTTAGTTCATCAAGTTAAACAAAATTAAAATAAAAAAGTTTTAAAATTTTTTTTAATCCTTTAATTTTGGTTTCAGTTTGTTTCAGTTAACTATAACCCTGCTACAAATGAATTTAGGCATCACAACCTTGTACAGAATGAAAAACGGATATTCATTTTGAGATTTGCAAAATATTATATTTAACAGTGATCCAACATCAACTGAATAAATTGGTACCAATATATCACACATCTAGGTATTTTTTAGTCTTGTTTTGATTGATCAGACTGTGTATCACACCTCTCTTTCTCTCTTCCAGGCGATTCACCGCAGTCAGACTCCCAGGAGGCCGTGGGTGTCTGGACATGATGTCACACCTCAAACATCTTCTAGCCTCTGCTACCTGAAAGTGACAGCTCTTGGCTGAAGAGAAAGCCTGTGTGGAAGGGATCAGTTGTGTTTCTCTGCACTCAGTACTGCATGTCACCAAAATTTCTAGTTTCCCTGCTGAAAAGGCACTTCTGTTGTATTTTGGTATACCCAGCGTGGGATGAAGGCTTCTTAGGCCAGAAATATATTTTATGGATGTTTCTGAATGTTCTTGCAATGCAAATTTGATTTCACATTGCTTTCTGAAATTAACACATTACATTATTTGCGTTTTAAGTTGGTTCTACTGCGTGTTAAACAAACATGTTTACAGGTATAAAGGACAAAAATACTCTAAATGAATTAAATAATTAAATTTGTTAAAATTATGTCAACAAATAATTAAACCAATAAATAAATTTACCTATTTATTTTTTAATATTCCATGAAAACACATAATTTGTTGTTAATAATATTTCATAATATTCACTTTTACAAAACTACTACTGCAATTAAATCATTGTTTTTTCCCATAATAAACATACTATTTTTATAAGTCATTTAATGCATTATTTCTTTTTGACATTTCCAAAAGTTGCTGTTTTAATAATAAATGATTATTTCTTCCTATGATAAAATACATTATTTTATATTATTTCCCAAAGTAATTTTTATTTCTAATCATTATTTTTATTGGTTTAATTGATTATTTACAGATTTTTTTTATTTCATTTACAGTGTTTTGGACCTCCATCTATTGCTAGCTACCTGCACTTCTATTATATTTAAAATAATTGATATTTCTAATATTTGTATATTTTATATATATATATATATATATATATATATATATATATATATATATATATATATATATATATTAATAAATATAATAAATGAATAAATATAAGTATAAATAACAGATTAAATTAAAACAATGGCATGTATCTACCAAATATTTTTTCAATTAAGTAAACAGTGTAAAGTATGACTCTTAACCAGAAATATATCTTTGTCAGTCAGCTTCACAAGAAATATTAGCTGGTTGTTAACTAAAATTAACTAGGTTGACCAGCCCTAATTAGCATAAACCAGCATGGACTACTAGCATGGAAATTCATGATCATTTCAGCAGGGTTTTCTAGCCATTTGAACATACATTTTGTTTTAAAACATGTCTTTGCATTGTTATTTTCAGCATTTTGGCATTCTCTCTTTCTCTTTTCCTCAGAGAGGAGGTGCTACAGGTACAAGTGGAGCCGTGGTTTCACCTAAAAGCAGAAAGAGCGTCCCAGAGGTCCCTTGACATCCCCCGCATGTCTCTTTTCTCTTCCCTCCTTCTTTCTCTCTCGCCTCACCGAAGCCGTCCGATCGCATTAGCCTCATCGCAGTGCTAAAACGCTCTCTCTGCGCCCCCTCTGTCCTCTGCGCTGTTGCCGTCCTCATTTCCACCAAACAGAAACACTTTGAAAATCTCTCAGAACAGGAAAGATCGTGGGCCTCACTTCCTGCGCCGGGTTTGTGTTTGATAACGTTCAAGACAACATAATGCCAATAATGACAGAAAATTACTCCAGTGATTCTGTAATTAGCTTGTGGATCTGTTCGCATTATGGTCATGTTCTGGTCTTTAAGTCTTATCAGCATTTTTCGGGGTGTTACCAAATGCAGAGTTGATTAATCAGCAGAGATCATCTCCAACAGCCATGTCATGGTCACAAAACTACACGCTAAAAGCACAGGTAGATGGACAAGAAAGCAGGAATCTGATTTTCTTTGTATATTCATATCAAAAAGTTACGGCACAAAGCTGATGTAATCAGGTCCATCTTCCTACAATCTCAAACTACTTATATATTTGTATAATATCTTTCTATTTTTTAATAAAAATATTGTTTTAATACTTATAATCAATAAATCAATAGTTAAATCAATAGTTTTACATCAACAATAAATCAATTGTTTTACATCATACAACTGTTTTTAATTTGTTTATATAATTCAAAGTGCATTAAGAACAGAAACCTGGTCTTTTTTCTGATTTCAAACTATTTTTGCTTCAAAACAAAGTTTATAATGCGATTCAGGCAGGTTAAATATTTATATTAATATTTGAATACAATGAAATATAATAATATAGAACAAAATACTAAAACCATAATAACATTATCAAAAAGTTACGTTAATACTGTACATTTAATAATAGAATAATGGCATATAGCTATTAAATAATTCTTAGTTAACAGTTTTTCAAAGTAATTTCAACTTTTTTTCAAGTAAATAGTCATTAATAAATACATTACATTGTACCATTGTTTTTAATCTGATTAAATTGTAAGTACACAGTCTTGCACCAGTGTCATTTTCTCTAATTTTTTACACTTATTTCCACTTTTATTATAAACTCAAATGTTTATTTTAGCATTTTAATACATTTAAATATTTTATTATCAAATTAAATACTGAAATTATTAATTTTATATTTAACACTTATATTAAAATAATGGCATGTAGCCATAAAGTAGTTCTCAATTAAATGAAGTGTTTCAGTGTTTATTCAAGTAAAAAAAATAAAGATTAAAAAGAAATAAAATAAAATAAAAAATTCAACAAAGATGCAAATTTAGGTAAAATTTAGGTAATATCTAATAGTGCTTGAGGTATTCAACAACAATATAAAGTATTCAAGTAAACATTCATAATTAAATAAATACTTTTTTTTTAACGTTATATTTTTAAAAAAAATCCAATCTCCTAACAAAATGCATTTAGTAAAGGGAGAAAATCATAACGTGTTTACAGGTTAAAACAATAAAAAAGTCCTGTTTTTCTGTGCCTCTAGGAGATTACCATAATTATCGTAGTAGGAGCACAGCATTATATATTACAGATCTCACTAAGTTTTAAGGCAGCTGAACACAATGCTCATGCCAGTTAATGATACAGGACATGCAGCTTGTGTTCATTACAGCGAGAGCCTGTGGTGAAAGAATGACACAGAGATGTGGTTTTCTGATCGATCACATGAGTTCAGAGAGATCTGCTGCTGCTCTAATGTAAAAAAAAAAAAAAAAGTCTTTCTACATCTTAAGCTTTATAAATCACTTCTTCCGAGATGCCAAACGAAAGAACAGCCTGTCCTCGACACAAGGTGTTTACATTCTGCTGGGTTCTCCTCTCTCTCTTTTTCTTGCCTCCCTCTCTCTACCTCCCCCAGCCGACCCTCCTTCGCTCTGTGGAGGAGGACAATCTACTGGAAGGAACGAGGGACTTGGCCGCAGACCAGAGCAGAGAGAAATACTGTAGCGTGAAGTCTGACTGTATGCATGTGTAGAACATAAGAGGTCACATGAACAACAGAATGAAGAAAACTGAGGGATAAATAGGGCAATGACTGATCATGAACACACCTGGCTGGAGTTTGTTTAGCGGTAGCTCCCACATGATGTCAGATGGAGAGAGTGAGGGTCTCTCTCTCTGCAACCAGGGGGTCAAGGGCAACATGTTCCCAACAAACATCAAGAGAAAACGATAAACAGGAGTTTCACAGCAGGGGAGAAATATGGAGGGAGCTGAAGGGGTCTCTAGAGAACAAAAATAGCAGGAAAATGACCTTCTTCTTCACAGTGTCACTGACAGCATCTCCAATGCTCCTAAATTTAGTTCTCTGAGAAGTTTTTAAGAGAGAAAAGAAAAACATGGGAAATTCCATTCTTTGCCCTTTCTCTCTGTCTCAATTCAGTTTAAAACAAAACAGTGCAGTGTAAAATTATAACTTAATAAGCTTTATTGGCATGACTAAAACTGTACATTTTTATTGTCAAAGCAGAGCAAAATAACTGAAACAAAACAAATCAACAGTTTAGTGTATTTTTTTTTTCCTATTGACAGAACAAAGCTAAACTAAAATAAACTGCACTGCAATATTGAACACTGCACTGTAAATATTGAATTTGTATTGCCAAAGCAGTGTTAAACTAAACAACAGTGCGGATAAAATATTAGTTAGTATGGCAGTGCTAAACTAAAGCAGTACTATACTAAACTAAACTAAACAGTGTGGTATAAAATATCAATTAGTATTGCCAAAGCAGTGCTAAACTAAACTAAACTTAACCTAACTAAACTAAACTAAACTAAACAACGGTGCGGTATAAAATATCAATTTGTTTTGCCAGAGCAGTGCTTAACTTAACTTAACTTAACTTTTATTGTACTCAATTAGTATTGACAAAGCAGCGCTAAACTAAACTAAACTTAACCTAACTAAACTAAACTAAACTAAACAACGGTGCGGTATAAAATATCAATTTGTTTTGCCAGAGCAGTGCTTAACTTAACTTAACTTAACTTTTATTGTACTCAATTAGTATTGCCAAAGCAGTGCTAAACTAAACTAAAATAAACTAAACTAAACTAAACAACAGTGTGGTATAAACTATCAATTTGTTTTGCAAGAGCAGTGCTAAACTAAACTTAACCTAACTACACTAAACATTGCGGTAAAAAATATAAATTTGTTTTGCAAAAGCAGTGCTAGACTAAACAACAGTGCGGTATTTAATATCAATTTGTCTTGCCAGAGCAGTGCTAGACTTAACTTAACTAAACTAAAGTAAACAAAACAACAGTGTGGTAAAAATATCTATTTGTATTGCCAAAGCAGTGCTAAACTAAACTAAACTAAACTAACCTAAACTAAACAACAGTGTGTTAAAAAATATCAATTTGTCTTTCCAGAGCACTGTTAACTTAACCAAACTAAACTAAACTAAACTAAACTAATCAACAGTGTGGCCCTTACCAAAAAGCAGTATACTTCAAGTTTATTTTATTAAGTATACTTAAGTAAATTTCAAGTATTTTTTAAGTATACTTTATGTAGTAAGTACACAAATATCAGTGTACTAGTAGTATACTTGTAAGTGTACTGTTTCAATACTCCTTGGGACTAAATTGGCCCACTGTCTGGTATAGAAAAGTACACTTTTAAGTATACTTTAAGTATAACAGTAGTAAACTTTGAGTACACAACTAGTTTACGTCTATGTTTTAGTTTGTTCTGAAATTATACTAAAAGTGAACTTATAGGTATACTGATAGTTTACTAATTAAATACTTGTAGCATTTTTAGTACACTTTGAAGTATAGTCTCAGTAAACTTATAGTTTAGTAGTTTTATACTGCAAGTATACTCGTAAGCTTTCTTTAAGTAAACTTTACATCATACTTTTAGTATACTACTATGTCCCTATTTAGGTATTAATTTGTATAGTTTTTTTTTTTATATGAATATCTGAACATACAAAACATCAAAAGAAAGAACAGGGTATCTGCTTGTAAACAAAAACATTTTATTCTAGCTTCATGCATTCTTTTTTTTAAACACTTGAATGTGGGTAAGTTTCATAAATAAAAAATAAAGAAATAAACAACATTTTGAACAAAGCTGAAAAAAAACACTGAAAAAAGCTGAAAGAGCTGAAAAAAGACTGAATTGGTTTCAGAATGATAATCAAAATGTAGATAGAGTCGATCAACACCCCAAAACATGTCATTATTACCTCTTCATGGGTCGACATTTTATTCCATAATGTTACACAGTTTTGATGCTGTTTTATGTCTGATGTCGTGTTAGATTACATGTGGAAGCATCTGTTGTTTTCGGTTTCTTCTTCGCTTGTGTCTTTTGGAAATTCTGTACAGAAGATGTGTAATAGCGCCCCCTACCGTATAATGAAAAGTATAAGGCAAGTATACTTAAATGTCATTTTAAGTATATTTCTGAGAAGTACGTAAAGCCCATTTCTGAGAAGTACATAAAAAGTAGACTAAAAGTATACTTTCCTATTTTTTGGTTTAAAAGAAGTATACTAATAGCACACTTGAATTAACTTCTTTTTCATAAGGGGTACAAAATATCCATTTGTCTTGCCAGAGCAGTGTTAACTTAACCAAACCAAAGTAAATAAACAACAGTGTGGTATAAAATGTCAATTAGTATTGCCAAAACAGTGCTAAACTAAACTAAACTAAACTAAACTAAACAGCAGTGCAGTATAAAATATCAATTTGTCTTGCCAGAGCAGTTCTAAACATAACTTAACCAAACTAAACTAAGCTAAACTAAACAACAGTGCGGTATAAAATGTCAGTTAGTATTGCCAAAGCAAAACTAAACTAAACTAAACAAAACAAAAGTGTGGTATAAATTATCAAATTGTCTTGCCAGAGCACTGCTTAACTTAACCAAACTAAACTAAACTAAACAATTGTGCGGTATAAAATATGAATTTGTATTGCCAAAGCAGTGCTAAACAAAACGAAAGTAAACGTAACCAAATTAAAGAACAGTGCAGTGTTTTCTCTTATGTGTCTTGCACAGAAGCCCTGTTCTGAGGTCAGTTTTCTGCTGTAAGATTCATCTCCGCTCCGGCTCCAGTTTTCCCATGAACACATGACCACATGACTGACAGCTCCACGACCTCCACGAGTCCCCAGTGAGGTTGAGCCCACAGAGGCGGGACAGGAGGCGCTGATGGGGTTCCACCCACAAATATTCTGCCTTCCTGTGACCCGTTATCCCCATTTACGTTGAACTGATCCACACACACACAGCGTGGGAATCCCAGCGCCCTTACACAACATCTCAGGATATATTTAGGTTCAGACATTAAACTAAAACACTCCTGGAGCATGCTTTCCACCAGTTAAAGTTCCAGACAGTGTGAATTACATGCGTACATTGAAGAACTAGTTGCTGGATTCATGTTCATGAATTTTGAATATTCCAGATGTGTTTGGTCTCAAATCTTATCATGCTTTTAGAGGATTTCCGAATGCATGAAAGAGTTCACAGTCAATAGGAAATAAACAAGATATCCTTGACCACACTTCTGTATTCCGCTTTGTTCTCAAGGTTATATTCCAATTTACCTGCCTCTAAATAGTCATGAATGCAGTTAAACCTTGTTGATATTGAAGTGAGATGGAGACCAGAACTACTGGCCTTTAACCTTTATGGGACATGATCACATCACCTCCTCCTAGGGGTCAAAAAGTCACGTTTCTTAGACCCTTCAACGACCATCTACAACCATAAAAAACATCAAGAGCTTTCTCAGAACAGCATAAAGCTGTCTCAAAGCACTAGCTTCGATCAGATTAGCTGGCTTCTACTCAACATCACTGAGTCACAGGAAGCAAAGTCGTGTTTACAAGTTCCCAGGACTGCTACAACAAGCACTTTTGAAGAAGAAAAGTCACTGAATTTGTCAAAGTTTGCAGTGGCTAGACTGTTCTGGGGTGTTGCTATGTGATCGGAAAGACATTCTGAGTGCTTACGTTATTAATTTGATATGCAGTTGCCAGGGCATTGCTTTGTGTTTGCTGTTCTGAGTGGATTTAGGCCTTTGCTATGCAGTTGCTAGAGTGTTTTGGGTTGTTGCTAGGGCATTGCTAGGTGGTTGCTAAGGTGTTTTAAATGGGGTTTAGTGCTATACAGTTGCCAGGGCATTGCTTTGTGTTTGCTGAAGTGTTCTGAGTGTATTTAGGCCTTTGCTATGCCGTTGTTAGGGTGTTTTGGGTTGTTTCTAGGTGGTTGCTAAGGTGTTCCAAATGGGGTTTAGTACTATGCAGTTGCCAGGATATTGCTTTGTGTTTGCTAAAGTGAATTTACGCCTTTGTTATGCAGTTGTTAGGGTGTTTCTGGTTGTTGCTAGGAGGTTGCTAAGGTGTTTTCCAAATGGTTTTTAGTGCATTGCTACGCAGTTGCTAGTGTGTCTTTGGTGCTTTCTGGGGTGTTGCTATGTGGTTGCTAAGGCGTTCTACATGGTTTTGCTTTGTTTTTGCTAAAGTGTTCTGAATGGTTTTATGCCATTGTTCTGCAGTTGCTAAGGTCTTTAGTGTAGTTGCTAGGGATGCGACAACAAGCACTTCTGAAGAACAAAAGTGAGTGGATTTGTCGAAGCTTGCAAGGTTTATACTGTTGAATCTATGAGTGGACCAGATATGTCGCTAGACTACATGGTTCCTAGCATTGGAGGGGCAGGTTTGTTGATCAAGTAAGTTTGAGCTTGATTTCGGGAAAAACTGTTTCATCTTTCCCTTTTATAAATACAAACGTACAGCACCGCTAACATCCTCAGATTACAGTCTCTGTTTCTCAGGCTGTGTGTTTCCTTTGGAGCTTTGAAGAGTCTCTTTAAGATAAGATATCTCAGTGTAGGACGTCCTCTCCCAATCGCGAGCTGCCACTGACTATTTATAAACTCTAACAGGGCAGAAAAATGGAAATACTCACTCTCTCCTCTCACTAACGTGCTCATGTGAGGTTATATCAAATGACTCTTTCATTAGGGACAGTTGGATTGGACTTCAGGAGACGTTAAAACTTCCTGCTCTCCAGATCGACGCAAGAGGTCGTTTGCGAACGCCAACCTTGCGCTAAAGATCATCAATCAGAGATGTGAAACCATAACACATGCCATCTCTGTTTATATCTCTCTGTCTCTCTTGCACTCTTCCCGCTGTCATCTGGATTATGTCTATGAGCTGTCAGTGATAAACCACAGGCCCACCTGAAAATCTGTCCTCTGCTCTCGGCATGTTTAGATAACCTCCCGGTCTAAGTTTCCAAACTATTTGGTGTGTGTAAAATTGCAACAAAAACACGATGACACTATATAATTGGCTACAATATCTGATGCAACTCAATCGCTTATCAAAATGAAATCCCATCTGTTAAAAACAAAATCATGCAGAAGGTTTTGATTACATGATCTGCAGGTTTTCATGCTGTTCATGTGCTAGCAAGAATGACAGAGCTTTAATTATAAACCAATCAAGAATACTGGTAAAAAAAAATATGTTAGCGCTTCTTGTCTATGCAAAACTCACTAGTTGTGTCCCAAATGACACACTATACACTATGCACTTTTGTACAACTCTGTAGTGTATGAATTTTATAAGGTTATTTTGTAATTCATAATTGGAGTCTGAAAGCCCCATATCCTCCGCTACGTTATTAAAGCTGTGGCAGTTGAGTGCATGAAGAGCATTCTGACCCTGCATAGACAACAACGCAACTACCACGTTCAAGGCCCAGAAAGGTAGTAAGGACATCATTAAAATAGTCTATGTGACAAACGAGAAGCTACGAGAATGCTTTTTGTGTGCAAAGAAAACGAAATTAACGTTAAAGTTAAAACTAAATTCAAAAATAATGACTTCTATTCAACAATTTCTTCTCTTCCTTGTCAGTCGTCAGTCGTATGCGTCGTGGTACTCTTGTGAACACGCATCAACTGACATGGAAGAGAAGAAATTGTTGAATAAAGTCGTTATTTTTGTTTTCTTTGCGCAAAAAAAGTATTCTCGTAGCTTTATAAAATTACAGTTGAACCACTGATGTCAACATGAACTATTTTAACAATGTCCATACTACTTTTCTGGGCCCTAAAACATTTCAGATGAACAAAGGTCTTACAGGTTTGGAACAACATGAGAGAGAGTAATTAATGACAGAATTTTCATTTTTGGGTGAACTAACCCTTTAAGTGCACTTTTTTCTTTTGGAATTTTCAGTGTGAACGGACTACTTTCACCATTTACACTACAAAACAGCACTGAATAGTGCATAATAGTGTTTGGGATGCACATTGAGTCTTTTTAAAACATTTCTCTGCCGTTTCTATAGTGTTCTAAATAGTTGCTAAGGTGTTCTGAGTGTTTAGTGCACTGATATGCATTGTCAGGGCCTTACTTTGCATTTGCTAAGGTGTTCTGAGTGGCTTTAGCATGTTGTTGTGCAGTTACTAGGGTATTTGGGGTAAGTGGCTGCTTATTGGGCAAAATTCCATAAAATAGCACACTCCTCTACAAGCTGCACAATTTAACGCATCATTCATGTTCATAGCACAAACGATGATGAACGAGTTACATACCAAATTTTGATATTTTGTTGCAGAAGTTTGTTCAAATAACTTTATGCAATAATGCTAGTGATGTTTGCCTTAGGAAGTACCACTAATAAAATTATTTTTTCATCAAATTTCTTGCTGCGTTCATAGAAAGTCCACACACACGACCTCAGCTCTGAAATAGCACCATCTATGGGTGTAAAGCAGCAGACGGGGCAGGAGATCTGATCTGGGGTCAGGTTTGCCCGTCATACACTAATGACTGACTCATGAGAATGAAACTTTCTCTCTTTCATCATGTGGTCTGTGTTTCTCTGTCCATCTCTTTGTGTTTCTCTCAGCTACAGGAACACTGCAGCACAGGCAGTGGGCGGAACTAATCTCATTAAATATGAAAGAATTTCCAGTGAATTGAGGAAAGAAAGAGGGAGTGAGAAAAAGAGGAGAGGAGAGGAGAGGTTACTGAAGGGGTGTGTGTGCGTGTGTGTGTGTGCGTGTGTGCAAATGGTTATGCAGCTCATAAATCTCAACACGCTTCTCCAGAGTGTTGCGAGAACTTTGAGTAAGTTTGATGTAATCGTGTCGCACTGTGTTTCCTGTTTGGACAGACAGAGGAGGCGGGACTCAGATGACAGACATTCCACTGGACAAATAGCAACTTGAGATCGGATCGATCTTCACAATCAACAGCAAAAATCTGCTGATTCTGTCTGGTGTGTTGGTGGAGAGTCTCTACAGTCTACTATGACAAGAACATCCTAAAGTCTATGATTTAAAGCTCAGAAAAAAAAAATCTAAAGAAATAACTTGGGGTCATATCATGAAAACCATGATTTTCCTTAATCTTTTGAAATGTACTATGTATATTTACTCAAACTGACATTGATTGGACTGCTGGATGTCATCAAACTGCTGTACTGTATTGTGTTAGTAGATGCTGCTGCTTCCCACTGCTGCTCACTTGCATAAAAAAGTCAACTTTGCACCAAATGGTTGCTCATGGCATTTCATATTGCTAACTTTCATTGAAAATGGATGATTTCTAATAACTTTATGTTTCCAAAATGCTCTCGGTGTGCTCTTTGATTCATGCACATTTAGAGCAGGAACATGTACACTGTCGTTCAAAAGTTTGGGGTCAGCAAGATTTTTTTAAAAAGAAATTAATACTTTTATTCATTCATTAATTTTATTCAAGGATGAATTAAATTGACAAAAAGTGACAGTAAAGACATTAATAATGTTGCAAAACATCTTTTTAAAAAAAACTGAAAAAAAAAAAATCACAAAAATATGAAGCAGCACAACTGTTGATCAAGAGTGATAATAAGAAACGTTTCTTGAGCAGCAAATCAGCATATCCTAGCGATTTCTGAAGGGTCATGTGACATTTAAGACTGAAGTAATGGTGTTGAAAATTCAGCTTTGCATCACAGGAATAAATTACATTTTAAAATAGATTATACTACAAAACCGTTGATTTATACTATAATAATTTCTCCCAATTTCACTTTGTTTTTTGATCAAATAAACGCAGCCTTGGTGAGCAAAAGAGACTTTTTTTTTTTTTTTTCAAAAAATATTAAATATCCTTACCGACCCAAAACGTTTGAATGGTAGTGTACTACAAGAGATCCATGTTGGGAAAAAAGTCATGTAAAAGTAAATCATGGCTGTTTTGGTTGCACAAAACAATGACTAAGATTATGAGAGGACTTCCAGGAAGTGTAGAATATGACTCCTTCAAAAAGTACAATAAATCAAGTTAGAGAACATCTTATTCCACTTAAATAATAAGAAACACAACATTGCTATAGTGTATTCTGCCCAAATCAACCAACATAAACTCATATCACTCAAACAAACACATCAGAACACCACAAATTCCACAATTATTACAGATGTGGTTATTTACTCACGTGATATGAATCTGAACACACTGAGAACCAATTACAACAAGCAGAGACTGATTACATCAGGGAAATGGAAATTAGCCGTATATGGACTCGATGACCAGGATGAGGAAGTTGAATCATGGAAATTTGAATACATCATTTTACTTGGGTTGGCAAGAGAGGTTCTTACCTAACACAAGAGGAATGCAGAGAGAGAGAGAGGCTAGTGACTGTAGTGTTTAGTTTACCATCAGTCTGTCGATTACTCTGAAACATTCGGAACTCCAAAGTCTGACCTTTCACCTTTACAAGCAGAATTGTTTAATCTCTGGAGCTCCTTATGCTGATATTTGACTCACTGTTCACAGTTTACCGTACAGCAGAAATTACAGCACAGGAACAAACAGAAATGAAACATTTTGTGAGTTTTTTTGTTGCTGGCCTTGCATCAGGTGGAAATACTATGTTATAGACTGCATTTATGTGATTAATAAATACAGTACAAATAGTTATATTATTTTTTTATTATATATATTTTCTATTTTATTATACTTTAATTAAAAAAATGTTTAAAAATCGTAACTATTCCAAACTTTTGACCGCCAATAGTATAGCAATACAATTTGATACTTCAGTGTCTTTCAAAGAATCCTAAAGATTCAACATGGTAGCACCACAGTACTTTTTGAAATGGTGGTAAACTTGGCTTAAACTGTGAAAACTCTTCCATCATGATGAATTTTATATCCTTATTGTGTCTTAATGCAGATCACAGAGATGGAGCCACGTGTGTGCGGTTATCCCGCAGGCCTCTCCAGGCTTCCTTTCGGATCAGAGCCATCCCGTTGAGCTCCACTCAACAGGTTAAATATTTCATGCTCGCACCGAACTGCCACTTTGAGTTCAGAGATACAGACGAGCAGCAGTCACCCGCAGCTCCCTATACTCCAGAGAGCCTGCATCATTCAACAACTCTATTTCTTTCCTTTTTCCCCCTCGAACACTCTTCTTTAAAAAAAAAGCTCAGAAGTGGAAGGTTGCTGGTTTGACCATAATTTAGTTTTTCACAGCCACTTTTTATCAAACTTTTTTACTCTTACAGTTAAACAACCTGTTATTTATGGAGGCTTGTTTCTGCCACAGGATAAAAAATAAATCTGGCAGTGGCAACTTTCCATCTCACAATTTTTTTTTTTTTTTTTGTATATTATATTTGTTGTGTTATTTTTTAATTTTCAGACACATAAACAGTATAATCACAAGACAGGACAAAACACAACTACACAAACAAGAAGGGAAAGAGAAAAAAAAAAACTTCAATCAGATTCAATTTTGCAGATAACCACATCACCAAGTAAAGGCAAAGGGGGTTCAAAGCAGCTTTTTGCACAGTATGACATCATAGACAAGGTGAAATAATATTGTAATAATAACAATTATAAAATAATAATAATAATAATAATAATAATAATAGGTAACAACCTAAGCCTTTTTAACCTCACAAGGGCGTTACTTAAGGAAAATGACCATAGTAAGAGAGAGCGAATAGATTTGCAACAGTGTCAACATTGGCGCTAGTTTTGACAAATAATTGAGGAAAAGAAAAAGTCAAATATTGAAATGAAATTTAGAGAGAAAAAACCTGAGCATATTAAGATTGACACGGACGTAAAAGAAGATAGCAATTACAAGAAAAGAAAATTACATTTCAAATAGTATCGCCATTATTAGAAGTTTTTAACACAATTCTGACATTTTTAAGATATGAAGTCAGAAGTGCAAGATAAAAAGTTGCAATTACCTTTTTTTATTCAGTGGCAGAATCAAAAAAAAATTTAGAGTTGAGATATAAACTGTACTTCTGAGAAAAAAAAGTTCATTGTTAGATACAAACTCGCAACTGCGAGAAAAAAAGTCAGAATTGTAAAATAAATGTCACAATTACTCTTTTATGTTTTATTGCGTGGCAGAAACCAAAATTCATAATTGTGAGATATAATCTTAATTCTGAGAGAAAAAGGCAGAATTGTGAGGTATATACTCACAATTGCAAGAAAAATGTCAGATTTGAGAGATAGAGAAGTCGCAATTCTTTTTTTTTTTTATACCATGGCAGAAACAGAAGAATAAAAAAGTGCAAGATATAAACAAGCAATTCTGAGTTTATAATTTGTAATTTTGAGGGATTTTTTTTATCAGAATAGTCTGAGATAAAAAGTTGCAAGTCGCAAAGTTGCAAAAGTCACACCTTTTTGTTCTTTTATCCCATGGTGGAAATGAGTTTTCATAGTTATTTGTAGTTGTGTTTATAGCTTTTATCTGCCTCGTTCTTTAATAACAGCCTCTTTGCAAAGCTGCATCACATTGTGACAATCACAAAACAATTTGCACTGAAACTCTTAACATTTCATTAAATGAAAAGGGACTTTGTTAATTCTGCAGAGTGGCAGGTTCTACACACAGCCAGAAACAACACAAAGTTTGATGGAATTTGTTCTCTTAAATCATTGGTTGTTTTGTTGTTGAATTGTGCAAAAATAAGAATAGTAAATGTGATTAATTTTCGACACATCGCCAAATCTGTGTAAAATTGTGCAGCGGATCATAAATTTGGGTAAATGAGTTTTTTTGGTTTTGCTGTGGCCTTCGTTTGGGGGATGCGAGGCGTTGTGGGATGCTGGACAGATTTCGTGCTTATATCATGATGCAATCCTTAAAGAAAAGAAAACTCCTCCACGCTGGGATAACGAGCGCTTTCCCTGTTGGAATTCCACTCGTTATTCATCAACCACGCTACATTCCAGTGCAGTGACATCACAATGAAAGACTCTCCTCTATAAATCAGATTCCTGCAGCATAAACTCTCCTTTCCTCTGATCAATGCAGTCCATAGAGAGAGAGTAAGGAGGAGGAATGCATGCATGAGATTATTCGACAAACCTCTAATATTATGCAATGCACAGGTTTGTGCCATCTGAATGAGAATCAACATACCTATACAACTTAGAAAACGTCACTGTCAACGATAATAGCAAAAATAGCGAAATAACTACTAAAAATATGGGTCATTCTCTCAAATATGACACTATGCCATGAGGTCAGAATGGTTGAGTAATCATTAGAGCTTCCTTTGTTTTGTCAGAATCATGAATATGTAGTTATGGAAATGTGTCTGTGTTAGGTCTTTCTCTCTGAATCAGTGCAGGTTTGAAAGTTTCACATTCTCTCTCTCACGTAACGGAAGAATTCAGAGGATTTCTGGCGCAGGTGAAATTTAGTCACGAAGCGTATTCCTGGCTTTCTGTTTCTCAGATCTGCTAATACATCCAAACAGGTTTCACATGATCGGCGTGCTTCGTGAAACACAACAGTGTGGAAAAACAGTCGAAAGAAGGACAGAAGGAGATTTTGCTTATTGTGTCCAGCTGTTAGCTCTGGAGGTGTGTGTGTGTGTGTGTGAGGCAGAAGATGATTTTTCATTATGAGCTCCAGCATTCTGTATCTTTTTGAGAACTCACAGCATAGTCATAAATACAGTATAAATGATTTCCTCTTATATTATTTGCATGTAGTATGCACTACACATCTCAGCTGTAGTTTACTGGTACTGACCTCTGCGGCTCATATCAGGAATATGACACCACAACAGAGACTTTCCATCAAACTGGCAAGGAACCTGGGGAAAGATGAGAATTTATTGTTGTTTACTGTAATACTTGTTAAACAATAGCGTCCCCTTGTGGATATAGTTTTAGTACATTATAAAAAGATACATTTTTCAAACAGTAGGCCTAAAGTACACTACCTTGTTATCCGTGACCTTATTACGATGCAGTTAGCGAATGGTGTTCAGTTATCATCAAAAAATATGGTCATTTTTAAATACTTTTGTGCAAAAGTAGCTCTAGAAAAGGTACTTAATTATGAATGCTTTTTAAATGTAAGAATTGATTCGCTTCAGCTGTGTGTATGCTCGCGAACAGAAATCGCGTGAGTACTGAGTTGGTAACCAAAGCAACATCCGTTCAATCCCTGTAACGTTACTCAGGCGGGAAATCGACAAACTATTATTATTATTATTCACGTTATTATAGGTTCAGAAATATCAAATCGTTGGTATTTTTTAAAAACGTCTAAAAAGTTAGTTGCCGGTTATCTACCTGAAAAATAATTTGACTCGCGTGAGACCGACGAACTTCAACCGTCAGTGTCCCGAAAATCAACGACGATAAATTAAAAAAGAATAAAAGAAAAAAATATATATAACGTGAAATTCTTACTCTTGACTAACTTACTCCGTTGTTACTTCCTGTATTAGTTTTGTGGGGAAATGTTTACTATGATGGTAATTTTTGCTTATTATGTATTTTTACCATCTCTGTCTGTTTATCCACTTCATTTTTAACGTAACGGCAATTTTGTCTGTGCGAGACTTCCGGTGTCATCCGCTTCCGGTTATTTTTAGCTGTACAAAACAGCGAGTTATGCTGCTTGCTATTGAAAACTGATATTACTCATCATCATATTATTTTAATGTATTGTCGTAATTTTAAACACACTGTTTGTAGCGCAAATAGTTTTACTGTTTACTGCACTTGTTCTTCTTCACCTAAAACAACTAATGAATCAGAAGATCTGCACATTTGCAGAAAATAGGTTACTCCTGCCTTGAAAAATAAGGTGGATAAAAGCAAAAAGTGACTTGATTTCTATCTCATTTCCAACCAGAAACAAAAGATGGCGCTATCCGCTAGAACAACTATATAGTGACAAATCAGCTGCTCTTTTTTCACACAGTTACTGTCCCTGACATCTTATGCAATGGATTGTATTTTGAATCAGTTACATTTAAATCAATTTATGTCAGTCAAATTCAGTGACAGCATTATGTTCAGTAACACAATTTCTCCATGTGTGTCTCTCTGGCCAAATCAATATCTCAATATCTCATCTCTGGCCAGTTGTGAGATTGAACCATGTGGCTCTATGTGTATTTAGGTCAGGGTTGGGTTGTTGGGAATGTAAACCAGTGGCTTTCTGCTGTTTTCAGCACAGAGAAATGATTACACACACACACACTTTTCTTAGAAGTTTTGAGTTTTTAGAGATTTTCTCTAAATCACTAACACATGCTGATGAGACGTACAAAACATCTGCAAACCTTACGCCACGTGTGTTTTTTAAGAGTGTGAGATGATCCTCATAACAGCATTATGTCATACACAAGTGCTGCTGAAACAGCACAATCTTGTGTGTATATGTGTGAGTCTCCTGCACACCAATACCGAACATTCCAGCAAAACAGATGTGCATGTCTAGAGTTCAGCAGCAGGTTTTTATGTGGGTCAGTTCAGCCAGACACATTGACTGCAGGTGTGCTGCTGAAGATCTTTATTAAGGTCTTAAAAGTTGTACGTGAGAGTAATCTGCAGATATTTTCTCTAAAGAATAGAAAAAAACTACCAAAAAACACCAGCAACTTAAAATTTTGACATTTACTCACCCTCATGTTGATCAAAACCTGTATAACTTTATTTTTTTGTGCAATTCAAAAGAAAAAAATGTGCAAAAACCACCAAAATATCATATTATCTTGTTATTGCAAAATCTGTTTTTTTGTTGTTGTTTTTTTTTTTTTGTATTTTGTATATTTTTTCCCAGTACAAATGTCTAAACATTGTTAAAATAATACATGAGAAGCAAAATTGTAAAAGATATGTATTTTTGGAGAACAGATCTTGAAATAACTTCATAGTTTATTGTCTTAGGCATAAATAGATCAAAATAGGTTTATGCAAAAAAATACAAAACTTCATCACAGACAGACATTTTCACATCAGTCCCTTTTTTGTTTACAATTCAAGGACAGCGGATAACTGCTGATCTCACATCAGCTTTTTGAGGGCTTTATTTGTAGGCACTGCGAGTCATGTGATGAATATAGGCCAAGTGTTCCACATCACTGCAAACAGAGACACTGAAAAACATACAAAGTGAGTTCTGAAGAAAAAAATAATGCTGTGTGCTCATACAAAAGTTGGCACCCACAATAGAGTTCAAGGCATTGCTATGGGATTGCTTACTGGCTGAAGTCAAAAGTGCCTATATTTCACTAATAACACAGGTACTTCAGATTTAATACAGATATTTCAGATTTGTTATTTTGACACTCAGCAGGAACAAAGATGAGCTTATATCCTGTTCAACTTTCTCTCTGTCTTTATGTTCATGGCACTGATCTAAGGCTTCCTCTTCATGCAAGAAGTTTCTGGAATACATGTTTCCCAGCACGCAGTGCTGCTGCGCTTTGAGGTCAAAGACACTCTGGCCAAACACTGAGTGATAAAAATCACATTATAAACCACAGAGCACATGCTTTTCCTTTCGCTCTCTGGAGTGCTTTACAATCAACACAACAACAGCAAACTACCACATTAAAGAATTAGTTCACCCAAAAATTAAAACTGCTGAAAATGTACTCGCCCTCAGGCCATCCAAGATATAAATGAGTTTGTTTTTTCATGTGAACAGATTTGGAGAAATGTACCATTACATCACTTGCTCACCAATGGATCCTCTGCAGTGAATGGATGCCGTCAGAATAAGAGCTCAAACGGCTGATAAATACATTACAATAATCCACAAGTAATCCACACCACTCCAGTTCAGTTCAGTTGTGAAGCAAAAAGCTGCATATTTGTAAGAAACAAATCCATCATTAAGGCGTTTTGACCTTAAACTGTAGTTTCTGACCAAAATACGAGTCCATAATCAATAATAATGCTTCAAAATCCACCCACATATGTATAGAACTGTTTTAGGCTGTTTTCGCTTGTAAACGGTGCTTGCATATTTCTCTCCTGATTCAGACGAAATGGCTTTGCCACTAGAAAGCAATATATTATGGAAGAAGATTCATATTTTAGTCAGAAGCAACAGTTTGAAGTTCAAAACGTCTTAATGATGAATTTGTTTCTTATAAACACGCAGCTTTTCACTTCACAAGATGTTAAATGAAGGACTGGAGTGGTGTGGATTATTGTGATGTTTTATCAGCTGTTTGGACTCTCATTCTGACGGCACCCATTCACTGCAGAGGATCCATTGGTGAACAAGTGATGTGATGCTAAATCTCCAAATCTGTAGCGATGAAGAAACAAACTATCTACATCTCGGATGGCCTGAGGGAGAGTAAATTTTCAGCTAATTTTCATTTTTGGGTGACCTATTCTTTTAGCTGCTGCTGTTGTTTAGTTGAAAGAGGAAAACATGTGCTCTGTGGTTTATGTGATTTTTTTTGTTCATATGCTTGACCCCAAGTATGAGTCAAAGCTCTTCCCGCTTCTTGTTTTGCAGCGATTCAGTCACGCAGAAACGGTCTCAGCGAGGGGAAGTATGGGAGGAATTCCCTCGACTCGGCACAAATCTGCCCCTCTAAAGCCCTGCTGTGCAGTTTGGCCTACTTCAGGCTGTGTGGACAGAGCAGGGCCAGAATGCTGAAACCCTTGTTATTCTACAGATGTTTACAGGCTTGCTGGGAAGAGCACAGAGGCCCGGACATACCCGGAATATCTGGCCTCTCTGAGCGCTCTGTGTTTAAACAGAGATTAAGGAAAGCAGGGCAGTAACAAAACGCCGATTAAGTGCTCAATGATGTTTTAGTGTCAGAACGTCACACATCGGTCCCTGTTTACTGGAAGTTCTACTTAGCAGCTCAGTGTGTTCGTATATCTAATACCACAAAACAAGAGCCCTTTCAGTATGAGGGAATTCCTGCAGTGCTTGAACCTGAAGATTATGTCTTTTCCATAGGGTTTTAGAAGGGTCATTCTCAAAAAATGTTGATTTTTCAGGCTTACAAAATGGTGAAGTTAAGACAACTTCATTTTTATTCTTTATATTATTATTTAATTAAAAAAAAAAAAAAACTGATGACAAATTCAAATAAAATTAATTTTCTAAGATGGAATTAATATCAAAATACATACCACTGATCAAACTAAAACTAAATAAATAAATAAAAAAACAAACTGATTTTTTTTAAATAAAAATCATTCACATGAACATGTAACACAATGTAACACTAATAACACATTTAAATTAACAAATAATAATAATAATAATAATAATAATAATAATAGTAATAGTAATAATAATCAATAATAAATCAATTTATGTGTAAATCAATAACTTTTTCTTGGAAGTACTTTTCCCTCAAATTTTGTATTTTTAAAAGTTTGTAAGAGTGATTTCACTAATGAAAAAAAGAATAGAATGAATGAATGAATGAATAAATAAAGAAATAAAGGAACTAGCCTTTTTCTGAAATTATATTATTAATTTTTATTTCATAAAATACATACAACGGGTTTTTCAAGCATTTGACAAATTCAAATAAAAAAAATGTGCAAAAAGAAATAGCATAACCATTTAATTTAATTTAATAAATGGTGAAGTTACAAAATGATACATTTTAAATGAGTTTCTTGATTATATGAAATCATTATTATTATTAAAATTCAAGCAACATGTTTGTCACAACACAATCTCGTGGCAATTTGTAACTACATAGGTACATATGTATAAGGTAACTGCTTATACATATGAATTTGTAAAATTTGTACAGATGCAGTAAGGCCTCAAATGAAATTATAGTTACACCAGCTATGTTTCCATCCACCTATTTTTATGCACATTTTGGAATATTGCATAAAGAAATGCTGGATGGAAATGCCAAGATGCGCATAAATTCTAAAAATGTGCGTAAAAAACTTTTGAGTAGGATAAACTTTTTATCCAATAAGGAAAAATGAGCATAAACTACGATGAAAACACATTTACCGAATAAATTCCACCTTGCGCATCAAAAAAGTCATGTGACTTTACACGATGGGACGGGATAATTTGACTAACCAGCGGACCGATCTCGTTGCATAGCATCTGAAATGTTTTAGTCGTTCTGAAAAGCCTGAGCAAAGTCTGTCATCAAAGTATTTCTGTATAATTGTCTTGCACAACCGCATTCCCAAACAGCTGGCATCCACCTCCGAAAGCAATGCAGTTACTGTGTTTTGTCTGCTCTCTCTGAGACAAAAGTAATTTATCATATATGAAAATTATTATATTCAGTGGTTTCTCCTACTTTTCTTAGTGATATTTAGTGCCAGTTTATCAGGAAGTGACGATTTTGTTCTCTTTACTCGTTGGATGGAAACGGTGCTTTATTCGCAAATGTTTTATGCGATATTCCAGTTTTGCGCATAAGTTAAATTTGCATCTTTGGATGGAAACATAGCCCCTGATCCACCCACTAGACCAGCATAAACTAGCCCAGACCGGCACCAAAATTCATGCCTGGTCAAAGCTGGTTCTTAGTGAGCAAGAATGCCTAATGTGAGAGAAGTGGGCCTTGGTGACCAGAAGTGGTTGATCATAGCTTTCTGTTTGATAAAAGACTGAATATAATGCTACCGGCCATTATGTAAGACAGGAACAGTGTGTATTCATAATTATTCACGTTTTCATTGCTCAAGCTGCTGTATTGGTCATGTTCTAGCTTCCTACCAGGAGTCATTTCAATAAACACCCTAAAACATTAGCGGTCAGCATGGTTCATTTCAGGCCTGGAGACCTTTGAAGTTACACACACACAAACGCACACACACTCACACACACACAGAAATTTATACGCACTATCCTATAACCAGTTTTAAAATTAGTTTAGTAGGAAATGGAAATAGACTAATAAACAAGAAGAGCGGTCACCGTGGGAGTGTAACCAGCGGAAACGTAAACAGAATTATGGGAAACAGAACTTTCTATTCTCTATAGGTTTCTGGGTCCAGAGAAACGGCTGTCGGTGCTCTGCAGTCCCACACCCTGATCCAGAGCAGTGTGTGTTTGTTCAGACTTGTACATTGTTTCTCCACTTCCTCGGTTGTTCTTTTACTGCACTTCTGATGCTTTTGGTGGAAGTGAGTCTATGCTGACGGCCCAGGCTGGTGCGTTGAACCCATTCCCACGACCTGCTGCCCTTCCTACTCACACACTCACACAGTTCACTAAAAGATTGTCCGATTTTTTTTTTCTCAAAGTATGGTGTGCAAAAATAGACTCAGATGGGAACAGTGAAAAGTCAGAGATCTCAGGACAGAAATGAAGGGTGCAATACTCTAATAAGCGTAAACATTCTATAAATAATATATAAATGATATATTTATAAATATATTATATACATATCATATACATATTATACAAAAAATATACATGACAGTTATTTTGTGTGTGTGTGTGTGTGTATAAATATATATATACATATATATATAAGCAAAATATATATATATATTATTTTCTGTGTGTGGGTGTGTGTAGACATTTTAATACTTTTAAATATTGAATTAATATCAATAATCATTTTTCTATGTCATATTTGATTTATTTTTCACAGCTTTTAGGGTATCTTTTTGAACATTTTCCTCCCTCTCAAACCCTTAGGTTTGTGCTGCTGTATCTTTAAGACTTCTTTTAAAAATAAAATAAAATAAAAAATAACATCTGCTATGAATGGAATTTAAAATCTAGTGTCTAGAAAGTCTAGATGATATCTTAACATGATATCATTCTTTACGCACAGAAAGTATTCTTGCAGCTTCGTAAATGTCACAGACGGTGCACACAGCGGGGAGGAATGAGGAACACAGAGACGAGGAGTTATTCGAAATAAACAGTCTTTAATCCAATCCAACAAGGCAATACAAGGCAGGGCTGAGACACACAGGAACACAGGGAGTGTAACAAGTAGACCAGACGAAAAAGAACTGAACAGGCAGGAACTAAATACACAGGAAGAAACTAGATAATTAATAAAACACAGCTGAAGACTAATGAACTAATAATCACAATAAACGAGGACAGGAAACAGGAAGAACCAAATAAGGGCATACACGAGGATGGGGAGCACATGAGACAGAAAACAGAACACAACAGGAACACAAGCCTGACAGTAAAATTAAGGTTGAACCACTGATGTCACATGGCCTATTTTAACGATGTCCTTACTACCTTTCTGGGCCTGGGAACATTTCTGGGCTCTCGGATTTCATCAAAAATAAATTGTGTTCCGAAGATGAACGAAGGTCTTATGGGTTTGGAACGACATGAGGGTGAGTAATTAATGACAGAATTTTCATTTTTGGCTGAACTATCCCTTTAAATGTAAATTTGAATTTAATGACCTAAACTCTTCTGTAAGGTATGGCAGTATGGATGAACGGACTATAAGAGAAAGTGGCGTGCTGTGCTCTTGGAGGTTAATCAGACGCCACACAAGCGTGTGTAATCAACTGTCCTGTGGGGAACACCGCAATGGAAACTCAGAGCCAGAACACAAAGTATTAGTGTCAATCAGCTTAATGCCGTACACCACAAAAGCCCTGACGCGTGTACACAGAACCTCTGCTAGGTGCCAGACTCACGGCAGCATCCCTAACCTTCCATCAGGGGTCAGGGGTCATAAAGTGAACAGAATGTCTTTTACTGAAGTGTGTAGCACCTGATACGCCTCTGTCTACGTCAGTAAGGACAGAATATACACAGGTGAGCGCGCATGAGGAACAGCCTGAACTCAGCATCGCTGCTGAAAGTTCATTCGGCTGAATTGGGACATTTCACAGTCGCTTAGCAACCCGTCTCACAGAGACTGGGACAGAACTCACTGTGAGAGAGCGTCACAGCTCAGCATTGAGACTGAGGGGGAACCTTCACATCACAAACACATTCTTAAAGGGATAGTTCACCCAAAAATGAAAATTCTGTCATTAATTACTCATCCCGTTCCAAACCCGTAAGACCTGCGTTCATCTTCCGAAAACAAATTAAGATATTTTTGATGAAATCAGAGAGCTTTCTGACCCTGCATAGACAGCAACACAACTACCACGTTCAAGGCCCAGAAAAGTAGTAAGGACATCGCTAAAATAGTCCATGTGACAGCCAGTGCTGGGTAGTAACTGATTACATGTAATCTGGATTATGTAATCAGATTCCAAAAATTTAGTACTTAGATTTAGATTATAGTTACTTTTTTATGGATTACATATTATTCACAAAGTGGCAGTAAATTATTCACAATTTATTGATTCTGCAAGTCTGGACAAAAATATTTCAAACCTGGAAGACTTTGGGCGTGTCATTATTGTTTTCGTGTGTTTATTAATGTGTTTAATGCAGGGATTCCCAAACGTTTTTATCACCCCTTAAAATAAAATGTTTGTTGAAAAATCGCAGGAGTTAATATTTCAATAATTTAACAAGTTCATATGTTTACAGTTCTCTGATGTTGGTTAATGGTCACACTCAATATGCAGGCTTGTAATTTTAGTGTTCAAATGTTTAAATTGCTTTTATATTACATTATTATGATTGAATTATTAGGTTTTTATCAGTTTACTATTCACTATTCACTCACTATCAACTCACTAATGTAATATTTAATGCAATTTATGATGTTGACATCAAAACATGGAATATATTTTCTTTCTCCTTGCTTTTTATATGGTATGTTTAATTTGTATGTTTAATTTAACGTTTTAAAACAAATTTGAAGTAATCTAAAAAGTAGTCAGATTACATTACCTAAAATGAGTAACCTAGATTACGTTACTGCTTACAGTTTTCATCATCTAATCTGTAATCAGTAACAGACTACAATTTGTAAGTAATCTACTCAGTTCTGGTGACAGTAGTGGTTTAACCTTATGAAGCTACAAGAATAGTTTTTGTGCACAAAGAAAACAAAAATAACGACTTTACTCAACAATTTCTTCTCTTTTTTCAGTCAGTCTTTAATTGTTAAGGTTTTCTGTCTGGTTGCTTAGGTTTTCTGGGTGGCTGTTAGGGAATTCTGGGATGTTACTAGGATGTTGTGGGTGATAGCTAGGGTGTGTTAGGTGGTTGCTAGGACATTACTAAGGTATTTTGGGTCTTCTCAATAAGTTACACTCTTTTTAATGAAATACCACTAAACAAGGTATGAATGAAGCCGAAATCAGAAGCAGTTTACAGGCGTTGCCTGCTGTGTCAGAGAGAATCTCTCCATTCGGCTCTGAGCTGATTACCTGACACAGTAAACAAGCATTTCCTGGATGTACAAGAGCGCCAGAGAGGAAAAGATACAATGGAGCTTTTAATAGATCTGCAGGCCAATGCTGTCCATGGAATAAAACAAACTCTCTGTTCCCACTGACCCATCAGAACTGCCTGTCCTACATGTGCTTGTAGCAGGTCTGAGAAATCATGCAGTCCTGAATCTTGTGATTAGGTTATGATTTACTGCTCTAATAAACACTGACTTTATCAAATATTCAGTTGCTTGATAATTATTGTTGTTATTCATCTGTTAGTGGCAGGCAGGGTGAATCATTTTAGAGCACCTTTATGGAAAAATGAATATATTTTTGTTGTTTGTTTAGCCCTGGAAGGTTCAGAATGCCTCAGTCTGAGAGAAACCACAGAGGGGTGTGTGACAAAAAAAAATGTGGTGAGATCTCAGGTGATATACTCTATGTTTAGGTCGTCCAACTAGTTTATCAGTTTCAGACAGCACCAATTCAGATGGTTGCTAACACCACACCTACTGTAGACAACACAAAAAATGTAATCAAACACACAGTGAATGTAATCACATGTCAGCAAGAACAAATGAGCTATGAAATCCAATACTTGCAAGTGTTGCCTCTCACTTCTATGGTTTCTGTTCTCATAATGAGATTCAACTTTAAAGAAGGCCACAGCCCAGCTTGATTAAGTTCTCCTACCGCAATGGTTCTCAACTGGTGGGCTGAACCCCAGCAAATGCAAATAATAAATTATAATGCATAGTTACGATGAAATGATCTGGATCCTGGAGGAAAACCAGCTGAAAACCCCTACCCTACGCTATCTAGAATGATTTAGGACCCTGTTGGGTTTCCATTACTACTGAAAATCCAAACCCAGTGCCTTGCAGAGTTAAACCCTATAAGATATCGACTGCGTTGTGGGTTCTCTCTGGAGGTCATACACTTCATTCACTGAGACTGATCTTCATCCACCGCTGTGTAACGATCACATCGCCTGGTGTCCGGTTCCTGATCGTTTAACCTCTTGGCTGAGGGTTGTTTCCATTATCAGCATTTACATATCACAAGTCCTGCTCCAAAAGTCCTGGAGAGATCTTAAAAAATAAATAATAAAGGAGTATTTACAGATGATTCGTCAGTTTAATTTCTAAGCATATTTTTGTAAGATTTGACTTGATAATTGAGAACAACATGACTTTTCTGTTGATTTTTCAGCTCTTTTTTTTTTATTATTTTTTTTTATTTATATTTTTTTTCCTCAGTTTACTTTTATAAGTAAATTACACTTAAATTCAGAAACTCTTGGACTGTCCAAAGCTGAAAACTTCATTTCCCAGAAACCCTCTGTCAAATTTCAACGTTATGTTTCTGAATCTCCCTCAACTAACGTTGAATAACTATATATTTTGGAACAACACACTGCAAATTCACTATGCTGACCTCACTGATATTTCAAAATACAATAATAAAAAGCAGATACGCTGTCACTTCCCTGTTCTGCGTCTGTTTCCCATGATTCTCAGCGCTGCACGTCGATGAATATTAATAACGCTGCTTGTCGTTCGACAAACTCACGCGACTCTCGATTGGCAGACGTTACGTATGCTCATTAATATTCAGCAGCAGTTCCTCAACGTCAGCGCGCAGTCAGTGCTCAGCGTCAAAGCACGGAGCGCTTATCGCAGAACGCGTCGGTAAGAATTATTATATAGATGGTGTATTTCTCCGTGGGCTTTCTGCACAGCAGTCACTCTTTGGCTTATCAGAGTAAAACGGTCTACGAGGAAAACATGTGCAACACAGAGGAGAGGTGAGAAAATACACTATTTTATTTTATTTTTTACAGTCATGCAACATTTTAATTTCGTGCAAGTTTTTGCAGCTGATGATTATTATTATTTGACATATCTGTTTAGTCTTTTGATATGCTATTAATATATTTAAATATATACTTAAAATGTATTTAAATAAATACACATAACGTATTTATTAAATAATAATAAAGAATATATATATAATATTTAAAATATATAAGATAATATTAATATTAATAATATAAAAGATTCATATTAATATTTATTCTAAATATTTATTTATATAATATAAAAATATAAAATATTTAAATATATTTAAACGTTCTACAATATAATTTCCCTTACATAATTGTATAATTATATTGTCAATAATATTTCAAATTGAAATCTATTTTATGTTTTGTTTGGATATAGAGATGTCATGTATGTAAATCATGAATGGGCAAGATTTTTTGTGATGTTCTGAAGGATCAGACTCACAGACTGTTATCAAAGCGGATTTAATGTCGAGCAGACAGATGAGTGAGCCTGAGAGAGAGAACTGATGCTATAAATATTTCATCCATAACCCCGTCAACTCAATTAGGATTCATGAGCTCGTAACAGTACCAAATCGCTCGCCTTGCCCCAAAGTTAATTAGTTTTCCTGAACAATCTAATTTCCTCCTTTGCAATTTCGTAATCTGGATTGAGGATGGAAAACCCCAGCACAGATCACCTGCAAGCATCCAGTTATGAAACTCTGGACACCATCAGCTGTTGTTTTCAAAGAAATGTACTGGTTTTTGTAACAAGATTAGCACAGGTGCAGGTGAGAAACTGATAAACCACATTTAACCTGAGATTTAAGGCATTCTGAGCGAGGAATACGGGGACAGAACATTAGATAAACATTACATAAGATATAGTTCCTAGAAAGTTCTGTTGTTCAGATGCAATATCACTGCAGTGGCCCTGTTTATAGACTAATTCAAACATCATTGTGAATTCATTGCACCGTGCATTTCCCATGAATGTGTTTCCCCCAAATCCATCCACACTTACATTTCATGCAATGTCCTGTTTCTTAACCTCACGTTCAGTTTGTGTTTTTGTTGTTTTTCTTGGACTCCATCCAGACCTGCAACACTCAAAAGAGAAACATTATACTGAAGAATGCAGCAGCACTAAGTCTCTGACAAAATAGAAACATGTCAGACTTGTTGTCAAAGAAGGCCATTTGCTTGTGGCTTTGTAATCTGATATGTGAAAAACACAAACCTGCCATATCTCCTGGTCAGAGATTGGTCCAAAACACATTCACTGTGGGTTGAAGGTCGGACGTCACCCTTCGAGTCCCTCTGTAGCCAAATGATAACTGTTTTCCTGGAAGACTCGCAGTATCCTGTTTTGGTTTTGACTGTTTCCTGGTCCTTCTCCAAACACTCAACGGAGCCAGTAATTACTGCACTAAAGATTAACCTGAATCCCAGTCTTTAAACAGATCCGGACTATCACCACGAGGTCAGCTGGAGTCAGGAATGAACTTCAATGATACTGGATTGTTTTGGAGATTGATTCTGCTTTTGGATTTTTGGAATCAAACATTATTCCTATTTTATATTATCATTTATTATCAGTCATCATGGGGCCAGACCAGGGGCCAGATTTACTAAACAGGGCAAATTAGCGTTAGAGCGCAATTCCATAAAAGCGCCGATGGGAGGGGAAATTCTGTGTGATTTACTGACAATGCACACATTAAAAAACACAGACGCAGCCAGATCATTTCCATAATGACCAGTGCAATCTACCAAGAGCAGTGCAAATTAGCGCCTGCTTTAAGACATGCTTTTTTTGGGCGTTAAATAATGGTGCAAACACCAGTAATTTGACAAGCGCAAACGTTAGTAAATCACACTGCGTGATTAATTTTAATACTCTTCTGCCAAAAATATTGCATCTGAAAGGGAAACTCCTACAAATACATATTCAGTAAGGTCAGGCGCAAAATATGTGTCCACGCCTTTTCAGCGTTAATTCTTCACTGCGCGTCTTTAGTAAATTCTGACACTATTTTAACGGCAAAAGATGGTTTGCGCTGGCGCAAGCTGTTAATAAATCTGGCCCTAGATTGCTATGGCTTTTTAAGGAAAGTTTGCTAATAATTTTTCAAGCGATCAATGCCAAATGACCAAACAGTTCAAAAAATCCCATTATATCACCTAAGCACAACTATAGTAACCACTCAAAATATCCTAGAAATATAAGTTTCATGCAAACATGGAGGACACAACTGCGATGGTGACATTTGCACAGGCATACAAAGAAAGTGTAAAAAATGGAGTTCTCTGAATGTTAAATGAATCCAAGAAAGACCCAGTTTTAATTTCTTTTTTCTTTAAAGTTGTCCTGAATCTGTTTTGATCCAGAGGTATAATCAGAGATGGTGCAGGGGGGGAAGGTGCTTGAATGTCAGAGGGTGAAAGTGTCGGCTTTCAAAACAATCTGACATTTCACTCACAGATAAGCTTCTATATAGAGACCAGAGGAGGACAAGGAACAAATCAAGAACATCTCAAAAGTATATCGAAAAATCAGTCATACTAATTCTTTGTACTTAAGTAACAACAGTCTGTAGAGTAGCCAAAAAAGTAAACATCCTCGGTAACAGCTTCACCTGTTTTCATGTGGTCACCATGCAGATTTTGTCACCTAGGTTACGTTCTGTTACCAGGACACAGAAAGCACTACGCCTCCCTCCTTTCATTTGCCTGCTGGGTAATCTGGCTCATGAGACGTGAAAAAGCACTCTAGCTTTGAACAGCCATTTCATTTTTGCCAGCATGCTGTAACCGTGTCATGGATGGCTGTCAGCTGATGATGGCATAAAACATCAATGTTCTGTTTCCTGATCAGCAGTCTGCCAATGCGTGATCATGAAATCTCATATTCCTTCATCTAGCTTGTTGTAAACAGGATTGTTTTGAAAAGTGGGAATGCTTTCAATCATAATAAGAGATTTTTCGCTGACAGTGTGTGGCCTGGCTTTAGATGAGATGTCAGATCCAAAGATCTCTCAGCGTGTTATGGGGACGTAAATGTCTGTTATTACCATCTCTAAAAGCCAGTGCTGTAACTCAAGCCCTCTGGGATGTGAAATGTTCTCAGCCAAGCTGCTATTTACAGACTTGTTTTCACATCATGTGCTTGTTTGTGATCTGCGATCCCTTCTGTCTAGTGGAAAGTGAAACATCTGTCTCCAAGAACCTAAATGTCGCTGCTTACTGTTAGTGTAAACGTGACATCAGGTCAGTTTACGCTTGTCTACCGTGACCTGATGTAGTTTGTGCAAAATCAGTAGGCCACTTGTTTTCCATAAAGTCTTAGATGTTGGCCTCCTGAAACTCCAAAAATGCTAGGCTTTTTCAAGCCAACATCAAAGTTTATCTTCACAAACTTTTTTATCTAGTTAGGAATACTGACTGATTTCAATAGAGTTTGGTGTTAGAATGTTGCTAAGCTAATGGTAAGTTAACACAAAGCGGCATACCTTTCTGGAATTGGCGTGAAGGGTGTGATATTGGTGTGAAATTAGTACACTATTTGTTTTACTCCAGTTGAATGTCTCAAGTGCTGCCATAGTCTGTAATCAGAGAACTGAGTGTTAATGTGAAAACAGAGCTGCAGAAAATATTACAAGCTGACAGTGTCTGATAAGGCATAAGAACAAACATAGAAAGAGCGAGTCTTTAAAAGTGTCAACATTTCAGTGAAGCAGACAGTCAGAGTATTGTTATGCTGTTGGCAGAATGGGTGTCTGTTATCAGCTGGCACCCTGAGGCCTGTGCCAAGCTGCATCATGCACTTGACTCATGATTCTGGAGACAAACAGAGTGAAAGAAGCTTTTAGAAGCACATGCCAATTTTTGTTATTTGTGCACTAGAGGATAATCTTACACAGCTTTAAAATGATCTGTGTCTCTGTCTTGTAGTTGTGCCGTGCTGGGCTCGAGGCAGCAGGCTCCAGGACCTCTGTGGTGCTCCTGATGCCCCTCTCCCACTAACGAAGATCCCGAGTGGGCGAGGGACAGGCAGGGATCTCCCTCACAGCGTACTGCACAAGGTAAAAACAGATTTGTACAATCTTCACATTTTAACATTAAGCTTAGTTCACCCAAAAATGAAAATGTACTCACCCTCAGGCTGTCCAAGATGTAGTTGAGTTTTGGAGAAATGTAGCATTACATCACTTGCTCACCAATGGATTCTCTGCAGTGAATGGGTGCCGTCAGAATGAGAGTCCAAACAGCTGATAAAAACATTACAATAATCCACAACTAATCCACACCACTCCAGTCCATAAGTAAATGTCTTGTTAAGTGAAAGGCTGTGTGTATGTAATAAATAAATAAATACATAACTAATACATTTTAATTTGAAACCGTAGCTTCTGGACAAAATATTAGTCCATAATTCATAATAATGCTTCCTCCAGTGACATATTCATTTAGAACTGTTTTGGGCTGCTTGTAAATGGTGCTTGATCTGTGCATATTTCTCTCCTGATTCAGACAAGTTGAGTTTTTCTTTGGAGAAAGCAATATTATGGATGGAGAAAAGTTAAAAATATCTTAATGATGGATCTGTTTATTACAAACTTTTCACTTCACAAGATGTTAATTGATGGACTAGAGTGGTGTGGATTACATGTGGATTATTGTGATGTTTTTATCAGCAGTCTGAACTCTCATTTTGATGGCACCCATTCGCTGCGGAGGATCGACTGGTGAGGTAAGCATGTAATGTGAAGAAATACAATTAGGATGTAGACCTAGTAATGAAATACACTGTTTTTAACACAATATTTACTCAAATTTTGACAACAGTATCTCAACATTGTGGAATATCAGTAGATATATTAATTAATCAATACTTTACAGTACACAAAATGGGAAGTAGCTTTGCTACCACAGCAAGATCCTTAATAAAAACCCTAAACAGTAAATGAATACTTTAGTCAATAAGACACTGGGGCGGCAAACCATGGCATTTCCAAAAAACACACACAGACAACCAGCCCAAGGGAGGAGACGGGTGTGAAGAGATCTCTAGAGCTTGTTATTTGTCACTTAGGTCTGTGCCATATTTACAGCTAGAGTTTCCATTTGGCCTACAAACACACGGTGTTGGTGCTTGGTACTTGAGCCCTGCATACAGCTGACCATGTGTGCGAGACTATAGATGTCAGCACTGTCTGTGTGCAGACATGTGACCGTCTCAAAAAGGTTAAGAGGTTTTGGATCACTCACACCTGTGAAACGGTCTGTTGTGCAAGTGACTGTCGCCTGCTCTTCAGCTCATTTTTCATATCAATTGATTTTGTTTAGATATGCCACTCTGGTAATATTTAGATAAAATCAATTGAAAAGGTATAGGATAACACTGCGTTCATTACCAAAAATACTCCCACATTGCTGAGGGTATTTCCAACTCACAATGCAATACATGTTGCAATACAAATGTCACAATTTAATACAATGTAGTTCTCACATCTGAGAACTGGGTTGAAGGCTGCTTTCTAAAGTCTACATTTAAAGGGATAGTTCACCCAAAAATGAAAATTTTGTCAATATTTACTCTTCCTCATGTTGTTCCAAACCCATAAGTCCTTGGTTCATCTTCGAAACACAAATTAAGATTTTTTTGATGAAATCTGAGAGCTTTCTGACCCTGCATAGACAGCAACGCAATTACCATGTTCAAGGCCCAGAACGGTAGTAAGGACATCTTTAAAATAGTCCATGGTACATCAGTGGTTCAACCGCCATTTTATGAAGCTACGAGAGTACTTTTTGTGCACAAAGAATACAAAAATAATGACTTTATTCAACAATTTCTTCACCTCCACCATTCACGATGGTACCACGATGCATGTGTGTCGAAGACTGACAGGGAAAAGAAATCGTCATATATTTTTATTTTCTTTGTGCACAAAATGTCTTCTCGTTGCTTCATAAAATTGAAGCTGAATCACATGGTCACATGGTCACATGCAGGGTCGGAAAGCTCTTACGAGTTTGGAATGACAAGAGGGTGAGTAATTAATGACAGAATTTTCATTTTTGGGTGAACTATCCCTTTAACTGTTGGAAATTATATGTGTATCATAAAAATATATTACTATTTACATATTTATAGGATCAAGTATGGATGCAATATTGTGAGAAAATGACAGTATGCTAATTTATGCAACAACAATTGTGCCATTAGGTTCTATTTTTGGAATTTTTGGAGAAACATTAAAGACACAGTTGATATTTAAACCAAACGTAACTGAGATCTCCATTCAGTCTAAATAGCTAAAGAACAACCTTTGTGCTATAACATTTACTTTTGGGCTCCTATAAATAACATTCTGACGACAAGCTTGTGCATAAACACTATGTGCCTCTGTCTCCTCCAGGACGAAAAGTTGACGGTCACCCAGGCGGAGCCGGTAAGCGGCGCGCCCCCTGTCCTGCAATTCCAATACCAGTTGAGCGAGCGACTGTTCTCCTGCTGGGACACGGTTCTGTCGGACAACGCACTCTACCTAGAAATCCCCGCTGGAGCTCATCAAAATGGCAGCAGGGAAGGGTATGTAGGGTTAATAATCTGTCATTGTGCAGCTCTATATTAAAGATGACAGCGGAACCGTATCCATCTGTCTCTACATGGTTCAGCTTTAACAGACAGTTTTAGGTCACAGTAGAATGAACGGCTGGTTTAAATTTAGTCAAAAGCAGCTCGAGTTGGTTTTCCATATGACGTTTCATCACTGGTATGAGGCTGTGAAATATGCAGCCATTCTTGATGAAAGTTCTTCGAATCATTTCTCATTTAAATCCATCACAGCCAGTCATGTGCTGTCTGTGAGGTCACTGCAGGCATTAGAACAGTGTTTTACCTTCAACAAGCAGGCGGTGGACTGTCAGAAAGCATTAAATATGTGTGTGTGTGTTGTTCTGTGGCTAGTACATCTGCATTATTACATAAGATAGACATTATGTAAAAGAAGCAGTGCGTCACCATCTCTGTCTCTCTCATTACGCTGCAGTTTCACCAGGCTGCTGGAGTTTGCAGAGGAGCAGTTGAAAGTCAGCTACGTGTTCCTGTGGCTTCAGAAAAACAGAGACGATCGATGTAAGATACATTTCAACACGTATTTTACCAAAAAAATGCAAATTCTGTCATCATTGACTCACCCTCATGTTGTACCAAACCAATATTATACCAATGTATCCATTAAAGCTCTCTCGTTGGTGTAGATGCTATTATAGTTATCTTCATAGTTATCGTTCTTGGTGTGAACAGGTCTTAAAGGGATAGTTTACCCAAAAATGCAAATTCTGTCGTTAATTACTCACGCTCATGTCGTTTCAAACCCGTAAGACCTTCGTTCTTCTTTGGAACACAAATTAAGATATTTTTAATGAAATCCGAGAGCTATCTGACCATGCATAGGCAGCAATGCAACAGACACATTCAAGGCCCAGAAAGGTAGTAAGGACATTATTAAAATAGTCCATGTGACATCAGTGGTTCAACTGTAATTTTACGAAGCTACAAGAATAATTTTTGTGCACAAAGAAAATAAAAATAATTACTTTTTTCAACAATTGTTGAATAAAGTCGTTATTTTTGTTTTCTTTGCGCACAAAAAGTATTCTCGCAGCTTTGTAAAATTATGGTTGAACGGAATTTCTGGGTCTGGGAACATTTCAGTTGTGTTGCTGTCTATGGAGGGTCGGAAAGCTCTCAGATTTCATCAAAAATATTTTAATTTGTGTTCCAAAGATGAACGAAGGGCTTACGGGTTTGGAACGACATGAGGCTGAGTAATTAATGACAGAATTTTAATTTTTGGGTGAACTATCCCTTTAAGACCTGTTCACACCAAGAACGATAACTATGAAGATAACTATAATAGCATCTACACCAACGAGAGAGCTTTAATGGATTAATGGATAGATTCTGATTGGCTGTGAATGTATTTAATTGCTCCTCAGCTGGAAGTAATTATTCTGAAAGTGATTCAAATTATATTGTTTCTCTATGTCATTATTGATATATTTGTGGTGTGGACTTACTATGCTCATACAACTAGAACGATTACTCAAACTTTAAAGTTATCGTTAAAGTTATCGTCTTGGTGTGAACAGGACTTTACTGTGCAACACAACCAGAGATATTTTGCAGTTTTTGTCCTCCATAATGGAAACTGAGGATTGAAGATATGAAGATATGGCTCATTCATTCGGCTTGTGAACTTTTATAATGCTTTTTGCAATTTTTGGAGCTTGACAGCCTCATTATGATTGTGGACAATTTGCAAAACAAGAGATTGTTTCAAAGCAGCTTCGCAGAAATAAACAGGAAAATAACAGAATCAACAATGCAAACTTATTCAAATATGAGTTAAATTTAAATCTTGCAGTAATGCAGCTCTATAAAAAACAAGTGACATTATTTAGTTCATAGTATTCATCAGGTCAGTTCAATAAATGTGTAAAGTTCATCATTTATAAAACAAGTTCAATTCCGACAGTGGCGAGGAACCCAAACTCCGTCATTGAGAGCACTGATATTCTTTCTAAAAACAAATTTTCAACATGAGAGTGAGTAAATGATAATAGAAATTTAATTTGGGCTATCTAATCTTTTAAACTGAATAATGAGTCTGATACCGTAATTCACTAAACGAGGAACCATCATTGTCTCCACTTGCGCAGTGTCCATCATGAAGACCTTCCACTACATGGGTTTTGAAGTGGTAAAACCGGGTCACCCGCTGGTGCCGGCCCAGCCTGACCTTCTCTTTATGGTCTATTCCATGGACAGCAGCAGTTCTGATGAAGAGTGACCATCACACTCTCACTCACTCTTAAAATGCCCCCACCCCTCTTCCTCCCCCTCTATACCTCTGCATCAGTGACTTTTAAGAGAGGGGGAGGGGTGAAGCTGGGCCGACTAACACTCTGATTGGTTCAGTTTCCATTATTATCCCACCGATCAGTTCTGACTGGTCTTTCCATCAGCAGGTGGGTTGGTGCTAAAGCAGAAATCCAGCATATCCTATCTGTTAATTCACACCATATACCAAACTGTCTATACTGTCATGTACACTACGTATAGAAGATTCAGAACAGGATACAGATCGCAGACATGGTAGTGAAAATTTTTACAGAAGGGAATGCATTTGTAACCGGTTGTTGACAGTTTCCAGTGGCTGATAATGGTGAAACAAGGTTTTTTTTGTTTGTTTATTCCAGATTGACCGTCTTCTCTGTTCTGGTTTTACTCTTCTTTAGGAGTTTCAGCTAGTTAATCATTCAATGTTCTCAGAGGAAACAAGCTGAATAGCTCTTAGTAACTAAGACTCAACTCACTTCAACAGACAGCATAGTTCACCCTTCAAACACTCATTAAGATTTATGCTGTGTTCCATTCAACTCAGAACGTTCAAATTTCTAACTTCTTATATAGAAAAATGCAACAAAATGCACTTAAACGATACACAGTAAACGATACTCACTGCTGATCACACATCTGCATATTACCATTTTATATATATCATCCAAACGTCATGCAATAAATGGCTTAAGTCAAAGATACTAAGTACGAAAAAATATCTTTCAATATTGATTGGAACATTCTAGCGTAAGTTCATCAAAACAGTGCATCATTCCAGCCCCCAACAAGGCACTTGAGTGTAAGTTTAGGTTGAGTTTAGTTGAATTTTTTCTGAGTCTGGTTGTGAGGTTTCTCTGAGTAGAAGTTCAATCAGGCCTGTTGCTTTTACTCTTTAAAATAAAGTCAGACCTGAAAACTTCTAGATGCATGAGCGTGTTTGTGACGAAATCATTCTAGTTTTAAAAATCCTGAAGGTCCTCGTTTTTATTTAAGGAGATACAGAGGTCTTCTATGTGAGTCTTACCATAGTCCATCACACCTTTTGTCTTCATCATCCCAAACCAACAGGAAACATGAGAGCAGACCAACCCCACCCTCTGGCCCTCAGGGGCTTTAACACAAGCACTTTAGGAAAACACAAGCAATTCAGCCCACGGTGCATTGCACATCCGTTACAGACAGATGTGCATTGAGCCGTCAAGATGTCTTGCAGTGTTTAGTGAACTTGACATACTTGCCAAAGATAATGGTCTCCATTCAAAGAGAACGCCTCAAGTTTCATTCAGATAAGACTGGTGAACCTACCGTAGCAGCACCTTCAGATAGCAGACTCGGTCCCGGCGCAGTCAGGTATAACATGCAAAAACATTCCCTGAAACGGAAGCCTCTGTTTCTTTGATTCTTGGTCATCTCTGTGGAAATTTGGTGCAATGAATCGAGTTCTGTATACTTCTCAGCAGGGTGGCCTTTAGGTTTTGCATGTGTAAATAGCTCTTACCTTTCCTCATGGGCTGTGTGACAATAAGCTTTTAGAGAATGTTTTTTGTTCATCCATTTAAATTTTATTTTTATCTATATGATTTATTTGTCTATACTGATTGATTTTTTTGTAGTGTAGAATTTAGAGTGAATCAGATATCATTTAATGACAATCTACAGTTGTATACCTTGAACCTTTTCCTTACGTCCAAATAAAACACGTGACAAAAACAAAACTTCATGACTTACCTGTTTTTCTTTCACAAATAAAAACAATTTGATTATTTCAGATGAATTCTTTGTCAGAAATGAGCTGGAAAAAGAAATAAAATTAAGTAATGGAAGTTGAATAATGTGCAAACACAATTGCAAAGGGGAAAAAAAGTGATCTTTTATGACTGAACTTGTTGCAACTGCAACTAGACTAAAGTAAAACTTAATAAATGTGTACTTACTCTCTTTTGGGTCTTCTATGGAAAAATGGTCTTTATAAGTCATTATTTATTAAAATAATATAATTCATACCTCTCAAATGTCATTCGCATTAAAACAGAAAATGGTCTTGTTTAAAGCCAATCACTGACATAGAATCTATTAAACATAGCTATCATAATTAAGATATAGTTGCTAATAATGATAGTACAATTTAGTCTGTACACATTTTGTGTACTGTTTAAAAGAAATACAGATAAAATTCACTAGAAAATATATGGCATGTATAAGCTGACAGGCTTCTACAGCCAATCTACAGTTTCCACCATTCTCTGTGGCTACACAATAAAATACATAGAGCATAAATAACACACCTATGCATGGCAAAATGAATCACATTCACTGTAAAATGTCCATGTTAATGAAGTAACTGTATTCTACAAGAAACAATTGTAATCAATTGCTTAACAACTGCAGCTTTTTCCTGTGTTGGCATATTTACAATTTAAATTTTTACCAGAAGATGAAGACTGTAAATATCAAAGCTTTAAATTTGGTTAGCGTTTCGATACACAAGCTTTGTTGATCTCAAAGTTAATTGTGACCCTGGACCACAAAACCAGTCATAAGTACTATGGGTATATTTGTAGCAATAGCCAAAAATATATTGTATGGATCAAAATGATCGATTTCTCTTTTATGTCAAAAATCATTAGGATATTAAGTAAAGATCATGTTCCTTGAAGATATTTTGTAAATTTCCTACTGTAAAAATATCAAAACTTAATTTCTGATTAGTAATATACGTTGCTAAGAACTTCATTTGGACAACTTTAAAGGTGATTTTCTCAACATTTTGATTTTTTTGCCCCCTCAGATTCCAGATTTTCAAATAGTTGTATCTCGGCCAAATATTGTCCTATCCTAACAAATCCTAGCGTATTTATTCAGCTTTCAGATAATGTACAAATCTCAATTTCAAAAAGATTTACACTTATGACTGGTTTTGTGGTCCAGGGTCACAATTGAGCTATCGGTAAGCCCCGCCCCCCTTAGTTACTGTTGCTCCCTCACAAACAAACGGAGTTGTTCACTCACTGTCTTACAATGTGAAAACCTTGTCCCATGATGTTTTTGCACAATTTTGGACACAGAAGGTCACCAAATGGGAATTAAATATTCCATGGAGGGATTTATAATATATTTAAAAATAAATACGGTGGGTAACTCGAAGCCAGGGTTTACAGATCACAATGCAAGCGGGAGAAGTCTCATATTACGGTCGGTCGTCACGATCGCGGATGACAACATGCAGGATCAACACTGTTCATGTATCGCAGGGTACGATTAAATTAATGTACATTTAACATGTTTAAAATGGAGAGGCACTGAAATGTAGACCGTTTATGTGTTTTTGACCGTTAGCATGGACTCACTAACTTTTTTTTGACCGTTAGCATGGACTCACTAACTTTAAAGTCCGTGTAAAGTGATATTAAAATATGTGTTCTGAGTTTGTCACACAACAGAAAAATGTGCTATTAACCACCCAGCCAAATTTGAATGATAAAAAATGATAAGACCCGGGTATCCATTCACCCTAGAACCGTCCCTGCCTAGAATCTGTATATCTAACATCAGACATTTAAAAAGACAAACTAAGAACTTGACCTCTCAACATAGTTATTATAGTGTTAGGGGCGGGGCCACGCTCGGTGGCTCCATTGCGTCATCGAGCCACCGTTTTAGCCCCGCCCAAAAAATCCTGAACACAGAATTGGTGAAAAACTGTTTAACGGTTTAACTCTACAATTCAGTACTACATAGTTCAGAGTCGTTGTAATGTGTTTCAGCTATACATTTCTAACATTTTTAATGTGTTTAGAAACAATTCTCAGAATTCTCTTTAACGTTAGCTAGTTTTAGACAGAGATACCTTGCTAAAGCACAAGATAACATTAACGCTCTGCTTGAGCAGATGAAAATTGTAACTTAATGAGTGTATGACAACCAGAAAATGAACGTTTTTGTCTTCATTTGTATTGGGGTTGAATACTTAGGGACATTTTGCTCTGTTTTGTTAGGATTCAGGAAATGTAATAAAATAAATTATATTGCCCATCCTCTCAGGACACCTGGAATCAGTGTTACAAGTACCCCAGGCACATTGTTTTTCCATTTTTGAAGCATAAACCCCATAAAACCGATGCGAGTTTCGGTTTCTTCGGATCTTCCAGTGTTTCTCTATGGCGCTGAAACCTAAAGATGTCTGAGTTCCGCTCCCCGTGCAACTGATACTCGACTGTCATTGGCTTATCTGCGTTCGAGGGGAGGGGCTTACCGATAGGTCTAGACTAAACCTAAACTTCTAAATATGCTTGCTTGCTTATTTCTAAAGCTCACCTGAATTTGTTCTTTAGACATGACTTAATGGCGTCTTGAAAAAAAACTGAAACCAGTTTATTTTGGAGGTACCTTCATTCAGAAACGCTGACTGACTCCGCTGACAGACTGAACTGGAGAGCTCTGTCGCTGTAAACAGACCTGCAGGCCATGCACTTAACGATCCGTGCTGGGTTACATCACAGTAATCTCGTCCATTAAAATGACCTACATTCTCTCTGTCTGGAACACGTTAAGATTTTTGTGCTGCTGGGTTACTGTGCGAGCTCGTCCTTGTGTTCCGGTCTGACCTCTGAGACCGTAATCCGTTCCCGCGCTTATGCAACACGTGGCGAATTTTCCCGCGCTTCTTAGAAAGCCCGCAAAATACGTTGAGTCAGTCAGAGATCTGATTAATCCCTCACAAAAGCCTCACCTTTTGATGTAAGAGTCTTAACTCTTATACCACACACAGAAATTATTTCTTGGAAGTATTTGAGCATCTTGCGACAATAGCCATTTGTTTAACACTTTAAACAAAGATGTCTAATAACCAAAGCTTCACTAAATGTGTTAAATTCAATATGGCATCTAACCTGATCAAGGTCTATAAATTATAACTTGATAAAGATTTTATAGATCTATATATCTGTTTTTTTTAATGTAGTAAAATTCAGACAGTGGTTACCATAGTAGTTTTTTTTGTAAAGGTTATCTGGGCACAAAAATGCAGTCTTAGCCCACACCAATCTGAAAACTCTTAGTTACACAACACTCACATTAGCTTTTACATTTTATCTATTATTCAACATAACTACCAGCTGTGGACATTGAAGAGCTCTCTAAAATTTTCTCACTCAGAATGTGCATTTGATTTTAAGAAAAAAAAACTACTAGACACTCATTTCTTTTCGTTTTGTGTTTAATAAAGAAAATGACAGATCGACAGACAGAGCAGTATGAATTTCTCTGGGAATCCCAGCGGGTGAATGCATTTTAATAGAAAACAAGTGCAGGTGTTTTATTTGTCTTTCTCCTTCTGTTCTTTCTCTTTCTTGTCTTTCTCTGCTTTGGCCTCCTCTGCTTCGTGTTTCTTGATGAGTTCTTCCACTTCCTTCTGCTTGAGGACTTTGATTCTGGTCTTGCCATTCTCTCGTGTCAGTGTGGCGATCTCCACTACAAATATGAACAAAAAAGGGAACACAATTAGATGTTTGTCCATAAAACTGGAAATTTTAAACACTGTTCATATTGAATCTACTGAAACAACATAATCTTTCTGTATGTATGAGTTTCAAGGTAAAGAACATAAAAAAGCTGATTGTAAGATAAAATAAACAAATAAATATTAATAAAATAATATATATTTAATAATATAAAGTCACAAATTCAAAAATTACTACACATTTTAATAGATAATTGTGATTTCATGTCACAAGTGTGACTTTATGTTGCAATTGCAAAAAAAGGACTGCAATCAAAAAGCATTAAATTTACAGAATGTCTATTATTTAAAAGGGTTTGTTGTTGTAAGACCATTCGGACTGCAGTGTATTTGTTACCGCAATTCAGCACGTGATCAGCTGCATTAAGCTGAGAGCTCAGATGGATTGTGGGTCTGTATATGGTGTCATGATCATTCATAATGCAGAAGTCTGCTCTCCGCCAGACTGCCTCAATCTACCAGCCTAGTCTGCACGTTAAAACATTTATTCCATCTCCGTCTTGCCAAACACACACCTTTCTCTGCTGAGAGCTTGCTGACGTCCATGGTCTTGTTAAGCACTTTGACAGCGAGAGCGAGGGCAGACGACAGAGTCATTTCTCCCTCTTTATAGTCCTGCTTCAGCATTGACACAGCAGCCTAAAACACACAGACACACACTTTAAGTCTCTGAACTGAGGTGTTTTGATATCTTTTTTTATCAGAGAATAGAACAGAAGTCTTCAGTTAAGGAGAGGTGCCATCTACTGGCCAAATCATGACATTACAGCGCACTAATAGATGGATATTGTGATGCCCGACTTATCTTTTTTTTTTCCAGTTTCTCTTTAAAGAAGCATGAACAAATCCCTCAACTTTAAGAGGAAACGTTGATTCCAACATGAAACCCCACAATTTTACAAAGAAAGTAATATTTGACTCAATTTACATGATTAATCAGTGACAAAAAGCAGCATAACATTTAAAATGCTTTATGAGGATATAACTAGTACTGATTTTTCTTGAAAATTCTGTGTTGATTTTGAGGGGAAAACCTGATCAATTTTAATATAGACAAATATGGTAAATAGAACTGAGAATACTACACTTTTATTGGTTTCTGAAAGAATCAAATTAGCCAAAACGTTCAATAAATACACTCAAACTATTACACACCACCGATCAAAAGTTTGATCAGTTACATTTTTGAAAATGTTTTTGAAAGACGTTAGGCTCACCAAGGCTGCATTAATTTGCCCAAAGTAAAACAGTATTATTGTGAAATATTTTTTCAATTTAAAATAACTGCTTTCTATTTTGTTATATTTTAAAATGTAATTTATTTCTGTGATGCAAAGCTGAATTTGCAGTATCATTACTCCAGTCTTCAGTCACATGACCCTTCAGAAAACATTCTAATATGCTGATTTGCTGCTCAAAAAACATTTATTATTATTATTGATGTTGAAAACAGTTGTGCTGCTTAATATTTTTGTGAAAACCTTGATACTTTTTTCCAGGACTGCTTTATGAATAGAAAGAATAGAAAAATTATAAATGTCTTTACTATCACTGTTGATCAACTTAATGCATCCTTGGTGAATGAAAGTATTAATTTCTTCAAAAAAAAAAAAAAAAAAAAAAAGCCTAGTAATGACTATTTTTCTGTTTTTGAACTGATTCACTAAACCAAATGATTCATATGAACTGATTTGGTTAAACTTTCTAGCACTACTTGGCCAGTTTCAATGTGTCATACGTTCAAACAGGACAATGAAGCGTTCATTTACTCTGTTTCCAGCATAAGAATCTGAATGTGTGTGTTTCACTCACTGCGCTGTTGTTGCCGATGCATGTGGCTTTCCAGCCTCCGTAGTTTCCGCTGGGGTCACTCTGATAGAGCTGGAACCCGTAGTGTTTGTCCCATCCCATATACAGCAGAGACACACCGAAGGGCCTTTTACCTGATAAAACACAAATAGGGTTTATATTCCACAGCCCAAAACTTCACCAGGATCATGTTAGAAATAGATTAATGTTTTTAGATTTCATACCTCCAAACTGTGTGTAAGCCTGTTTGATATCACACAGGGCAGTAACCAGCTGCTCGCAGGGAATGGGCTCCTGATACTGCAGCAGATACCTGCACACACATCATCACATACTATATCAATACTGAGACTCTCATATGCATAATAAACCAATTTTGTCTTATAAAACACAATGTCTTCAGCAGGAGACAAAGTGATGCTTCACTCACCTCTGTGCGATGAGTCTCAGCTCGTTCGTGAGGACGTTGGCATCTGATGTAATTCCTGCTACACTGCATGCCATGTCTCTGCATTACAGAATCACCATACATCCATCAGTGCTGTTTTTATAAACTATAACTAAAACGATTAAAAATTATTTTCAGTAACCGAAATAAAGCTGTCACAAAATATATTTAGAATTTTTTTTAAAACATTACATTAATTTTATTTTTAAATATTCAAATTTTTAAATTCAATTCCTCCCATATCAAAACTAAATAATGTTATCTTAAAAAAGACAAAAAGCACATAAATTGCTAAAGTTAAAATAAACTGGAAATATAAAAATAAAAACAACAAAGCCTATAACAGTATGTAAATTATATTAAATAACACTACCATACACACACTTACAAAAAAGATTTCTTAAGCACAGAAATATACTTAAATATTAATTTAAATATAAACATTAATGCAATTCCTCCTAAACTAAACTAAATCAATGCCATTATAAAAAGTACTAAAAGTTAAACTAAAATTAAAACGAGCCAAAAATCTAAATATGAATAAACTATAATAGTACATAAATATTTAAAAAAAAATTTAAATGATAAATATTCAATATAAACATTTTTATATTGAATATCAGTACAATTTCTTCCATATATTAGAACTTAACCTCCTCTTGGAAAACCTCAAAAGCCATAATTATCAAATACTGAGAATTTAAAATCCTGATTTTAAGGCCACGTAAATTATTTTAACCCAAATTTTATCGAATTCCATATGGCAAAAACGACTCACTCATTGAGTTTGTAAATCTTCTCGGAGAAGAAAACCTCGTCCAGAAGTTTGTGGATGTTCCTCCTCTCTGCCGCCAGCAGCACGCCGTCATTGGCCAGGATGCCCAGACAGGTGCCAGCGTGCCCGATGGCCTCCATGGCATATTCTACCTGATACAGACGACCTGCCAACAACACAACACACACACACAATACTGACACCATCTATACATGACAAGAATTCAACATTAGAATAATAATAACACACAATAAAAATAATAAAATAGTCGATATGGGGGCTCTCACCCTCTGGAGAGAAAATAGTCGTCCTTGAGTCATATCTCCGAGACTGTTATATAAAACAAAAACAAATTGTGAATCATTGTGATAAAGATATATTGTGAATCAATACACTGCATTAAAAATAGATAAAGCAAATCCACTAATAATGCAAGACTTACCATTATGCCCTTAAATAAAATGAATCCTGCAAACAGGAGGGGAAAAAATGTTTAATTGATCAGATTGAACATATATTATTATCAACAATTATAATATTTTTTACATCTAATAATTCGTTGATTTGTGCTGCTGTCAGAATCTTAAGAACTTAAACACTCATAGAGCAACAAAATGAAACAGAAAGTAGCAGAAAACAACCCAAACATTCACAAACACACATCCAGCTTACAAGATACACTTCTTTTACTGTATTAAATTAATATAAATGAGAGACTGAAGCATGAATGTGAATTTTAAAACTGCTTTCAGTTTCTCCGGTATGAATGTGTTTTAGCTTTAGCATTAGCACCTGCATAACAGCATGAAGCAGCAACTTTTCATTTCATTTAAATGTATGCTACGCTCAATTAATCTCACATCAGCTCAGCTTTTTACACACGCACAGAAGGCTTTATTTTGTGATGGACATCATATATAGTGTGTAAAATATAGTAAAGTATTATAATTTTCATACCTAAAGCCTGTGTTCGCGCTGCCTGTTCACTGTTGCGGCTCTGACTCCGCTAAAGAATCTCACTGCAGCGAGAAGCGCGTCCACTCTAGATTCACTTCCACGCTCGGTCACGTGTGTTACGTGAAGCTCTGTGATTGGTTTGATTTCTTTAGTCAGCGGCAGTGCTCACTTTTTTATGCTTTTAAACAACTAAAAATTGTAACAAAAGCACTAATTGCACTAAATTTTCACTACTGTTAAACACTGTCCCAAAACGTAAAAAAAAATGCCTTTTATTTCTGTAATTGTTTACAATACAAACATCCCTCACTTAACTTTTGAATAGAACTATGATAATCTAAGCATAGAGCAAACCCATCAATTTCAGTATGTGTTTACAAATTATGTACATCAGTTTTTCCAAAAAAAAATATACCTGATACACTGAAAGAACTGGTTCATAAGAGTCATGTGTTTGGGAATTCAGACTACAGAGGTTGAACAGTACGATTCACTAGAAAGAACTGGTTCATAAGAATCATTTGTTTCTAAATCAAAATACTGTCTGCTTTTCAGATGCTTTGTGTTGATTAGAGTGGGCGAGCTAGACTGAATATGCTCTACGTCCTACAGAAATGACTCGTTCAGTTCCACAGCGCCCCCAGTGTAAGGGAAGCTACATTTCCATACATTTTATAACAATGTACAAAATATGAATATTTCAGCGCATATTTTAAACCAAAAATCAATTCTAAAATTCAAATTAAAATATTTCAAATCATTTCACATAATTAAATCTAATTTTACAATTGAATACTAAATACAAAAAAATACACAAATTAATGAAATATTCTGTCATACTACAAATAATTGGTTCACAAGAGTCATTTGCTTGTGATTTGGACTACACAGATTACCCTGTGTGTTTGTGATTCACTACAAAGAATTGATTCACATGAGTCATTTGTTTGTGATTTGGAATACATTATGTCGGATGGTTTTGATTCACTACAAAGAACTGGTTAACGAGAATCATTTGTTTGTAATTTGAACTATAGTGGCTGCACGCTATGTTTTTGATTCACTAAAAATAACAGGTTCACTAGAGTCATTTGTTTGGGATTTGGACTACACCGATTACCCTGTATGTTTGTGATTCACTACAAGGAATTGGTTCACAAGAGTCATTTGTAATTTAGATTACACTGATTGTGCTGCATGGTTTTGATTCACTACAAAGAACTGGTTCATGAGAGTCATTTGTTTGCGATTCGGATTACGCTGATTGTGCTGTATGACAGCCTATGGTATTATAAACACAGAAAAGACAAACTCAGCATGCTGATCTCATTATTTATTAAAAATTATTTACAATAACAGCATAATCCAAGAAAAGAATGATGATTTTTTTAATTTCTACTGCATCGTTCACCCCTGTGCTGAGGAGTTGCATACTGTCTTCACATACAGAACACAAGGACTGAAGCCAAACATCGCAACAAGGCAAACAGCACTGACAGTACCAAAACCAGCCATCGTTCACTCTCTAATGTAAGCTCAGAGTAATATATTATGTTTATGGTTTACTGGGAATTATGTTCATATTCCCAGTAACAGAAAACACTAAATGGACGATCATAATAAATAAATCGAAATTCTACTGGATCGGATCAAAACGAAGAGTGTTTTTTTGTCGTGACGGCAATATGTGGACGTTCATACAGAAACGAGAGCTGGGAAATGGAGAAACAAAAGCGAGCTGGAAAGCTTTGAATGTGTGGACATTTTCGCTCCATCAAATTGGCCGTGTCAAAATCAGCACCATGAAAGAAGAGCAAAGCCTCCATTGGCTGTGAGGTCGTCGTGCAGTCTTTGTGTCCAGCACCGAATAGTTTTCAAAGCTCGGTTCAGAAGAGCAGTTTCTTGACACACGTTGCAGGCACTGCAATACGAAATGCCCAAATCAAACCTACCAAAGTTCACGCTCCACAACCAGACCGCGAAAATACACGCTGAGTTGCATCTGGGTGTGGAGAGAATGATTTGGAGAGAAATGTTGGACATTTGTTGATTTTAAGTGCAAAATAATGACATCCTCTGGGACAGGAGGATTCGGCAGACAAGAGGCACAGCGTTCAGAGTTCATAAGGCCTCCTGAAGGCCTCTGGGTGGCGCTGTACTGATCAGAGGTCCATGGGCGTCTCCGTGGCTGAGCCTGATTGTGCTACGGCAGCAGAGAACGAGCTACGTACTTTAGGATGCCTCCGTGTCTGAAAAACGCCACATCCATGTCGTTCTCGAAAAGAGCCATGACACTGAAACTCTTCCCTGTGCTCGTCTGGAAACAAAGGCAGACATGAACATTAGATGTTGTGTGGACAAAGGAGTATTTTGTTTGTGAATCAACCTAAACTTGTGCTGTTTGTATTTGATTCACTACAAAGAACTGATTCATTTAATCGTCATTTGTTTGTGATTTGGACTAAACTGATTGGCATTTGGTTCTGATTTACTACAAAGAACTGGTTCATGAGTCATTTGTTTGTGATTTGGATTACATTAATTGTGCTGTATGTTTTGATTCACTACAAAGAACTGCTTCATAACATGCTTTTTTTGTTTCTTTTTTGTTAGTTTTTTTTAAATCAGACTACACTGGTTGTGTTGGGTTTTTGATTTACTACAAATAATCAGTTCAAAAGAGTTATTTGTTTGTAAATCAGACTACACTGATTGCACTATGTGTTTTTGATTCACTGAAAAGAACTGGTTCGTGAGAGTCATTTCATTGTGAATCAGACTACCATGGCAGCATTGCATGTTTTTGATTCACTAAAAGAACTGTTTCATAACATGCTTTTTTGTTTCTTTTTAATCAGACTACACTGGTCTTTGCTGTGTTTCTGATTTACTATAAAAAAATCAGTTCAAATGAATCATTTGTTTGTGAATCAGACTACACTGATTATTCTGAATGTTTTTGATTCACTACAAAGAAACGGTTTACCAGACTACACTGGTTTTGCTGTGTGGCTATGGTTCACTACAAAGAAACAGTTTTGTGAATCAGACTACACTGAATGCAATGTATGTTTTAATTCACAAAAAATGGATTCACAAGAGTCATTTATCTGTGAATCAGACTACTGTGGCTGTGTTGTACATTTTTGATTTTCTTCAGAGATGATTGTTTGTGAATTGGACTACACTGATTGTGCTGTGTTTTTGATTCACTAAGAAAAACTGTTTCATACGAGTCATCTGATTGTGAATCAGACTACCATGGTAGCATTGTATGTTTTTGATTCACTAAAAGAACTGTTTCATAAGAGTCACCAGTTTGTGCATTGGACTACACTGGTTATTCTGAATGTTTTTGATTCACTACAATCAACTGGTTCTGATTCACTACAAAGAATCAGTTCAAAAGAATCATATGTTTGTGATTCAGACTACACTGATTGTGCTGTATGTTTTAATTCACAAAAAAAGATTCACAAGAGTCATTTATTTGTGAATCAGACTACAGTGGCTGTGTTGTACATTTTTGATTCATTAAAACAAATTCATAAGAGTTGTTTGTTTGTCAATCAGACTACACTGGTTGTGCTGTTACTGTTCGCCACTTGTGAGCACATTTCAAAAGAAATGCTGAAGTGAACTGATGTTTTATCCACTGTGAGTCACTCTACCTGTACTGTGAGCTGCAGTCTGGGTGTGAGCTCCTGTGGGATGTTGATGGTGAATCGCTCTTTTCCACACAGCTCCAGCGAATCGGCATTCTGTCCTGGCAGGAACTGCAGTGGAGCGATTCCCATCCCCATCAAATGATTCCTATGAATCTTCTCAAAGCTCTCAGCTATCACTGCACGGACACCCTAAAGACCACAGTCAAGATTCATTTGTTAAGTGCTCTGAATTAATCACAGGATACTGTGTAGTATAACAAACGTGTTCCTCGGGAAAAGGATTATGGGACCAGTACCAATAAATAAGGTCCTTTGGCGGCCCAGTCACGTGAGCTGCCGGAACCATACTCTTTTCCTGCCAGGATGATGAGAGGAACTCCATCTCTCTGATAGCGTTCAGCAGCTTCAAACACATCCAGCTGTGATAGGAAAACATACATCAAACCATGAGTTCAGAGTCAGAAGAAATCAAGTTCAAACTGGTTCAGTCTGGTCACTGACCGTCTGTCCTGAAGGAATGTGCAGTGTTTTGGGTCCGGTCTTCCCGATGAGGCGGTTTTGAAGCTTTATGCTGGCAAATGTTCCTCGAGTCATTACAGCATCGTTTCCTCTCCGTGCACCATAGGAATTGAATTCACGAGGGGTCAAACTGAGTCAAATGTATAAATGAAGTGAACTTAGTTTCTAATCATCTATCATCATAATATTTAAAAACACATAATTGAAAATGCATTTTTACTGCAGAAATGTCATGTAAATTACAATAAATGATTTTAAGGAAAAATATATGAACATATTGAGAAAAAAAAAACCGTACAAAAACCCCTCCAAATCATCTCACCGTTTGCTCTGTAGGTATTTGGCGGCAGCGCTGACTCTTGCGATGCTTCCCGCTGGAGAAATGTGATCGGTTGTTACTTTATCACCCAGAAAGAGGAGCGGGTAAGCGCCCTCAATGGATTGAGGAGTGCACACCTCTTTAGACTGAGACAAAGAGAAACAGGGGCTGTGTTAATGTCAAAATACTGTGAACATAATGCATTGGGAGATCTGCATCTGAATAACACCAGTATTTCTATTGCTAACTGTAACTATTACAAATTATTTACATTAATTAAAATAAAGCTGAAATAAAATACAAAATATTGCATATAGCAACCAACTGAAATAAAAAAAGAATTAAAAATTTAAGAATTGAAGGGGAAAAAAGCTAAAAAGAAATATTAAGAAATAAAAATTAATAAATACATAACAAAATTACTCAAGTTTAAACTGAAATAAAAAAAGCTAAGCTAAATAGAAATATTAAAAAAAATAATAAATAAAGTATATAACAAAACTACTAAAACAGCTGAAATAAAAACAGAAAGCTAAATAGAAATATTAAACAACAAAAACTAACAAACAATTACATGACAAAATTACTAAAACTTAAGTTGAAATAAAAATAAAGCTAAATATTTTAACAATTCCAAAATTATATTAAATTACTAAAACAAAGATTAAAATGAAAACTGGAAATGCGAAAAAAGAAGCTAATTCAAAACATTAAAAACATACTATAATAATATATAAATAATACTGCACGACACTCACCAGTTTACTGAAGAAGGATGGACATCGAATGTAGGTGGATTTGGGATCCCACGGGAAGAGGGCAGATTCGGCAGACTCTAAACTGTTCCAGAACGTACTTCCTTTCTGCAGACAATCACACAAATCAGCCACAATTAACAGACAATTCTAATTAGTCAACTGATTCAGTGAATAAATCAATTCAAGTGAATCATATAGTTATATTTTCAGAGAAACATGTGCTATGATAATCCTCGCACCTCCATCCGGCTCCTCAGCTCTTTGAACATGGAGGCGATGACGATGTTCTCCTCAGTGTGGTTCACTTCCTCTTTGGATGGCCAGATATCCCGCAGATACACGTCCTTCCCCTCTGAGTTCACCCCCAGCGGTTCTGTCTCCAGGTTGACGCTGACTGTGCCTGCGATCGCATATGCCACCACCAGTGGGGGTGAAGCCAAATAATTCGCCCGCACGCAGTCACACAGGCGTCCTTCTAAATGCCTGTTTCCAGACAGCACACCACACGCCACCAAATCACCCTGCACACAAGCAGACAGATTAATACACAGCAGATCAGAGAGAGGGAGTGAGACAGAAATGAGATTAAACTGTCTCACCTGTTTAATGGCGTCCACCACACTCTCAGGTAAAGGTGCTGTATTGCCCACACAAGTGGCACATCCATAACCCACCACCTCAAACCTAAAAACACATTATCAAAAGGAATGCTTATTCAGAAAACTGTGAATGTGTTTATGTGCAACAAAACTAATATAGTTTTACATTTTAAAACGTCACTATTAATTATTTTTTAATAAATAATCTATTATTTATACACTTTTTTTATTGTTACATGCATTTTGTTTTCTTATTTTTATTTGTAATAAATAAATTTATATATATATATATATATATATATATATATATATATATATATATATATATATAAATAAATTTATATATATATATATATATATATATATATATATATATATATATATATATATATATATATATATATATATATATATACACACACATACATACACACACATATATTTAAATTCATATATTTATAAATAATTAAAACATTTTATTATTTCATTTGGTTGTTATTGTTCATTTCTATTTTTGTGTTTCATTTCAATAATAAAAGGTTACAAAAATAATTATAATGTAAATTAAACATTAAATATACCCTCTATTTATAAGTTATCAATAGTTATATATAAATAGTTATTGTTACATTAGCATAGTTATTTACTAATAAACAAAATAATGTTTTATATTTATTATAGAAATTGAACACAAAAATACAAATTAAAAAAAACTATTAAAAAAGCAGATTAAATAAAATGTATTAAATATTTATAAATAAAATATACTTACAAATACAAAATAACAACAATAATTACTAGTGATGTTCAAAATATACATTTTACCATTACATACATCTTACTAATTTATAAATGTTATATCACTGAGTGAGTGTGTGTTTATATATGGTGCACGTACCCGAGTTTCCTGAGGTAGGGCAGGACTCCACTGGTGTTCAGGTAATGTGTGACCGTTCCACTGCCGGGCACCAGACTGGTCCTGATATACGGTTTTACCGTCAGACCAGCCTCGACAGCTTTCTTCGCTAGTAGACCTGAACAAAACACAGACATACACGTGAGATGCACTAAACACTGTGCAAACAGCTCATATCAGATCTAGAGGCGTGCTGACGTCAGACCTGCGGCCAGCATGACGGACGGGTTGCAGTTGTTGGTGCAGCTGATGACAGCAGCGATGACGACAGATCCGTGCGCCAAGTTATACTCGGCCCCCTCGTGCAAGAATGGCACCTGAGTTGCCTGCTTCTCTTTGGAAATGTGGAAGCCCTTAAAACCCACCTACACATACATGAATGGCACAAAAAACATACACGGGTATTAGCGATGTCAAAGGTACTTTTCTACCAATATTTTTTCAATTTAATATGTCAATATGTGCATTCACCTTCTCATTCAGGCAGTTGATAAAGTCTTCCTTCATGCAAGTCACAGCGACTCTGTCCTGGGGCCGTTTGGGTCCACTGACATGAGGCACAATTGAGCTCAGGTTCATCTCGATGACCTACGACACCAACCGCATCACATGACTTAACTCACCTTGGAAATTTTATAGGGAGCAAACTCTGAATATTTACTGCTTTTTTTGGTTACTGATTCCATATGTGAAGGTTAGTCAGTGATTTACACTACCATTCAAAAGTTTGGGGTTAGTAACAATAAACAAATTAATAAAGGTACATAAGATCTTTATTTCTTATTTCTTTAAAAATATAAGGGTTTCCACAAAAATTTTAAGCAGAACAATTGTTTTCAACATTTTTATTAATAAAAAGGGTTTCTTGAGCAGCAAATCAGCATATTAGAATGATTTCTGAAGGATCATGTGACAGAAGACTGGAGTAATGATGCTGAAAATTCAGCTTTGCATCAGAGGAATAAATTACATTTTAAAATATATTGAAAAAAGTTATTTTAAATTGTAAAAATATTTTAAAATATTGCTGTTTTTGTCAAATAAATGCAGCCTTGCTAAACATAATAGACTTTTTAAAAACTTTTACTCCCCAAACTCTTAAACAGTTGTGTATAAAGACATATAAAAGGTACAGTAGCAAAAACAGCCTGTTTAATTCTCAAAATGTTCATTAAAAACTAAGTTAACCAACCTCTGAATACTGTGGCTCTTCTGATTGGTCGCCATAGCTTCTGAAGAGTTTGATAGCTTTCAGATAGTCTTCTAAAACCACAAGCTTCTCCTCACTGCAAACTGATAAGAAAAACATTTTTGCGTCAAGTTACATCCTTACAAACGCTTGACGCTTTATAATCTAACGTACACAGGATGGCCCATACTAGTGTGTTTAAAGTGCTGAAGGGTGATGTGATCCACAGGAAAGAAGCTCACGGTGGCGTTGTACTCCGGGCACATGTTAGCGATGGTGGTCCGATCGGGAGCCGAGAGCTGCTGTACACCAGGTCCAAAGAATTCCACGAACTTCCCGCTGATTCCTGCCTGACGCAGATGCTGAGACACAAAGATCAGATCAGTGCACGATACGTCATTTCTCAAGATATGCAAATTCACTGATAATGTCATACATTAAGGTAACAAGGACCTCGCTGTACCTTAGTAATGCCCAGTACGATATCAATGGACGTGGCAAGAGGATTGATGGTCCCCACGAGTTTACAGCCGACGACCTGTGGCAGAGTCAAAGACACTGGCTGACCTAACATGACCGCCTCTGATTCAATACCTCCAACTCCTGAAAGAAAGCATGAGAGAGACAATGTGAGATAAACAAGACAGAATAGTGCACAAATATAACACAATAACTGATATCATGCTCACCCCAGCCTAGGATCCCGAGGCCGTTGATCATAGTGGTGTGGGAGTCCGTTCCCACCACGCTGTCAGGATAAATAAACCCCTCCCCTTCCTGCACCACATGACACAGGTACTCTAGATTCACCTGATGCACTGTGTTGATGTCTGGCGGAACCACATTGATGTTTTTAAAGGCTTTTGAACACCACTGGAGAGAAAATGGTGAAAAACAAGACTTAGGGTCAGATTTATTAACTCTTTCCCCGCCATTGACGAGATATCTCGTCAATTAAGAGCCAACACTTCCCCGCCATTGACGAGTTTTTACGGCAATCCGTGTTCTAGGTGTATTACGGTAAGGAAAGCCCAAGCGCATGTCCTGAATGAGTTACGGGACTTCTGGGTCTTTAGGGTGCGAATAGAAGACGATCGGCATAAACGGAAGGATCATAGATAATGTAGATCATATATAGATCATATATGTTGATCATGTTTTGACCATTTTGAATCTGATCGGGACGAAGTAGTCAGTGAGAGAGCTGCCTTTACAGACACAGAAACATCCCTAGTTGTAACCGATAACCCATCGATCTGAATAGGTGTGTGTATGTGTGCGTGATCTATATATAGATCTATATCTATCTATCTATTTATCTCTCTCTCTCTCTGTGTGTGTGTGTGTGTGTGTGCGTGTACAGTATATGTATGCATATGTATGTATGTAGCCTATGTGTGTGTGTGTGTGTGTGTGTGTAATCATATGTATGTATATGTTTGTGTGTGTGTCTGTTTGTTCTGTTTATTGAATGCAATTTCAATTATTCATATAATTATTTACAGGTGAAAGAATATGACATCTGAATGTATTTTGCTTGAAAATGCACTACTTTGATAAAAACGCATTTTTCTCAGTTTTTTGTCCAAAATGTTGTATTTCTGATGAAACCTATCTGCATTCAAATGGTGATAAAACATGAACACATGAAGATAGAATAAAACATTTTTTTGTTTAAAAGTAGAGGCTTGGTTCTTTATTTTGATATATAATATGTTCTTATATTCATAGCAAAAAATATTCTGAGGGCCGTCAAATTTAGGTGAAAATCATCAAAAATGCTAGCGGTGGCTAAGTTAACTTTTTTTAAAAACGCTGGCGGGGAAAGAGTTAACAGCTTTCGCCAGCACAAACCGTCTTTTGGCGTTAAAATAGTACTGTCAGGATTTACTAAAGACGACTAGTGAAGAATTAGCGCTGAAAAGGCGTGGACAGTTATTTTTGCGTCTGACCTTATTGAATATGCATTTGTAGGAGTTTCCTTTTAAGATGCAAAATTTATGGGAGGAGAGTATTAAAATGAATCACGCAACATGATTTACTACCGTTTGCGCTAGTCAAATTACTGGTATTTGCGCCATTATTTAACGACCAAAAAAGCATGTCTTAAAGCAGGTGGTAATTTGTGCTGCTCTTGGTAGATTGCGCTGGTCATTATGGAAATGATCTGGCTGCGTCTGTGTTCTTTAATGTGCGCATTGTCAGTAAATCACACACAGAATTTTCCACTCCCATCAGCGCTTTTATGGAATTGCACTCTTAACGCTAATTTGCCTGTTTAGTAAATCTGGCCCTTAAAGTACTGTTTAAAAGTTTGTTGTCTGTAAGATTTTTTTTAAATTGTAAAAAATTATTACCATTTAAAATAGCTGTTTTCTATTTGAATATCTTTTAAAACGTAATTAATTTCTGTGATGCAAAGCTGAATTTTCAGCATCATTGCTCCAGTCTTCAGTGTCACATGATCCTTCAGATATCATTCTAATATGATGTTTTGCTGCTCAAGGAACATTTCTTATTATGAACGTTGAAAATAGTTGTGCTGCTTAATATTTTTGTGGAAACTGTGCTACATTTATTTTTAGACTTGTTTGATGAATGAAAGATTTAAAAATAGAAATCTTTTGTAACAATATGTATATGAATAAAAGTAAAATTTCTTTCAGAAAAATAAATTACTGACCCTCAACTTTACAGAATGGTTGTGAATTTTCACTTCCATAATAAATGGTCCTGGTTTTATTGTGCATGACTATAAATTATACTTTAAAGAATAACCAATATTTGTTTTCATAATTAAAAATGATATCCACCTCTAAAACACTTTTCAGCTAATGTAACCAACTAGGCAGGAAATATTATTAATAAATACTTTTCACGGTGCAGGGATTTCCTGATAAATCTTCTAATATCTCACTTTTCATAACTTCAATGTCATATACACTGCATTTTATGTTGTTTTCGTGTAAATATAAATCACAGAAAGCTCAGAAAAATCACCTTAAAGAACTTCAGCCTCTCTTTGTTTCTGATCAGCTCCATCTCTTGGTTTCTGATCATCGTTTCAGGCCTGTGTGTGTCAGACAGACATCAGGGCATTAGAGAATGCAGATTAATATGAGAGCGTCTGTTATTTTGTGTGTGTGAGGTGAGACATACTCTGACACGGGCTGCAGGTGGAAGGGGCACAAGAGGGGAGTGTTCTCTATCTGGACTGCTGCGCTTCTGCCACTGGGAGCGTCAGAGCAGGAGGCTTTACTGCAGCCACCCCGATGACCCGGTCGTTGACCTGCACAGTGACCACTGCTGCTACTCCCTCGTGGAGATGGTCGGCCGGCAGGAGATCTCACAGCAGCACCGTGACTCTCATCTGTGGGAGTTGGAGGGGTCTGGATGGCACTGAGAAATGAGGGAAATGCTTGTTAGCTTGATGGTAACAACGTGCTGCATCGTGCCTGGTTAAGCTCATAAAAAGAGACTGTTTTCACAAAAACGGTAGGACAATACATTATCGCCCTAATTACTGTGTACGCTAGGAGTTCTGGCCGTAATCATTGTTTATGTTAATGCTGTAATTATTGGGTTTAAAACATAAATACTGCCTTAATCCGTCCTTTAGCCTTTGCGTTCACTCTCACCATTTGCTGTAGTCGATCTGCAGAGAATGATCTATGATGAGGTCTGTGGGGCATCTGGGGTTCACCAGGTTTGGATCGACCCCCTGTTTAGCTAAAGCATCTCTCATGGCTGCCAGATCCACCATAGCAGGAATTCCCCTGTGAACACAATGGATCTATTAGGATATATCCAACCTTATGAACAGGCCCAGTTAGTGTGCGATTGAAGATAGGGCTGTTCATCTAAATAAAACATTGTGATTTGATTTATTGCGATCTAAGCCATCTTCTCATACTTGTAATAAGAAACACTTATCAACAAAATAGATGCTTTAAAGGCCCCATGCAGTTTCAGTCAAAATAAAAGTTTGATTGTATGAAAATGAAGAAATTAAGACAGCCATAAATATTAGTATTGCCATTTTAAATTTAATGTAAAATATTATTAGTGCTGTCAAACAATTAATCACGATTAATCGCATCCAAAATAAAAGTTTGTTTACATGTGTATACTGTGTATATTTATTATGTATATATTAATACACACACACGCACATATAGAATATATTTTGAAAATACAAGTATTTACATTCATATATACATTACATTCGTATATATTTATATTCATATAATTTATATTATACAAGCTAGGCAATATCACGTTCATAATTGCAGACGAATCGCCTTCGATTATGAACGCGATATTGCTTAGCTTGCTGGTGAACTATGGCTCTGTGTAGTAAATGCCACTCCATCTGAAAACAGGTGATGGCGATTTACTACTAATCACGGAACCGGCTTTCCTGACAAGATGCGCATAATAATCGAATTCGAAAAATTGCACAGCCCTAGTGGAGAGATCGCTAAACTCCAGCACATGTATGTTTTCATATCAGCGCTTGTTCTGTCATAGGCGCACAGGGTTGCCTGATTGTAAAGCTTAAGTAAAACACTGGCCGAAAGTGTATCCTTAAAGGAGAAAAGCTCTGTTTTGGGGACTAAAGCTCTTCACATCTGGCAACCACAAGCATGAACGCTAGTGAAGACTTGTTAGCAATGCAAGATAACGCAAAGGCCAAATTAAAAACATGTTTTCAGGATAAATAACGAGCTGGCCAATATTGTGACGATTGTTTTTAATTAATCGAGAAAGGTGGATATTGTTATCGAGATTAAAATATGATTAATCATGCAGCCCTATGTGCGTATATTCATATATACATAATAAATATACACGGTACACACACATACTGTATATTATGTAAACAAAAACTTTTATTTTGGATGCAATATATCGCGATTAATCATTTGACAGCACTAATTATTATATGATTTTTCTTATATACTTGATTTTTTATTTTACAGTGAAACATTACAATAGTAATATTTCTTAATGTGCTTTTATTTAGTCATTTTTATTTAGTAATATTAATAATAACTAGCCATTTTTGATATATACTACCAAAATTTACTATACAAACAAGCACAGCAAACCTGGATTTTTTAAATCACATTTTTTAATAGCAATCAAAAATCATGCAGCCTGAGTTGATGGCTTACGTAAAATCCTGTAGCAGAACCCTGGCAGGTGAGAATGCAACCTCGGCCTGGTTCTGCTGCATCTGCCAATCCAAAATACTGGAGACATCGTCTGTCTTTATGTAGAACCCGTCACACTTCCGGATGGCGGACTCCAGGAGAACCCGCATACAGAATGGCAGCTTCTCTACAAGAGAAAGAGCTTGTTAGTATTTTTGCAAGACTTTATTTTGCATACGAAGTCCATTGAATTCAATTACATGTTTTTTTTAACAAGTGATGTCAGCAATGATGTCAGTTGCATCCGTGGATGATTTAATTCCATTAAAGCATTGAGTAACTAACCATATCTGTCATCACTCAGCTTCTGTGGGTTGAAATATCGCCGCTCTTCATATTGTTCGCTCTGCAGAGTGTCGATCAAATGGCCGAATGGATGTTCTGTAGAGAATAAAAGACTTCATTGAGAATTTTTGTTAAAAACACTGAGATTGAGCTGATAAATGAATGTCATCTGTATAATAGTGACAGGAAAAGAATGGCTTGTGTTTGAAACTCATTAATCTGATCTGGATTCGGGTTTGGCTGTGACTGTGCAATGTGCACCTGCAATGACCAAACAGAATCAAAACTGGCCCTGATTACAGCAGACCAACACCTGCAAAGCTCATATAACTCAAAGAGAGTGCATCTTCTCCTAAACCGCCTCTGTTCGCAGGCCTTCACCTCTTCCCTCCTAAAGTCCCCTTTAGAAGACACAAGTGTTCAGCTGTGGGACTTGTGTTGGCAGTGTGTACTACTGAGTGCTTACAAGGCCAATTCACAGCCGTTTAGGGCAGATACACAAGCATTAAATAACATGTGAAATAACACCAAAAATTCAGCAACAAGAAAAAGAGATAAATGAAAGTGATATGACCCAGGTTCAAAGCCGGACATTATTATTTATAGAAGCATATTATGATCAAAATGCAAACACATTTGCAAATTAAGCATTTGCATTTCCTAGCTGTGCCTAGAAGCAAAAACCCTTTTGGGTACTGAGGACAATAACAATCCATTTTCACATTTTCTCATGGGAGAAGGCAGAGAAGCTTCTGTTACTAAAGAACCTGTCTATTTTCTATTCAAAACTAGAAAAATAGGCATTTTGTCCATTGTTGTGTGTTACCAAGCAGTCTATTGTTAAAAGACACTTCTATTATTCAAATTCAGAGTTTTAAAATCACCTACTGTTACTATTTTTATCTTGTGTCAAAAAACAACATTTACCGTGTTTTTGGAGTAGACTTTGTTTAGAGTCAACAATGCATTGAAAAATACATCCATAATGGTACTGCTATCTCTCTCTCTCTCTCTTTATATATACACTTTATTAAAATAAATTAACACTTTTCATCAGTAAGCACACATTAAAATGAGCAAAAGTGACAGTAAAGACATTTATGATGTTTCAATTTCAAACAAACAAATAAACAATTTTAATCAATAACTGTAGCCTTGGTGAGCATAAGACTTACAAATGCAGAAAAAAATACCTTTTTAACTTTTTGAACATACATATATATATATATATATATATATATATATAGATAGATAGATAGATAGATAGATATATAAGATATCTATCTATCTATCTATATCTATATCTATATCTATATATATATATATATATATATATATATATCTCTTCTATATATCTATATATATATATATATATATATATATATCTTCTATATATCTATATATATATATAAAATAAGCAATAAATATATATTTTTAAAGTTGTTGGAACTAGATGTTATTTTAGTAATGTCAACATAAGTGTAATAATTACTCATTAATTTGGTTGGCTCTCATGACATTGCATTCAAAGCAGATCGAATCAGTTTGATCAAATCGGTGATTTTCACAGACTAAAAACCCTAATACACAAAAAGAGGAGAAACAGGATGTGTTACAGTTTCTCTGCACTGCTGCAGTCAGATCTGCATGCTCTCACAAAAAAATTCTGACACAAAAAAGGGATGAGAATTTAAACTATCCATGCAGAAGTTTTGACAGTTCACTAAACAAACAGAGATCAACAAATCCAAATCCTCATTCCTGGTCATGATATAAAACACTAGTCTGATGCACAGCAGTGAATTGCAGTATATTGTGGCCCAGTGTGACTGCATGTGTAGTGGATGAACACGCACAGACACGCTTATCACTCACAGCCTGCGTCTGCTGCACGCATTAGATTAGGTTAGATGAGTTCAGATTAAACAGAAACTGCAGCAAAGAATACAAACCTGCATAGCCACCTACAAACACACACAAATCCCCTGATCTATATTTATGACACGGAAGATAAAGACACTGGGTGGGAAAAGTAAATAACTGGCTAACAGACAATCAGATTACAGCAGGATCAGTCCACTGACATATGCACAGTTAATTATAATTATACACTTTTAAATTCTAAAATAAACCTTTAGGCACTGTAGACCTTAATTAACACAATATTTATTAAATTTTTGAGGGTAAATCCCTCCCAAAGTTTCCCACAATGTAGGTTTTACAGTTTTGGGGACATTTGGTTCTCACAAAAGTACATACATGTGACTTACTTTTCAAGTTCATTTTAAGACATTATTTAGCCCATTTATAAACGTTTAACAGCAGACAACCTCATATTAAGATCAAGGGGTTTCATTATAAGCAGTCGTATAATTATGAGGAAATATTTAATAAATACAAAGAAAGGCTGTGCTTTGCTTTTATCATAGTATAGTGAAAGTAAACGACAGTAATTCTACTTCAAATCAAATGTATACATATAAAAGTAGTGAATGATTACCATATTCACATACTTTGGTATTTACATAGTACAGCATTACGGAAAATCATGGTAACGTTACATATCCAGAAAGCATGGCAATACCATGGTACACATGTGTTATTGTAAACAATACATAATAATCGAGCATTGTACATAATAGGCTGTCTCACTGCTTAATCAGCCGCCTGCTTATTCAACATTTTTGGCATCCTATACGTATAAAACAGTTGCTGTAAAGGTGGGCATCTCACTAGGTTTTGATACACATCAGTTTGCGAACGCTTGAGCTGCATGTAACCGCACGCGATCTGGATGTCAGTCGCTCTCTTGCCGCTAGCCGCACTGCTAACCACAAAACCGCCTCTTTTATCCTTCTAAAAGTGAACATTTAAGGGCTGTTTTAACACACAGTTGTGACTTCGCATATAACCAGTTATATATATTTCTGTCAGAGCGTAAATGGGATGAATATTGTTATTTTTGTCAGTAAAAACAGCCCTTACCGTGCTGAGGTGAACCGAGCGCCATGATGACTCCTAATATTAACACGACTCCACTCGCTCGAGCCACGACAGCTAGCCAATCAGCACACAGTACCTCCCTGGGGGACTGTCCAATCAGAGTACAGCATCTCGCACAGCGTCGTCCAATCAACAAACAGTATCTTCTACACTACCCTTCATCACTTTGGTTTATCAACACATCTTAATTTAATGGATATTAAAGTGGATATAGAGATAATCTATTTTTTTTAAATGATCCTATCTATATTAATAAAGTTAAAGTGTAACAAGTGTAAATGCCTGAAGACATCATATTTATTTTTATTTATCATAATGTGTGTGTGCGTGTGCGTGTGTGTAAACATTAATATTAATACATAAAATAATAAATACAAAGCATTTAGTTTATGTCATTTCAGAAATTATTTCAAGCAACATTCTTGTGGCGTTTTGTTTGTACGTACAATTTTATCTAAATAGGAAAGTAGTGATTTTTTCTTCTTTTGTGTTGTTTTTATAAACACCTTTTTATTTTTAAACGTATCTTACTTTTTTGTTAAAACATTTTATTTTAATTGATCTTACTTTTTTGTTAAAACAATGTAAACTTGTTCATGTTGTTAATTGCAACAATAATGCACTATTTCTCTTGTTGTTCATGTTTATATGAATATAAAAAATGAAAAATAAGTTCACAGAAATGTATGCCTACATTTCTGTACATTTCTTAAAATATTTTAAGCAATATTTTAGTGTTTTGTATTAATATAACGCATTTTAAAAGATTTGATCCCAATTTGATCCCATTTTCCTAAAGTGTTGTTTGGATTACGTATCTCATGGCATTTTATATATGTATAATTATTAATTATACAATATAATGTAATATATAATTATATAATATTTTACATAATATTATATAATAATTTCATATTACGTAATATTGTAATAATAATATTGTTAAAGTTTATATATAATATTTATCTATATTGTATTTATCACATATACAATATACAATAAAAATGTAAAAAAATAATAATGTGCTGGATCATAATTAAATCATGTAAACTTGTGCATGTTGTTTGTTGTAATAATATAAAATTCACCATTTCTCTTGTTGTTCATGTTTATATGCATATAAAAAAATTAAGAATAAGTTTGACATGGCTGTCTACATTTTTGTTCATTTCTTAAATTATTTTAAGCATTATTTTAGTGTTTTGAATTAATGAAATGCATTGTAAAACAAGATTTGATCCCATTTTCCTCATGTGTTTTTTGGATTATGCTGCAACACCTTTTTATTTGTAAAATGTGTCTTATTGTATTTCATATATGTATTATATATATATATATATATATATATATATATATATATATATATTATTTTACATAATATTATATATTTTATTTATTTATTTTATTTTACATAGTATTATATTATTGTTATAATGTAATATATTATATTATCATTCATTTCATATTACATTTAAAGTAATATTCGATAATATTGTTAAAGTTTCTATATAATATTTATCTATATTGTATTTATTACATATACAATAAACAAAAAAAGTAAAAATGTGCTGGATCATAATTAAATCATGTTGTTCACTGTAATAATAAAAACGCAATATTTCTCTTTATGTTGTTCATGTTTATGTGGATATAAAACATAAATAACACCGCCCAATCATCAAACAGCTCCTCCTGTGTCACTGACCAATCAAAAGGCAGCAGCCGCCGCTCGTTCTATCAGTGACGTTTGAGCATGCGCCGGAAGTGTAGAGGAGCGCTCGGATCGATTGGCGTGACTTTCTATGAGGAGCTACAGACAAAATGCGGTTTTTAGAGGCATAACAGCGGATTTCTATCATGACAGGACCGCGCAGCTCCGCTTGAGGCCGCTGGATGGAGAAACAGCAAATATGGCGAGCTAAGCGGGTGAGTTATTGTGTGTCTGAGAGGTCAAATGAAGTGTCCTGTAGTTCTGATGGGCGAGGGGAGGGACACCACATAAGCTGGTTTTTGTTTAAGGGGGGTGGTATGTTGTCTTGTGTAATGCGCATGTGCGGTAGATACCATGCAGCTTCACCATGAAAAGGTCACAATGACTCTGATAAACATTCAGCTCTGTGTCAGAGCCAAATAACTGATGGAGGACCGAAGAGAGTCAGTGTCTCTTAGATCTGTCATTGGCTATTTATGGTCTTACATGTCATATGAAAAAAGAGCTGCATCAAGGTAGTGTGGTCACTCCAAAATCAGTAACATAAAGACTAAATTATTTTTAGTCTTAAAAAAGTTTAAAATTTTCTATTGGATTTTTTACTCTAATGCAATTTTGCTATTGACAACATCCCAGTTGTTATAAACACATTGTTTTAAACTGGCCTGTTCATCAGGTTAATTCTAAATATGATGCTATAAATATATAATATAATATTAAGTGTCTCCTCTTTAATGTTTACTTTGGCACAAGAGAGGTATAATTAAAATATAAATATTTATTAAAAACTTGATTTAATTTTGACATATAATCCTGAGGAATGTGAGATATTCTAGTAATTTAAATGTTTTTAAAATGTTTTATTTTTAAATGCCAAGCCCTATTTTTCTGGTTAATTCTGAATATGATGCTATGAATATAATTTTCTCTTTATTAATGTTCACTTTAGAACAACATAGAACATTTAAAAAATATTATTTTTATTTTTTTATTTTTTATTATTATTTCAACAAGTACAATTCTGTGGAAAGTATGGCATTCTAGTGATTTGGAAATTAATATAAAAATTAAGATTTTAGAAACATTCTGATTTATGTGTTGTTCATGGTAACAAAAATGCAGTGCTTCATTATATAAACACTACATTGTTTTTATGAATAAAAACACGTTTTATTTTCTAAATGGTTGGTGGTATTTGTAATCTAATGGTAATCTAACCAGTTGTAATCTAACCAAGACCTATTATTCTGGTTAATTAATTCCAAAGGTGATGCTATAAATATGATCTTTAATGTTTACTTTGGAACAATAAAGATATAATTTAAAAACAAATATTTACTAAAGTTGTTATTATTATTATTATTTTGACAGGTATAATCCTGGGAATGTATGCCATTTTTACAATTAGAGATTAATATAAGACTTTAGAAACATTTAGATTTACATTATTTATAAAATGTAATTATTAATCATATGTGTTTTTATGATGGATGTTGTTTTATACTTTTTATTAATACCTTTATTAGTTTAAATTTTATTTTTTTTTTGCTTAATGTAAACTTGTTCGTTGTTCTTCATTGTAACAAAAATGAATAAATTTATACTACTAAATAATATAATTATTAATAATAAATATATTTTTATCCCATCAGTGTTTACTGTTTAATGTTTAAGATTGAAAATCTTGGTCTTTGACAAATGTAAAACAATAAAATCTATACATAAATTGCATTGGGAAGGTTCATTCATATAACAAACCTTCATATAACAATAAATAAATAGATAAATAAGTTAAACTGCTGAGAGGTAAAAATGTGCATATTACATTGATTTCAGATGTTCAATATCTGCTTTTTTGTTTACACGTCAAGTGTGTATGATTATGGCATAACCCAGCAGTCACATGACCTTTGAACTCTGTACCTTCAGATCTGCAACACAACATGCAGCTTATTTGAAATGTTTTGATTTTGTCATTTCAGGTTGCGCAGGAGCGGCGTGAGTGTGTGTGCGTGTGATTTTGTGTGTGAGGTCATCGGCCGCAATGATGCAACAGAAGCGCAACATTCAGATCATAGAATGGGAGGATCTGGACAAGAAGAAGTTCTACTCGCTGGGCATCTTCATGACCATGACCACACGGGCCACCGTCTACCCGTTCACCCTGATCCGCACCAGACTGCAGGTCCAGAAGGGGAAGTCGCTCTATAACGGCACCTTCGACGCCTTCTGGAAGATTCTGAAGGCCGAGGGCGCACGTGGCCTTTATCGAGGGTTCATGGTCAACACGTTCACGCTCATCTCAGGTCAGGCCTACATCACTACCTACGAGTTGGTGAGGAAATACGTGTCATGTTATTCGTCCAATAACACGGTCAAGTCTCTGGTGGCGGGCGGTGCGGCCTCGCTGGTGGCCCAGAGCATCACGGTGCCCATCGACGTGGTGTCCCAGCAGCTGATGGTGCAGGGTCAGGGGTGTCAGCTCACACGCTTCAAACTCAAACCCAAGATGGTGATGGCCACGTCCAAACACAAAGTGACGTTTGGTCAGACCAGAGACATTGTGGTTCAGATTTTTCACGCGGATGGATTTCGGGGCTTTTATCGTGGATATGTGGCGTCGCTCCTCACCTACATACCCAACAGCGCCATCTGGTGGCCATTTTATCACTTTTACGCAGGTAAAGAAAATATTTAGTGATGCGCAAAAAATTGGATCCCAACACCAAAACTGATGATAAAGATTTAATTTAGCTGAAAACCTAACTGAAAGAAAGCTGAATTAATAATCAATAAAAATATAATTTATTTGGTGCTGGGCAATGATTAATCGCGATTAATCGCAATTAATCGCATCCAAAATAAGTTTTTGTTTATATATGTATTATATATAAATACATATTATATGTATTTAATATATATATGTAATGTATATAAATGTAATGTGTATATATAAAGACACACACATACAGTATATATTTTGAAAATACATGTATTTACATGTGTATATATTTATATTCATATAATTTATATTAAATATATTTAATCTATAAACATAACATTTTTCTTAAATTTATACATGCATTTGTGTGTATTTATTTATATATATATATATATAAGTATACACAGTACACACACATATATTATGTACACAAAAACTTTTATTTTGGATGCGATTAATCGCGATTTGCCCAGCACTAAATTTATTTAATAATCAACACTCAAATAAACTTTTAAAAAATAGCCAACCATTTAAAAAATAAAAATAAATTTTTAATACTAAAAAGAATGTAATTCTTAAAAGAAATGTTGCATTTTTGTTACATTGAACAACATGAACAAGTTTACATTGTTTTTATATGAACTTTTTTAATGACAAAAATTATATTCTCCAGTTCATTGTTGAAATATAAACATTTAAACAGCTGTCATAACTTGTTTTCATGACAGATTTATTCAAACTCTGACAACAGGTTAAGTAAAATATATACTGAATATGTAATATTCATTCAGCTATTTGTTTGACTTTTAATATTGAAAATCAGTATCTTTGAAAGGATAAAATAATAAAATCTATACATATAATGGGTGTCATAACTTGTTTCATGACAGATTTATTATTCAAACATACATTAAATAATGACAACTGCAAGTTAAGTAAAATATATATTAAATATTTAATATCCAGTATGTATTATAGTTCATATACTTAGCAAAATGTTCATCTCCAGATTGTTTTTTTTTTCTAGCTGACTGTCGAGTTTATGGACATTGAATGGCTTTCCTGAGGTAAATGTAACGTTACGTGACATTGGTTACAATTTCATTGACGTCTTTAAGCGGTTGAAACAGTGATTGATATTATTTCATATTTCAGTAAATTATACTCTTTCTTTCAGTATAACCTCTGAAGTTCATTCATGTTTATTTTTCAGACTGAATTTGAAAACTCAGACATTGTTTCATATTAAAAGTGCCAAAGCACAAACAAGACAGTCAAAGCGCTAATTAAACGTCACGGTTTCGACCAGTGATTTCGGTTCTCCAATATATTTTCGGTTGCTGAAGTTTCGGTGAACTAAAATGTTCCGTCATAAACGCTCTTCCTGTGTGACATAAAGCCTGCGGGGTGTGTGTTTCCAGAGCAGCTCTCCAGACTGGCTCCAGCGGACTGTCCACACCTCCTCCTGCAGGCCGTGGCGGGACCGATGGCTGCAGCTACAGCCTCCACCCTCACCAACCCCATGGACGTGGTCCGAGCCCGAGTACAGGTACAAACTCACCCATAACCTGCTGGAATTGATATGATTTATTGTTATTATTTAAGTATATCGTTTAAAAGTTTAAGGCAGTAAGATGTTTTTTAATGTTTTTGAAAGAAGTTGCTTACACTCTCCAAGACTGCATTTATTTGATCAAAAGTACAGTAAAAACAGTAATATTGTGAAATGTTATTACAATTTAAAATTTAGTTTTTTAATTTATTTCTTGCACGTAATTTATTCCTGTGATGGCAAAGCTGAATTATCTTTTTTCTTCTTCAGTGTCACATGATCCTTTAGAAATCATTCTAAAATGCTGATTTGCTGCTCAAGAAACATTTCTTATTATTATTTGAGGATTTTTGGTGAATTGAATGTTCGGAAGGACAGAAATATTTTGTAAAATTGTAATGTGCAATCCCTGCTAAATAAAAATATGAATGTCTTTCACAAAAAGTTACTCACCCCAAACCTCTAAATAATAGTAAATTAAAGGTCATATTTTTCATTTTTTATTTTTTTACTTTAACATCACTTTAAAATCTATAAAATATATAGATTTAATTCAAGGCTATATTTAAAGAAATATATTTATTTAACTCAGTGTTGTTGTTGTTATACTTGACTGTTACTATTAATATATTTGGAACAATAATGAAATAAAACAAAATCTAATATTTTATTTTTAGCAATGCAACATTTCTCATTTAGTATTTTTCTCATTTACGTTTAGTTTACCTTGAAGTACTAAAATAACTAAAACCATATAAACTAAAGCTAATAAATAAAAATTAAACTATTATAGACGTATTAAAAAAAAAACACAAATTACTAACACTTTCATTAAAATTGAAAACAAAATATTAACAAAAAAACTAATAGTGTATCAATAATGCTAAAATAATTTATAATATACTTATTAATGTATTATACATATGCATTATTTCTATTAATTTTAACAGACCATTTTTGCTACTTTAAGTATCTTTAAGACTTCTATATGTAAATAACCTCTGTTATAATTGCCTAACCTCTATCTACTGATGAAATTAACTTTAAGATAAAGTAGATAGGAAGTTACTTATTAGTATTTGTATGTCGATGTGCTCATGACCATGAATTCTGAATCAGTCATTATTGCTATACTTACAGTACATCCCAATTATATTTCAAAAGAACAAATGGTTTTTCATTTGATATGGATAATTAAAATGATTTTTCATGTCATTATTGTACATTCTTACTATGGATTTAGGCTTTATGAGTTAATACGCTCTGTGCGTGTGTTTGCAGGTTGAAGGTCGTTCATCTGTGATGGAGACATTTAAGCAGCTCCTGGCTGAAGAGGGCGTGTGGGGTCTCACCAAGGGTCTGTCTGCACGCATCATTTCCTCCACGCCCACGTCGGTCATGATCGTCATCGGGTACGAGACACTAAAGAGACTCAGTCTGCGGCCTGAACTGATGGACAGCAGACACTGGTGAAAACGCACATACCTCAGCCTTTTAAACAGACGCCTTTTATTATTTTCATGTTTTATGAAGACCAGGCAATAATTGGCGCTCAAATGTGAAGTTATATTTACTTTCTCTCTTTTTGTGGTTTTGTATATTTTGTAACCTGTGAACTCCGTTGAGTGCGTCCGGCCCAAACCAGTATTTTGTAACGAGACGTCATGGAACTCATTTGTCCTTTTTGCTTGGAATGTGTTCGTTTATCAGAGGTTTTGAAGTGAAAATGATTTTGAAATGGTGACTTTGAGACTTTCTTGTGAACCTCATACAGTGCTCTTCACTTCATCTGACAGGAAGTGAGCTCATCATCACATCTGTTATATGGTAGGAAGAATGAGAACATGTATGGGCTTTTCACAGTTGAAACCCTGGGACGTTTTTAACCCTAGCAAATAGTCAGTTTTGTCTTATTTGCATATTTACAAGGTTATTAATATTGTTTGGATGAGTGCATTCAGTCTTCTGAAACACACAAAATATTGTCTCATTTATAAATCCAGTCTGATATTTTTAAATGTTGACCTCAGACACTTGAATGTGTAAGAGTTTTTGTGACTTTCCACATGAATATTAACCATCATGTCACTGTGCTCATGAATATTTACTAAGGCAAGAATTGACTAAACACAAGGTCATGAAAAATCTGGAAATATCAATGCATATTAAAATTAATAAGGCAATTAATTTTGAAAGTCATACTTGGAAAACTTACCAAAATGTTTATAGTAAATACAAATTTACTAATTATATATTAAGCTCAGGTCCTAAATATTTCTTTGGGCCGAAACTGCTCTTCAAGAGTAGTTACTATGAAATTGTTAATTTTTATCCACTGATAAAAACAAAAACAGTAAAATTCATTTTAAAAGTGGCCTTTACCCAGGGTTAAACATTGTGTGAAAAGCCTTGTGGGAAAAGTTAGAAAGCATCATGTTCTCCTGAATGATATTTCAGTCTGATTGAATCTTCTTTGGATTGTCATATTTTGTTTGTATCATGCCTTGTCTTTAACCTTCCGAAAAACAGTGTTTTGGGGCCAAAGCTTTTACAGATGTGCTTCATATTTTAAAAAATAACTGCCGAGATCATTTTTGTCTATACGAGTGTTTCTAACTGGATCTTTGTGTCAAAATGGAGAGTGAATTAAATGAACCACGTGAGAATGAAACTGTTTGGGATTTTTTTCCTACTGCTGCTCATGATCTCCAGAAGGTTCACACTTCAAACAAGTTCTGCTTTGGATCTTTATGTATTATAATTCATTTTTACACTTGTCTGATGCAATACAGTCCACGCCAAGGACACTGAATTGGTGCAGTAAGATGTGGTGTTCTGTAGAGGGCGGCTAGTGATCAGCAAAGCCATGTTTGCACTTGAAAACGCTGGAAAGATCAGGGAATTTAACATTAAACTCTATAATGAATCTAAATCTCATAATAAAATACTTATCCTACTACAAACATCATGCAGCTTCATTGATCAAAATGAATGTGTCAAATCCTGAGCAAGACAAACAGCAACAACTAAAAAAAACAACATTTATTTGTATTGCCGCATACAGATGTTGAAGTTGACAATGAAATAATAATAAAAAAATCTTTTGCATGTATGCTGTGGTCTTGAGAGGGTGCGAGTCTTACAGAGCTTCATCAGGAGGCGGTAGTTTTGTGGAGATTCACATGGGACAGTCGTAAATATGGATGGCTCTGTCATCACCCGCAGAGACGATTTTAGAGCCTGTGGGGTTGTACTTCACACTCCAAACCTGCACATACACACATTTGAACATTAGAATGCATGATTCATGCCCTAAAAAAACACAGTAAAAACATTAATATTGTGAAATATTTTTACAAGTTAAAATAACTGTTTTCTATTGTAATATATTTTAAAACAATGTATTCCTGTGATGCAAAGCTGAATTTTCAGCATCATTACTTCAGTCTTCAGTGTCACATGATCCTTCAGAAATCATTCTAATATTTGCTGCTCAAGTAACATTTCTTATCATCAATGTTGAAAACAGTTATGCAGCTTTATATTTTCGTGAAAACATCTCTCACCTGGTCCTGATGATCAAAGAATGTGTTCACACACGATCTGCTGCTTGTGTCCCACACTTTTACACTCTTATCAGACGAACTAAAACAGAAACGAATAACAGTTAAGAAAACACAAAGTACATTTAGAAATTTCCGTTCATCAACTCTTGCCTGGACACAAAGTGTGTGTCGTCAGGTGAAAAGGCCACGTTCAGCACCCAGGATCCATGACCGCTCAGAGTGCCGGCCAGGTTAGCGTGCTGCCTAGAATGACACACACAACCAGACTGTGAGATACAAATGCGTTGGGAGGCGAAGAGATGCACACAAATTTGCAACTTACACATCATAAATCTTTATGTAGCCGTCGTCTGATGCAGTTACCAGCAGCTGAGAGTCTGGAGAGAAAGTCAGAGACCTGATAGGCATCGCGTGACCTGGGGGAAAAAAAACAGAGCATGTCTTACATTAATCCCATAATTTGGCTACTGTACCTTTAAGAAAGGTGTGTAAATAGAGTGGTATATAGAGTGTATGAAAACAGAGTGGTATAAACTGTAATAGTTTCAAAGCTGCATTTGTTGAAATATGACTATTTAAAATAGCTGTTTTCTATTGTAATATATTTTAAAATGCAAATTTGAATGTAATTTTAATTTCTTGTGATGCAAAGCTGAATTTTCAGCACCATTACTCCAGTCTTCAGTGTCACGTGATCCTTCAGAAATCATTCTAAAATGCTGATTCGCTGCTCAAGAAACATTTCTGATTATTATCAATGTTAAAAACAGTTTTTGCTTCTTTTTTTTGTGTAAATAGTGATACACTACCATTCAAAAATTTGGGTTGGAAAAAAATAATTTTGCAAGGATACATTAAATTGATCAAAAGTGACAGTAAAGACTTAAAAGATTTAAAATGTTACAAAAGACTTATATTTGGAACTTTGGAACTTTCTATTCACCAAAGAACCCAGAAAAATGTGTTTTTTGCCATCAGAGGAGTAAATTACATTTTAAAATGTATTCAAACAGAAAACTATTCTTTTAGTGTAATATTATTTCACAATATTACTGTATTTCTGATTAAATAAATGCCACTTTGCTGAGCATATGAAAGTTCTTTCAAAAACATTTTTAAAAAATCGTAATTATTCCAAACTTTTGACGACCAGTGTAATACAATAAAAACTGACCTATATCTAATATTCAACATTATTTCCAGCTGTACTTGCTGGAGCAAATGAAAGGGATGAGTGAGCGATGGAGGGACGCAGGAAGACAAAGAGGAAAAATGGAGTCGCTCGGTGACGGGAGCCAAAGTTTACGACCCTTGAGGAACGGCCAGAGATGCAAACAGGTTTTTCCACCGCATTCACGTAACCCATAATCACCCTAAATGCATCTAGCAGACTAACGGACAAAACTTCTACAGAGTGTTTTAATAGAGGAAACTAAAGACAGCTTGAATCATGTGGGAGATGATTTTCACCTTCCAGCGTGTGCAGGAGTTTCCCAGTCGCAATATCAAAGATATTAATGATTCCATCTATAGCCCCGCTGGCTAAGTACTTTCCATCTGGACTCTAAAAAGGAGAGAGAGAGAGAGAGAGAGAGAGAGAGAGAGAGAGAATTATTAGGGCTTGGAAAACTTTATATTGTATGGAAAATCAGCGTTTTCTCAAATATTCATTCTAATGTGTATTAAATTCGGACTGTCTCATTTGTGAAATCAGTTCCTTTTTTAACACTACAGCTGACTGTTACATTGATACTTGTTTACATGTTTCCTACAATTTTTATTCAATACATATTTATGATTTTTTCAATACTTTATATGTAGTTTGTTTACTGGATTAAGACTCAAGACTTTTTTAATAATAGCAATTACACTCAAAAAGCCGTTTCTTGCTGACAAAATATTTTAGAGTTGTGCATGACAAAAACATTTATGTTCAATATAGACTTTTTAAAAATAATTTAATTAATTTGATTTATTTATTATTAAACCTTGTTATTTAGGATTTCAGCGAGGCAGGAATTGAAACTTTTTGTATATGATGAACAAGAACGTATTATTCTAAAGAAAAAAATTTATTAAAATAATTATTCTTCAAAATGAAAGTGTAACACTACAGTTTAAAGTTTTGGAGTTTGTAAGATTTTTCTTTGAAAGGAATTATTATTTCTTGCTCTGCAAGGATGCATTAAATTGATCGGAAGTGTCAGTAAAGACAATAGTTACAAAAGATTTCTTTTACAAATAAATTTACTCTATTGAATTTTCTATTCATCAAAAAAATCAATTTCCATTAAAATATTAAGGAGCACAGCTATTTTCAACAATGATAATAATCAGAAATGTTTCTTGAGCAGCAAATTAGCATATTAGACTGATTTCTGAAGGATCATGTTACACTGAAGACTGGAGTAATGATGCTGAAAATTCAGCTTTGCATCACAGAAATAAATACAATTTTGAAATATATTCAAACAGAACACAGTTATTTTAAATTGTAATAATATAACCTAATATTACTATTATTTTTAATAATAAAATAAATAATATATTTAAAAAAAGTAAAAAAAATATATATATATATATATATATATATATATATATATATATATATATATATATATATATATATATATATATATATATATATTTTAATGATCCAATTCAGGATAAAATGATTAAAGCCCAACACTACTGTCCACTGAATATTCAGTTTTAATGTTAAGTTTAATGTTGTCAATGCAGCATTATTCCAGATACTCAGACATTTCTTGTGTGATCTTACATAGGCGATGCTCAGAATGAATTTCCCTCTGGTGTCCAGTGAGTGCTCCTTTTTCCCACTTTCCACGCCGAAGATGTTGACCTTCCCTAGATGGCTGCCAGTGGCGATGTATCTGGAGTCAGGAGAAAAGGCGACCGTCCAGGCGTCAACTGCAAACAGTATGGAAAGAGTTCATCAGTGTTATTTTAGTATCATTAGATACTCATAGTTTTTGTTTAGATTAGAATTAAATTATATTTTATTTCCATATTTTGTTTTTCATTTTAATTTGTATTTAAATTTATAGTTAAGTATTTCATAACTTTTTATTAGTTTTTGCATTTTTAATAGTTTTTATTAAGTTTCAGTTTATTTATAGTTATTTTAGTACTTTAACTTAATTTTAGTTTAGTTTTTTTATATTTTATCTTAATGTTTCTTTGATTTCAAGTATTAAAAATGTTTTAATTTTAGTTAATGATAATAATCCTGCATCACGCTTATACATTTAAATCTAAATACCTTAAAAAAAAAAATGAATTAATAAGCAGCTCACCTGGGCCTGCATCCATGGACTTGATCTGTTTCCCCGTCTCCAGATCCCAGAGCCGAATGTGAGCGTCTAGAGAGCTGGAGGCAGCGATTGCTCCATTCTGACTGATGTCCACTGACACCACGCCCAGCTGGTGACCCTCCAGCGTCCACTGCAGCTCCAGCTTTTCATCCGACCTGCGAGCCAGCAGAACAAGTGGCGTATGTTCAGACACAAAATCAATAATTGTATTGCATGGTATTCATTGATTTACCATTTCCACACTTTCACCAGGTCGTCCAAAGAGCCGGTCACAATTGTTTCTGACCCGTCCTTCTCGCTGCGACCCCATGCCGCAGTCCAGATGGCATCTTCATGAGCTGCAGAAACAGAGATTTATTGGCTGTGCCCAAATATGATATGCCTAGATAGACACAGCTTAATAGATTTTGGGCTCTAAATCAGATCTAAATGTGTGTGTGTGTGTGGACTCACCATACTCCTGCTTGAATAGTATACTGTACTAAAAACAGAACATATTTATATCACACTCAATCATTATTCTGATCACCATATATACAGTAAGACAGAAAACATGCATGGGTTTGTTCATATTAGAGCTGAACTTACCTGTGTGCTCATAGTCTTCGTTTCAAAACCTGTTTGTAATAAAAACGAGCTCGTTGAGTTTCTAAGCGCGTGTGTGAGCTGGATTATGAGTTATGCTGAGTTTATAAACTCACTTCATGCACACCTGCTAGCGTAGCTTAGTTTATGACTAAATAAACTGCCTCTGTAAGGCTTCGACGCGTCCTGAAGAGGTTTTAGCGCGTCCGCGGTAAAGTCAGATAATCCTTGAGATTTGTTACATACATGCGATGAAGAATCAAAGCGCTTTGTTAATAATAACAAACAACCGCACTGATACAGCCTAGAGAACCGCCATGACACCTGCGCGCAAAGTACCATGGGAACACTCGCCTGACTCCACCCTAGAGAGCCGCCATGACACCTGCGCGCAAAGTACCATGGGAACACTCGCCTGACTCCACCCTCCCCTGTACTGGCTTTCAAACAGTGCTTGTTATATAACATTACAATATTACCATCAAAGCATCAATACAAATGACAGATGCCATGATAGTAATAAAACAGTAGTAGTAGTAGTAGTAGTAGTAATAATAATAATAACTGTATTTTTAAATAAATAAAAATGGTAAGTATAATCAATTTAAAATAAATAATTTAAATAAAAAAAACAAATAAATTCAAATGTAATAAATAATACATTTTAAATGCATTTATTATTGCACAATATTATAAATATACAATATTATAAATCATCAATAGAAATAACAGATACCAGTGATAGCAATGAAAAAGAACCAGTATTTAAAATGAAAAAAGATAATAATATATTAAATGGTTTTATTATTTATAAAATAACTAAATAAATAAATATACAATATTATCAAGCATCCATACAAATAACAGGTAGTAGTGATAGTAATTAAATAATACTACCAATAAAAACACATAAATGATAATAATAAATAATGTATTTAGAAATAAATAAATAAAAAATGGTAAGTATAATCAATTTAAAATAGATAATTTAATTTAAAAAACAAATAAATTCAAATATAATAAATAATACATTTTAAATGCATGTATTATTGCACAATATTATAAATATACAATATTATAAATCATCAATACAAATAACAGATACCAGTGATAGCAATGAAAAAGAACCAGTATTTAAAATGAAAAAAGATAATAATATAATAAATGGTTTTATTATTTATAAAATAACTAAATAAATAAATATACAATATTATCAAGCATCCATACAAATAACAGGTAATAGTGATAGTAATTAAATAATACTACCAATAAAAACACATAAATGATAATATAATAATAAATAATGTATTTAGAAATAAATAAATAAATAATGGTAAGTATAATCAATTTAAAGTAAATAATTTAAATAAAAAAACAAATAAATTCAAATATAATAAATAATACATTTTAAATGCATGTGTTATTGCATAATATTATAAATATACAATATTATAAATCATCAATACAAATAACAGATACCAGTGATAGCAATGAAAATGAACCAGTATTTAAAATGAAAAAAGATAATAATATAATATAATAAATGATTTTATTATTTATAAAATAACTAAATAAATAAATATACAATATTATCAAGCATCCATACAAATAACAGGTAGTAGTGATAGTAATTAAAAAATACTACCAATAAAAACACATAAATAATAATATAATAATAAATAATGTATTTAGAAATAAATATAATAAATGAATATTATGTATAATACATTTAAAATAAATATTTAAGTAAATACAATAATAAACTTTTATCAAATAAATAAATAAATAAATCTTTAATAAAAAATAACAGGTAGCAATGCCAGTAATAAAATAAAAGGTAGCAGTGATAGTAATAAAAGAATACTATCAATATTTAAAATTAAAATAAATAACAATAATGAACAAAACATGCATTAATTATTTATAAACATAAATAAATGCTAACTATAATACATTTAAATATTCAAACAAAAACAAAATAAAAATTACTTTGCTTGTTTTATTGGCAAGAGTGCAATATAAGCAGTCTCTTAATCAGATTGACCTCTTTTATTGCTTTGTGTTTTGTTATTGTCAGAGTTTCTAAAATAAGATATTTTAAAATGGAGATTTGTTCTATTTTTATGCCAACTTAAAAATAATTCCTTTCTGCTGCTACAATGTTGAGGCACTTGAAGTGAGTCACAACGGAAAAGCAGAAGACAAACTAAATCTCTGTCAGACAAGATTTCTCTCCATACTGCACCATACGATTACAGAAAAGTCCAATCAAAGACCTCTCCTCTGTGTTTGAGAGTTGGACAGAAGGAAGTCCATATGCTGTGTGGGATTTTAGTCCTTTTATGTCTTGAGCAGCGAGAGTTTCTCAGCTGATGCCCTTTGAGGTGCAATGTGCCTCGCAGAGGGAATTCAGCATCGACTGACCTAGATCTGACAACGCCAGCGTGAGAGAGAGAGAGAGGGGGGAAGAATGTGCTGCTTTATGGTTTAGATGAATGAAATATGGTCTATTTTATGGTTCTTAACAAGACAGCAGCACTTGACAAAAAATGACTTTAACCCATGATGTTTAGAAATATTACTGATTTAAATGGGTATCAAAGAGAAGCTGATTGTATACAGTCACATTTCAACATGACAAGAACTGTCCCGGCCCCCCATACAAAAGAGTACTGTATATGGTACAGTGATAGTATCAGATGGTACTATATCGTGTTACTGTTGGATTACCATATTCATATACCATAGTACTTAAAGATGCCTTAAGTATACCATAAAATCATTGTAGATTCTGATTGGTCTGTTGCAGCATTCAGATATTTACGCCGTCCATGGCAAAGCTGTATATGCAACACTCTCATGGCAATTCGTAAGTATTTTATGTTTTGGCGAATTGATGGCTAATTCGCATGGATTTGTATGGTATGTTTTCATATAAATCACCAGTGTTGGGGGTAACACCTTACAAGTAACGCGAGTAATCAGATTACTTTTCCAATAACTAGTAAAGTAATGCATTACTTTTAAAATTACAAGAAATTATCTGAGTTACTTTTTCAAATAAGTAATGCAAGTTACTTTGTTTTCCAATTCATTCACTGACACTTCTTCTGTGCCTATGTTGAGAGAAATCGGGAGTAAGTGCAGAGGCACTTCCTTCAGCCTGAGGCTTATTAATTTCACTTTTGGTGTGAAAGGGCCTTTACCGTTGCCAAAAATATAACTATGGGGTTGTTTGTTATAAAAAAAAAAAAAAATAAGCAAGCCCAGCCGAGGTGACAAAAAGTAACGCAAATGTAACGTAATGCATTACTTTTCACTAATGCAATTAGTTACTTTTTTATGGAGTAACGCAAAATTGTAATGCATTACTTTTAAAAGTAACTTTCCCCAACACTGCAAATCACATTGTACAAATTCATACGCAATTGCCACCTTGAAAAATAGTTGCGTTTTCTCATGAGATTTAGTTTGTTTATCAATCCGGCACTACTTTCATATCTCTCATATCACATTACAGACTTGTGCTTGTTTCATAGAAATGCAGCTGGCGCCACTAATTTGTAGGAATAAAACAAGTGGTGCATCTGCTTATGCACCACTGATGATTAGCTTTAGGCGTGGGGTTGAGGGTGAATCTATGTTTTGTTTTTTTTAATCGTATGTTTCAATACAAATCACATCATACAAATTCATACAAAAGCAGCACCCTGTAAAATAGTTGCGTTTTCTGATGAGATTGAGTTTGTATATCAATCCACTCGTCCTGACTGAAACCGGCACTACTTTCATGTCTCTCGTATCACATTCGTGAACCTGTGCTCTTTTTTCTTAGAAACACAACTGGTAGCGCTAATTCGTATGAATTCGTACAATCTCATTTATATGTTTTTGTATGATCTGCTTACGCCCCACTGATGGTTAGGTGTGGGGTTGGGGGTAGATCTTCACGCTTACGATTTAGTTTTAAAAAATGTACATTTCCGTACAAATACCATTGTGCAAATTTACATGGAATCACCACCTTGTAAAATAGTTGCATTTTCTCATCAGATTGGTATTGTATATCAGTCTGCTTGTCCAATTCAATCTTCAATCTTCATACTAACGCTTTTTTTTAATCTTACGTTTGAATACAAATTACATCGTACAAATTCATACAAAATCGGCACCTTGTAAAAGAGTTGCTTTTTCTCATGAGATTGGATTTGTATATGAGTCCGCTCGTCCTAACTGAAACTGGTACTACTTTCATACGTCTTGTTTCATAAAAATGCAACTGTCTGCTGCCATCTAGCCTCTAAGTTACTGTTTGCAGTGAAAACGACCCTAGAGGACTTCAGTATTAATACTACTGTAATATTGTTGTAGTGTTCGCGTCTTGTTGCTAGGGATATTTTTACGGATCATGGACTATTTTTTTTAGTGGAGGCTGCAACTAAAATTGTTAAATTATTTAAAATAAAAACTTTTTAATATACAAGATAATGAACAGTTAATCATAAAATACACATCTTACATATTGACTGACATATGAGTCACATGTAGTTGTTTTTAAGGGCACCAAAACCCAGAATCATTTCAAAAATATTAGGCATATTCGACCTCACCCACAAAACATTTCAGTTAAAATAATTTTTTTTAAAAAAAATTATTTATTTTTTTTTTATTTTGGAGTATTTTGGAGTTTATTTTGGAGTATTATGTACCATTAAGTCCTCAAACTCAATCATCTGTTTTCCATTTGCATGGTGGGTTAATGTGGATCTGTGTGCATTTTCCTTCTTTTCTCTCTGCTTTTAATTGCTTTTGGCTCATCTTTTGCTTTAACTCAGTAAAGACACTCAACTAAATTTACCATCAGGGTTTAGCTGTAATTAGTGCTTAATTTTATCATGTTTTTGTGCTTTTGTGCTGCTGTTTGTCTCGAGACGCATTGCACTGAGAAACCCTTTAATGTGCCTTCTGGAAACCAGTTAGCGTTTAAGAGGTTGTGGAGTTCATTTGCGTCCATCTTCAAGAAGAAAAGCTCAGCGTGCGGCGTCAGTACAGGCTCTCGAAGCTTCTCAGACTGCATCTGAAAATGACTGCTCCTGGTTTCTCATGGCTTAATACACTGAAATAAACGTCACCAGAGGGAGAAATGACTAAGGCAGCCTTTTCACGGCCACTGGAGTGTTTATCTCTGGGAACTGAGTTTTCATTCAAGCACTTTTGAGGGCAGGAAACTTTAGAATTGAAATATAAAGACCTTCATACTGGACAAAGCACAAAGCTTGTGTCCAAACCTTATTAAGACCTTGTACAGAAAGTATTTTGTCATCATGAAGGACTGTAGCAGTGCTTTAGTCTGGCAGACATAATTAGATGCACCATGGCATCCGAGAATCGGTCTAAATTTGCTGTTCTGTAAGATGCTTTCTGAATTACTTTATTCTGATTGGTCAATCGCTACACTCTGTGGTCAAAAATGTTTGACTGCTAGTTACCGTTGTGCTAGTTTCACGTCTCTCCTATCACGCCATACTCTCGTTCTTCTCATATAATAAACAATTTCAACTTGAATTAATATTTTGTGTCCATTTATTTACTTATTTAAGTAGCTAAGAAAAATAAAAGGATATAAGTGTAATTTATGTATTTTTTTCCTGATATAAAATGTATGTTTATGTTTGGGCAGGTTCATTAATATACTCATATGGTCATTAATATTAATACAACCCTCCCCCTTTTCTGATTTCTTTCATACATTTTTGAATATGCTAAGATTTTTTAATTTAAGTTGCAGTATGTAATATTATGTGTGTGTGTGTCTATATATATATATATTTATATATATATATATATATATATATATATATATACACACGCAGACACACACACAACTCCCCCCCCCCCAAAAAAAATATATAAATTTTATAATTTGCTACTAAATATCTCAAATAAAACAAAGATTAACATTGCAAAAATATGACTTCCTGTTTTTCCAGTAAAATATATAAAAATCTAAAATATATATTAAAAAAAGTATTGACAGATATTTTCTTCCACATTATGATGTACATCTGAGTGAAACAGATTATCAAGAAAAAAAAATTAAAAATTTAATAATAATAATAAAATAAATAAATAAAAAGTAGGGTGGGACTACATTTATATCCATTGTTTGCCGATTGGCTGGAGTCGTCACTGGAATATCCAATTATGACCATTTGATTAAAGATTGCAAACAATTTAATTACAAAATAAAAAAATGAAACATGCCCAGATGAATTCACAATATAATTAATAACATGCATTAAGAAAATAGATAGGATGAATTTCCACTTTAAATTTTAAATTCACTGCACTTGAGAATGTTATACTTTTTAAGGAATAAATATGCCAGTCCATCAAATAAAAAAACACCGTATTAAATATACATCTCTAAAAGGTTAAGGTTAATATGTTAAGCAATATTGCTTCTTGAGGAAATTTATCTTCTTTTAAGAATTTTTATGCATTTAAATCGGAAAATAAGACAAAAAGCTCTGATTTTTGCATTGAGGTCACAAAGTGGCTCATTAAAACAGTTTTGTATCCCGACGGTTTGATACAAATTCGAAAGTTGCATTGCAGCCAGGCTTTTCACAAGCACTTCCACTCTGGAAACAAGTCACCTCTGCTGAGGTGCTTCTACACAAACACATGTGTTAAAATCACAGCTTGAGTGTGTGTCACGGATCACCGGACACATTAGGAAAGGAATACATGGGGTGATGCATCCCATACGGAAACCACAGACACACCCACAATGCATGGTGAGGAAGAAACATTAGTGGATGGTTCTGTGGCTGATGCTGGAACAGGTTGTTTGATGCAGCAGTCTGAACAGTGAGACAGCAGCACTGCCAGTGGGCGGGAAAGAGACAGAGACAGACAGAGAGAGAGAGAGAGAGAGAGAGAGAGAGAGAGAGAGAGAGACGGTTGAGGCGAGAGGGGAGGGACGGGGTGAGTGAGAACATAAGACAGAAAGGCAACGGATGATCACAAAGAGAGTAGAAAAGGAGAACAAGAGTAGTGAGGGACCAGAGGAGAAGAGAGAGAAAGACAAAGCAGGACAATCCGAAGCTCAAAATGCCTCCCAACTTCGCTGGCACCTGGAAAATGAAGAGCAGTGAGAATTTCGATGAACTTCTGAAAGCTCTCGGTAATATTTCATTTCATCTGTTCAGCTGAGCGTCACGTTCACCCGTCTTCTTGCCTCCAGGCGGTCACCTTAGAACATCTCGAGAGATGTTTCAGACTAGATTCGGCTCTCGGGGAAGATGTTATCGTACGGTAGAATGCAAGAGGGCTGATTATTCACATTTATCATGGTGGGAGATGTGGTTAAAGTGGGTCATGTGGCTGTTAAAGTTAACTGAAGGCTTTGTGTTTGATACATTCACTTCAGCGATTTGTTTAACTGTAAGACAGCAGAGCCGTTTGGAAAGAAACATTCGAGTGGAATCAGGAGCAAAACTCTGGGTGTGACAGTGACAAATCTGACATTCATGCATTTGGCAGATGCCTTCAGGATTGTATTATATCTATATGTATGTTCCCTTGCATCAAACCCATTATGGTGGTAACAGTTGAGCTGAGGAACAATTTTATTTCTTTTCAAAGCTTAGTACGTTTAATGTTGAGCTTAGTTCATTTAAGTCTCAACTTTGTCACAAAACAGTGCAACAATTTTAGTATTATTTATTTATTAATATTTTAATTTAGCTGTTATTTTTTTTATTTTCAGTTTTCATTTTAATTTTAGTGTAAGTTTCACTAATTTTTTTATGAGCTTTTATCATTTTAGTAGTTTTTTTATTTTGTATTAATATTTAAATATTCCTGTTTTGCTTTTGGAAATAATAAATTGTGCTATTAGTATGTTTTTTTTTTAATTAACATTTTTTTTAAATTTAAAAATATTTAAAATATTTAAAAATGTAATTTTTAAGAAAATATATTTATATTTAGCTTTTTTATTTCATTTTTTTTGTAATTTTACTTTAAAAGTACTTCAACTTGTTTAATTCATATGTTACCAACATTTCTAATTTTTGTTTACATGTTTTAAGTTAATAATTAATTATATATAATTATTTTTAAAGCTGTTTTAGTTTTAGGTAATAATAACAACGCTGTCTCAAAAAGAAGTCACAAATAACAAAATTATTCACATACAGTAAAAGATAAAATGTAAAAATGGGAGAATTTAATAAAAAATGTCTAGGCAAAACATCTCTATTTTTGTTCCTAGGAGAGCAAACGCAATCTAGGAGATATTAAAAATATCTCATTTTGAATTTTTCCTTATCACTGGACGTTTAAAATTGGCTTTATTGAGCTGTTACACTATTTTGTGAGATTTATGATTTTGCGTGATGCAAAGGAGCTGCATACCAGTGTTTTCTGATTGCAAACTGATGTTAATGTGGCAGATTCTGACAAATGTTGCTGGTTTTAAACCACAAATGCTGAATCTCTCTTAGGTGGATACCAGGATGAAGTGAGGAACACCCAGAATGAGAGAAATGATGAACTCGCTCACCCGCTCACGTCTTTCTGTAAAAAACCATGCTACAGTCCAAACCAGAGCAAAAACTTTTCAAACACTCCCAGAATTCCTCAGATTCATCCTGAGGGATCCTCCAGCATTTGTGGAGTTTTTCATGGCAGAGAATTAAAACAAAGTCTTCTGAGGACATTATAATTTAAGAGAACGGCAAGCCTGGAATTATGTTAAATTAGAATCAAGTCTAAAACAAGAGTCCAGGGTAGCAGAAGGTTTTCCTAGTATTTCCGCTTTTTCTCATTCCTTCCAACTTCACAATTTGCATATTTCACACAATGCACTAAAACTATGCACTATGCAGAAATAGTATTTAAATACAGCTTTGAATTTTGCATGTTGGTTTGCTTAGTTTAGCTAATTTAATTACCATAAAATGCACTATTATTTTCCTCTTTGGTTCATAAATTTGAAACTGTGCAACCCAGGTGTGAACGCTATGCTCCGGAAAGTGGCCGGCGCTGCTGCAGCCAAACCGCACGTGGAGATCCGACAGGACGGAGAGCAGTTCTACATCAAGACCTCCACCTCGGTACGCACCACTGAAATCAACTTTCGCATTGGAGAGGAGTTTGACGAGGAGACGGTGGACGGCAGGAAATGTAAGGTGAGTCACAGCGACGGCTGACATCAGAAACGAGACACTGACCTGCTGAGCTTCACAGCGAGCAGTTAAGCCCCTTAAAAACCACCTGAGCTCCAGAACACGTAAACAACAGCCGTTCCATAAGAAAAAAATTAAATGCCACTCAAAATCTCCATAGCAAAAGTAGTTTAAATGTATTATTTAATATTATATATTACATATTATTAATATTATATAATATTTATATTACAATATTTAACTAATATTTTATTTAACTAAAATGTAAATATAATTACTTTGTTATATATATATATATATATATATATATATATATAAAACAAAGTAATTATATTTACATTTTAGTTAATTAAAATATTAGTTAAATATATATATATATATATATATATATATATATACACATGCCAGCAGGGTGGTTTAAAAATACAGTAGAGATGTTTTTTTTATTAGAAAATATGTTAAAAAGACAGAGTTATAAAAATTGCAGTTTCATTTATTTATTTCCCTTGTAATTGAAACTGAGTAAACTTGTACCTGCATTTTTCTCATTTATTTATTTATTTATTTATTTATTTATTTATTTATTTATGCCTTGCCTTAAAATTCAATGTTGTATTGTTGTGATTAATCTCAGAGCTGGTTGGTTTGGTTCTTAGCTTTAATGTACTCATTTAAGATTTTTTCAAATGACTCTGGACACCATTAATGGGTAAAATACACTTCTGAGAAAAATTCTGAGCTCAGCAAGCACCTGTAACAAAACAAAACGCTGTTAATGGAAACCGCTGTTTTTCTACTAATATCCCCGGACATCATGGACTCTGATTTCAGAAGAGACTCCCACAGACACGTTTATGTAGATTTACATTAGTTCACCTCGCATCCAACAAAACAAATTAGTCACTAATGTGAGCATCAATTTCCTCAGCATGAGTTTGTCCATCTACTCTAATGTCCCTTCAGATGAATCTTAATCTCTCTATATTGTCTTAATCGGGTCTTCACGTTTTGCAGATGTGCAGTTTTTTGTTGTCCAATTCCAATCTGTAACCTGAGCAGATCTAGCGATCTTTCCATTCCCGTTCAACAAAAGCCATCCTACACAATAAAATCTAGAACTTCGTCCATAAAACTGAGAAGCGAAACCCTTATATTTTATTTCACTGACCTTAACACCATCTCACTGTGCAAAATGATGGCATCATCAAACTGTGAGAAACCTAAACCAGGTTTCAGACTGCAAAGCTCAGCAGAGAGTGAGTTTTTACAACTATGGGGTGTTTTTGTACATGAAAACCCAAAAATGACACAAGGGCAGGAGGGTCACAAGTTGCAAAGGTTTCAAAAGGGGTTTCTGCAGTGATGCCATAGAAGAACAATTTTTGGTTTTCCAAAGAACCTTCAAGTGAATTGTTCTTAAAAGAACCATTTATTTCTTAGTGGGAAGACAATCTATAAAAAATAAATGTTCTTTATTGGCATTGATGGTTTCAAGAAGAACCTTTAACATCCATGGAACTTTTCAGATTATTAAAATATTCTTCACACTATAAAAATGGTTCTTTTAAGAACTGTACACTGAAGGTTCTTTTGGGAGTCCAAAGTGGTTCTTCTATGGTATCGCTGTGAAAACCTCATTTGGAAACTTTATTTTTAAGAGTATAAAGAACTTTTTCCACTATAAAGAACCTTTTGTGGAAAGGAAAGTTTCCATGGATGTTAAAGGTTCTTTATGGAACCGTCAATGCAAATTAAGAACATATTTTTAAAGAGATAGTTCACCCAAAAATGCATCAGCAGCACAACACGCATGCAGCAAGGTACTCATGAATGGCGGCAGAGACTGGAAAAGAAGAAGAAATGGTTGAATAAAGTCGTTATTTTTGTTTTCTTTGCGCACAAAAAGTATTCTCATAGCTTCATAAAATTACGGTTGAACCACTGATGTCACATGGACTTTTTTCAATAGTCTTACTACCTTTGGTTCTTGATCGTGGTAGTTCCCTTGCTGTCTATGGATGGTCAGAAAGCTTTCGGATTTCATCAAAAATACCTTAATTTGTGTTCCGAAGATGAAAGAAGGTCTTACGGGTTTGGAACGACATGAGGGTGAGTAATTAATGACAGGATTTTTGTTTTTGGGTGAACTATCCCTTTAAGAGCGTCTTACAAAATCAAGTGAACAGTCTACTTGGATAACATTTTTGGACATTAGGTGCATGTATAATTCCCTGTAAAGCTGTCTTTGTAGGCAACTCACCAGGTTTTGAGAAACGGCTACATCTTTTAATTTGTCTGGACTTAATAAGGACATCTTATTGAATCAAACAATGTGGAATAATCAGAATTATTGATTCCCAAGAAATTTAGTCTTTAACATTGAGAATCCTTTTTCATTGAAATGGCTTTGTTGTGAGATAGACAGAGAGACGCAGCGAAAGGACGGGCGTATAGACAGAGATTTGACCTCATTTTGTTCTGGAACAGACAGCAGTGGGAGGGGGATTATTTGGGAGTCTAGCAGCCCCTGAGAGTCACGTAGCTGTCTGTCTCAAGCATTTTGTGAGCGGAGACGTCGTTAAGTGTTCTGTATTTATTTATACGTGTCTTTCTGACCTACCTACACTTTTGGGAACAAAATATCTGAAAATGTCCCAAAAAGCTAGAGCTGGACCATCGGCCACTGGAGCTTCATATGAAAATAACAAAATAAAGTCAACGTAAAGTCTCCATCATAATATAAAAACAAGTGTATGTGTGTGAGATGGTAGTGCTGTCTCATGCTGGGCACATTATTACTGAGAGCAGTAGATCAGATCCCTGCAGGTTCGACTCACACCCCATCTGCACTGCAAACGCTTGAAGTGACATGCCAAAACTACAACGCACCCATTGCAAACAACTAAGCAGCGAGCCGAACACCTGCAATGTACAGCTTCTAAATTATAATGGAAGCGCTCAGGAAAATTCATACGGACATTTGTAGCTATAAAGTGACCAGAAGTCATTCATTTTTTAGTGAGAGTTGGTAACAAGTGTGAAGCAACAAGCTTTTTGATTCTATATTAACGGCCTCAGTTACAAGAGTTGGAAAATGGATCTCACCCTACAGCCGTTCACATGCATGTATTTTTCTGTTAAATGTTTGCAAGTTTTTCAGTAATAAGCATCAATAAGCTCAGCCTCACATTAAAATGTATTTAAAACATATGATACAGTTAAGAACCAAATGAAACCTCAAGTATGCAAATTTTTATATATTTCGGCTGCATCCGAAAACACATACTTTCCTACTATCTAATAAACACAAAACCGTAAGTGAAAAGATTGTATGTCCATGTCAAAAATGAAACAGTAAGCAAAACGTCCCCGGATTACGTACTACATCCGACTGCCGCTGTTACGTCACATGATGATAGTGACATCATGGCCAGTGTTCATTCATACTACTGGTGCGCTCCATTTGTAGAAGTTGGAAATTCCAAGTTCCCAGTAGAAATCCGATTCGGAACCTCAGAGGAATCTTGAAAACTCCAACTTCAGAATCCAATATGGCTGCTCAGTGCATCTTCAGAAGAGAAACAGCAGTAATATATTGTTCATTACTATTAGCACTTATGTTTGTCTGTGTCTCAATAAACTCAGTGGTGCACACAGTACTATCCAACATCTATTTATGGACATGATATTATCTGTGCAAAATACCAATTTTTATGTGTTTTAAATCAACTGGTATTGCAAAAAACGTACACGTTCATCTTAGTTTTCGGACTTCTCTACTGATCCATGGGTGTGACGTCATTCCCAGCTCCGACATCCGAGGTAAATGGAACGCAGCATATATCCACCTCATTCTTCAATGCAGAAGTAAGCCTAAGGGCGAGACTTCCGGTTCATTAGCCGCCATATGGAAATAACAATAAGAATAACAACATGCAGTAAACGGTAAAACTGCTTGCACTACAAACTAGTGTGTTGCTAAAAAAACACTGTTGCTGCGGGTTGAAGCGACACAAATTACGTGATATTTAGCCCCTGGAATGCAAATTTTACCAGGGGAACCCTGCCAAAAAAACGTGTATTTTATCCATTGGAACGTGAACGTTTACCGGGGGACCCCCCTCGAAACACTATCAGGTTAGCTTTGAGTAGCAATTGGGCGGGTTTTGTTGCGAAAACCTGGCAACCCTGGGCTACGGGACTAAGGTAAGAACAACACCTGTTGTAAAACGCAAAGTTTGCGTGCGAACATTTCCTGCACACATAATTATGCACACTAAACGAAATAATGAATAAGTAATGGAAAATATTTGTTTTGCTATTGGCATTATTGTATAAAGTAAGACATTTAAGCCCTTTATTTACCTCAGTTGCCCTGCTGTCGTTGGGGGACAGAGACAGGGGACTGAAGTAATCCAGCCGTTCTCAGGGCCGGTTGCTATAGAGACAGACCGCTCACCTGCCGCAGGGCAGAAGGCTGAGACTAAACGACCATCAGTGAGAGAGACAGAGAGAAAATAAGAGAAAAGATGGGTGGCCATGCTAATCGACCCCTGGTGATTTTAGTTTTTTGGAGAACAGAGACTACTCTATTGTTATTTTCTTTCATTTCAACTTCTATATTTTTATTATTAGTTTGTTCTTCTTCATTTGTTACTTTATTGTTCAAACTCTCATTGTCTAAGCTGCAGATGCTTTGACAATGCAAATGTACAGTCTTGGTATTTGTCATGCTAGTAAAGCACATTAAACTGAGACAGAGAGAGGGATGATGGGATGTTTGGTGATTTTATGATTTAGTTGCCTGCACATATTTGGCAGATGCTTGTATCCAAAGCCACTTACAGTGCATTCAAAGTACATTTGATCATCATGTGCATTTCAATCAAACCCATAGTGTTGCAAAAGCCATGCTGAGCTAAATACGCATTAAATTGCAAGAGGGTGAAAAATATGTCTGTTTTCCAGTTTGCAGATATATTAATATCATCGTTACTGCATCCCAAAGTTATCGCAACCACCATAAACGATGATATCCAGATTAACGCTCCATCAATATGGGTTTTTCAGTGCCAGATACTAAAGTTTTGCTTTGGGGTAAACAGCAGTGGATTTTTTCATTGTGTTTTACTGTGTGTCCTGGTTAATGCACAGAGCCTAGATTGTAAATGAAGATGCTTGTGTGTGTGTGTGTGTGTCAGAGTTTTTGTTAGTCTGAGCGAGATGAATGAGTGTGTCAGGACGCTGAACACGGTCTCATTTTAAAGGGATTTTAGATCAAGCTGCATAAATTAGTTTAAAGACAGTGCCTGAGGCCAGAAAGAGAGAGAGAAAGACAGGCACAGAGAGGGGATATGAACAGAGTCTGATTGCTGGTGCTGTTTTGCTGCAGTTCTCTGACACTGTTCATTTATCTGGGCCCTCCACACACTTCCAAGTGAGCAAATTTACTGCGCTATCACAGTGAGGACATACCATTGACTTCTACTGTTTTAAATTTTATATTTATAAATGAAATAATCATTTAGAATATATTTATATTTTATTAATAAAAAGAGATATTATATACAACACTGTTGTTTATAATTATATATTTTATGTGTATTAATAAAAAGATACATTATATACAATATAGTACACTGAAAAAAAATGGTTTAGAATTTACTTTGAAACAATTTCTATTCAGAAATTGCTAGTATTGAAGTAGAAATACTAAAATAGCATTTGTTTGTAAAACCTACCCCAATAATCTTGATTTTTTATTTTTTTTTTACAGGGTATATTTATATTATAAATGTAAAATGTAATTTAATTCTTCTTTATAGAATAAAAAAATAACTTTATATGCCTATTATTTTTCTAATTGAGGATATCCCTGGGTGTCCCCAAACTATATAACTATATTTAAATTTAAAAGGTGTAAATAATTTACTCAAAAAAATAAAAAATAAAAGCTCTGGGCAGCAGGGCACCCTATGTAATATAATGAAAGTGAAAATGGGCTGGGGCTGTCAAGCTCCAAAGTGACAAAAAGTGTGTCCGATTCTTGAATGAATCATTCTTTTGAGTCAAATCAATGAATTGGTTCATCTGATTCACAAACTCAGTCTGAATGAGTAGTTCTGGTATTCTAAGTTCCCAAATCCAAATCATTGAGTCGATGAGTTGTATTTAGGAACTGAATTAGATTCTAATGATGTGAAGATCAGATAATTTTACAGACTCTCTCTTTCGTTCTTGTTTAACAAAATGAACTAATCTTTATTTGAATCGTTTGGTTCATTTGAACAGAGTTAAAATGTTATATTTTCAATACCCAAATTTCCTGAACACATTCATATATGCAATCATTGATCATATTCTAAAATATAAAATCATTTTAATGCAGTAAAATATAAATGATGAGAAACACAAATTCACCTACCGAGTCTTTTGTTTATTTGTCACGACCCAAGAGCAATAGTGAATTGTTCACAAACCGACCCATCACTAATTGATTTCCAAACGAATCATTCAGTTTTTGCAGTGGTTAACAGATTACTGGATGCATATAAGTTAATTATCATATTTACACTAACAAAGAAATTTTGGTCTGCAGAGTTTGGCCACGTGGGAGACAGAGAATAAAATCTACTGCAAACAGATGCTGGTGGATCAAGACGGACCCGTTACATACTGGAGTAGAGAGCTGCGTGGAGACGAACTGATCCTGGTAAGAGAAACACAAACACACACTAAAACATCTTCTACAAGACCTCTTCATTTAGTTTCATTTAAATATCAACTTTTTGATGTCAGTAAATCCTCACTGAACCACTTTGTCAACACACACAGCTTTGTCTGCTATTTGGAGACTGAAAAGGAAAAGGTTGTTTCTGGTGTTCAGGTCTTCAGACAAGAGGGGCTGAATGAATTTACAGCCTCCATGGCTGAACATGGCAGTGTTCATATGAGAGATCACCGTGATCATATTTTATGACTTCAGACAGGAAACAGCCTATGGATTTATTTCCATATAGCTTAACATTAAGAGAGAGAGAGAGAGAGAGAGAGAGAGAGAGAGAGAGAGAGAGAGAGAGAGAGAGAGAGAGAGAGAGAGAGAAAGAAAGTGGGTGTGAGATGTTTAATGGAGCAAATCGATCTGAGAGGAACAGAGCTGGCCACAGGCTGCTTTTCTCACTTCTGTCTCATGTGACATTGCACTCTGGGTATCCTTCACAGAGTTTTGGCCACAAAAAGGGTACAGAGAATTAACATCTTTTTTTTAAAGAAAATGTGGATTGTCATGCTGAGGTCATCAAACTAAATTTTACAAAATTGACTTTGTTCATTTTCTCTGGAGTTTCAACCATGTTATCAATTTTTTTTTTTTAGGTTTTGTTAAAAGTTCTGTACACTCCAAAACCCTGAATTGTGTATGATTTTGTTATTTATAAAAATTTAAACAGAAGATTTATTTAAAAAAAACAAAACATGGATGGAATAAACCTATGTACTTATTTTCTTACAATAGCGTTGGTAACAGGGTTGAATGGTTGAGCTTTTGTTTTAAAATTGATAAAAGTATTTGATTGTTTCACACAAAATTGATAAAAGTATTTGATTGTTTCACACTTTAATCTTAAAATATGAACAAGCCACTCTAAAAATATTATATTTTATTATTAATAATAATTATAGATGTATAATAATAATTAACATACACTACCATTTAAAAGTTTGGGTTCAATTAAAAATAAAATCAAGGAATTAATGGATGGATTAAAGGATGTATTTTATTGATCAAAATGTCAGTATAGACATTTATAATGTTACAAAAATTTGAACTTTCTGCTCAAAGAATTCTGAAAAAAAGTGATTTCTACAAAAATATTAAACAGCACAAGTGTTTTTGACATCGATAATAATGAGAAATGTTTTTTTTTTTTTTTGCTTTGAGCAGCAAATCAGCATATTAGAATGATATCTGAAGGATCATGTGACACTGAAAATTCAGCTTTCCAATCACAAGAATAAATTACATTTTAAAAATACATTAAAACAGAAAACATATTTTAAATTGTAGTTACATTTCGCAATATTACCATTTTATTCCTGAATTTTAATCAAATAAATACAGCCTTAGTGAGCAGAAGAGACTTCTTTTAAAAGCATTTAAAACTCTTAATGAACAAAAAGAGTTAAATAATCTTTTTGCATAATTTTAATTAATAAAATTGTTTCCATTTAGGATATATGAAATGCTTGCTATGAAATAAGCATTAGAAAAACAAAATAATTGGCCATTTTATTCCAAAAATATTTAAAATGTCATTCAATCACATAATGCTTTCAAACACAATACATAATCTGTGAAATGTTCATGAGAGAATGGGTGTCCACTGTTGGACATTATCAGAAGACAAGTTCAATAAACTCGTGAGAGTGTGAAAAGAGTTTATTTTCTAAAAGTCCACAGGGCCGAAAGTGCTAATAGTTGAAGAAACACCCATATGTGGGCCTTGATCCAAACTCAACAATAAAATAAGAGCATCATGAATCGGTTTCAGGACAGGCACTCCTGACGGCCGACCCCTGAGAGCGAATGTCAGACGCTTATTCAGGCTGAACACAGGAATGTGAAGGACGGTCCAAAACAAATGCAGGTCTGACCCAAATCAGAACCGCTCACTTTAAATCTGACAGTCAGGCTGCTTGACATTTCTCACGGTTTGCTAAGTGAATTCAGAGCTCCATGTCTGTAGAACAACAATCCCAGAATGCAGCACTGATCGTCTTTGGCGTTTCCCTGCAAATCTAGGACACATTTCCATAAGATAAATGTGCTTTGTTTAGTTTAGTCCAAAATACAGCACAAAAGGGATTACGGACGGCTCCGATTGTCTTTATTTCATAAACACGACATAATGGAGGTTAACTGCTGATCATCTCTGCAAGAGCTTCAAGAAAATCTCTTTGTTCTCATTCTCAGATCTTTGGGGCCGACGATGTGGTTTGCACGAGGATTTACATGCGAGAATGAGGTGAAGTGGAGACAGCGACCACGAAAAACGCAACCAAACAGCCCTGCATCCCGAGAAACCTTCTGTCTAGAAAAACCAGAACCCTTCATTGCATGTCAGGCATTGAACATGCATCCGTGCAGTGCATTGTGGGATTTCATTTCTCGTCCCTCAGTTTGTTTCTCTCTCTTTGTCCGTTTCTGACACATATGTGTATTGCAAACAAAAACAGTAATAAAAATGGAAACGAACATCAGTGCTTCTCTCTGTCATATTTTTTGGAGAGCTACTTAAAGGTTTCAGAATTAAAATCTCACAGAAGAATCTTTGATTCTTTTTTATAAAACCATCATGTACTGGTGCTTTAAAGAAACCAAAACACTGATCTGAAGAGCCTATCAAGAACCTCCAAAGAATGTTAAGATCTAATGTGGTGAAAAAACAGAAGATGGTTCATTGCTGAACTAATGAGTCTTCTGCAGAGAGACAGTTGTTCTGTCATTAGACACAGACTCTGGCCTGCAGTCAGACTCGGGCGGGTGGCAGACGCAGATAAGCAGCAGACGGTTCCACCCTTTAAGGGACGTGATGCTGAAATGAGTGATCAGATTTAGCGGGTGTCATGCTCAGGGGGAGCTTTTATGTGAATTTCCCTAAACAGAACAGAAATCCAAATGCACAGACAAAGAGACGATTTTAAACCTTAAATCCAGACAAAGGGATACCAAACCCTGTCTACGCCGAGAGCGGGCGATGCAGCACAACAAAACTACAACACTACACGTTATGATCAACAAAGCTGTCTACACTGCTAACAGGCGATACAACAAAATGAGAAGCTTGTGCACTTGTACGATAAAATTAGAGGACTTGTGATGATCTATGGAGTTTTCTACACTTCGAACAGGAAATGTGACAAGATAGACAGAATGACAGATAATGATAGAGCAATCAATATAGATAGACAGATAGATAGATAGATAGATAGATAGATAGATAGATAGATAGATAAACAGAATGATAGAACTATAGACAGAACGACAGATAGATAGATAGATAGATAGATAGATAGATAGATAGATAGATAGACAGATGAACGATAAATAGAATGATAGATATATCGAATGATAATCAAAATTATATAACAATAGATAGAAAGATCAATAGAATGATAGACACAGCCAGAGACAGACAGACAGACAGACAGACAGACAGACAGACAGATAGGTAGATAGATAGATAGATAGATAGATAGATAGATAGATAGATAGATAGATAGATAGATAGAACGACCGACCGACAGACAGACAGACAGACAGACAGACAGACAGACCAGACAGACCGATAGATATGTTGAAAGTTAAGGCAAAACTTCTGACTGCACACCGGTTCAGCATGGTTTGTTGAGGACGAGTGTGTGGGAGAGATGGAGCTGTTTTGGCCTGTGGCTGCAGTGAGATCAAAGCTGACGGATGAGGCAATACATCACTGCGCTGAGAAACACAGGATAGGACTCTCCTCGTCTTCCTCTCTCTGTCTCGCTCCTCACAAACTGGGACGACAATACAAACCAGAGTCAAAGAGCGTGCTCAGAGTTTCAGACAGAACTAGAGAGAGAGATTGTGTGTGTGTGTGGCCTTCACATGAAGAGAAACCCACAGACTAACTACCACAGAGACAGTTTATAAAGTGTGTAATTTCATGTGGTCAGATTTTGACTTGTGGCAAAAAGCCTGACCTTCACTGCAGCTTATTCTGGCTAAGAACTGTCCACTTATTAAACAGAAAAAATCCACCTGACTGACATAGGCGACCAACCACATTTGAACTTTCTTTTTTTTACATGTTTTTTAGGGGTGGAGTTATCTGCAATAATTTATGCAACAATAACCAAAATATATATATAAAAAAAATTAAAAATAGTAATAAAAAATACTATATGTACATTTTCTGAAGAAAATGTGAATGGTGCTTGCTGTGGCAAAACTCGGCAGCAACATTTTAACACAAGTAACATTTTGTTAATGTGAAATTAGCATGATTAGCTTGTTGCTAGCATGTTTTTAACAAGATACTAACATGATTAACACCATAGATATGTATAGATGCCCCATTCGACCGCTCCAGGCAAGTAGATGCGGCCGCCATCTTGGAACGGTCAACTTGACGTCATTCACCATTCTATAGGTTCGCACAGAGACGTTGAGCCGATCTATGCTGGATTGTGGCATCTTTCGAATATTCAGTGATTACTATGGTGAATGACGTCAAGTTGACCATTACAATATGGCGGACGGCTTACGTATAGCGGCTCATAGAAACAGTCGCTAATGAGGCATCTACGTATACATATCTATAACACTATTAACATGTCATTAGCATTTTTTTTAGCAAGATGCAAATATGTTTACCATTATGCAAATATGTTTAACGTGTCATTAGCATGATTATATTAGAATGTTTTAGCACTTATGCTAGCATTTTATAGCATGATGTTAGCATAATATATATAAAAAAATATATATATATATTTTCTTTTGTGTTCAAAAGAACAAATAAATTCATACAGGTTTGGACCAACATGAGGGTGAGTATGACAATTTTCATTTTTGTCTGAACAATCCCGAATGCGTTTCATTTACAATTTTTTGTATCCATCTGTAGAAACGTTAACAGCTACGAAAAGCCTTTCGTGAGACTTTTGTTCTGGCAACACACCTGCTCAGCCAATAAAAAACCGTCAATGTTCAGCTCAGTTCCCGCTTTTAATATAAACGTCTCAGGAAGTTGCGACTCTATTGTTGCAGCTTTTCTGCATGTCTTTGCCTTTGCTTTGGCTCAGCTCGAAGTTCTGAATCACTGTCACCAACAAACAAACCCCAAGACATGAACAACAAAACATCAAACGCCGCAGAACGATTAGTCTTCCTGCCACCGGGCTGCCAGGAGCTAAAAGCTGCTCTTTCAACGCGCGGTTTCACAAAACCGAACAACACAACCTCCCAAACCGGCGGTTGCCAGGTCTGCCCTGATTTCTGACCCACTACACCGCGGAAGAATGCGTTCGTCCACAATAAACACACTCAGAAAGCCGGGGCCACCGCGCGAGTGTGCGGCGTTATGTTAATTTGATGAGGGCTTTGGTTCCGAAGCTCCCTTCCGCGCTGAAAGAGCTCATTGTTGGGAGCGGTCAGCAGAAGGGGTCTTTGAGAAACACTGCACACTCTATGAGCTCAGATAGGGGTTCCCTGCAGCCCGCCAGATCTTCCGAGGGGCCCACGGGGCCAAAACGAGGCCAGAGCCGCTGTGAACTGAAACAATTAGAGCTCATCTGTTGTTTGAAGTGAATCTAAGTGGAGTTAATCCAGCTATGCAGAATGGATTTCTCCGCATCCAGATTTGCATATTATGCATCCTAAATAGCGTGAACGATCAGGATTAGCACATCGGGCTCACGGTTCGGCTGGTTAGTAGTCGCCCCTGCTGATAGAGATTGTAACTACACCACATGGAAGAAACATATTAACAAAAAATTGTGTAATGAACAGCCTTGATGCATCCCAAACCTCAAAAAATGTCCTGTGGCACATTTTTTTTTTACTTAAATAAATCCTTATTAAACTTAAAAAATAAATAAATAAATAAATAATAATGATAATATAAATAGCTAGTAATATAAAAAAAAAATGCAAATTGTGGAATACCAAAGTTGCAATAGATGGTTATAAATGTATTAAAATAAAATAAATCTTAATTTTAAGGTAATTAATTTTAACAGCATCCAGTGTTATTTTGGCATTATTTCTATACTATTATAGTTTTTTTTGAATAAGCTTTTATTATTATTTTAGTTTAATTTTTAGTAATTTTGCTATTGTTAAACGTATTAGTTTCCCCCCCTAAATATTACTATTTAGATGCAAATTGTTTTGTATGTCGTTTTTTCTTTTCCAGTTAACTGCTTTAGTGCCTGAATTTAAACATATTACAGTGTCCTCTTAATTTTCATCTAATATTTGGATTTTATTTCAGCTTCATTTCAGTGAACAAAGACGCTTTAATAATTTTAGTTTTACACCGTAAGAAATAAATCCGTAAAATAACTAAAATAAAAATAACAATTTCCTTAAGAACATTGCGCCGGGAGTTTGATTGACCAATCATAACGCTGAATCTGCCATTTTGGGTGGGGCAGGTCTTTGCAAAACACAGCTAAAACACCGTAAAAAGGTGTAGTTTACGATAATAACCACCCTGGATGCATCCAAACACAAACAACATGACAAAGGAGTCTGTGGCGTCAAAACACAAAAGCAGTTTTTTCCCCCTTCAAAAACAGCAGTGTTCTGGACCAGACTGACTTTATTATATGGACAAAAACACTTCGAATATACTTAAAAGTCATCTTATTTTATGTTACACGTAAGACTGAAAGTCATATCGGTTTGGAACGACATGAAGGTGAGTAAATGATCATTTTCATTTTTGGGTGAACTATCACTTTAACGATTTCCTGTCCCGCCAGAAAAATCAGCAAAGCAGACCAGACTTTATGACGATAAGTTCGGCTCTGCATGACTCGAGTTTATTTGACAGTTATATCAGCTTATAGAGACGCCAGACCAGACTAATGAAGGTTCCCTCTGCAGGAGACTTGCAGCACCTGTCAGGCCGAGCGCCCGTCACAGACACACACGACAATCTGGGTCACTCTGACTGGGCCGAAGAAAAAGCACCATCCTTCACCTGTCCAAAACAATTCTGTCTAGTCAGATCATTCCAGTCCTGCGGAGACAGACAGGGTCAGACTGGATGAATTATTTACACCTTTTGGTTCCAAAGATGATTGTTTTTCTGTCTACTTATCTGCTTATTAATTTTACCTCGCAAAACGTCTTTATGTAAACATGTATACCTATTGCGATGTAAATTTATTCTCTTATTGATATGAATGCTGATATAGTTAATGGAATAGCTTTCTTCAGGCATTACAGACAAAACGTAACAGATTAAAAGAAAGTGTAAAAGTCTTGACTCAAAAGAAAGAGAAGACCATTTTTGGAATTGCATACTACATTTTTGCACCATGTAGTATGTATGCTGTGCGCACTATGCAAATTATGCATGCCTAAAATACATACATGATCAAAATACACAGAATACAACACCTGTATCCCACAATGCAATGCTCTCAACTTGATTTTACATTTCCATATCTGAACTAATATCAGTCACATGCCACCTATATTAATGCCAAAAAAATGGCAAATCATTTTTAAATTTTAATAATTTTATTTGTAATGTTAAGACTACACGATAACTGGGCTGAAGTATGTGCCATGTTTACATATCTATCTATCTATCATACATTACATTTTAAAATATTTAAAAATGTACATATGTAGCAATTTATAATATATCAAATATATTAACAAATTATGTATAAACAATTGTGTGTATATTTATATAGCTTTTAGTTCATTTTAATACATGTATAATATATTAATATAAAATATTTACAATAGCATATATATTTAACTTTTTTATAATATATATATATATATATATATATATATATATATATATATATATATATATATATATATATATATATATATATATATATATAAACAATTAGGCTATGTGTGTATACTTATGTAGCTTTGTTACATTTTAAAATATTTAATTAAAACATAAAATATTAACAATAGCATAAATTTTTTTAACTTTATATAAAATTACACACACATATATACATATATAGATTTTGTGTGTGTACTTATAGCTTTGTTACATTTTAAAATATTTAATACAAATATATTAAATATTTTTACAACAGCGTGTGTGTGTGTGTGTATGTATATATATATATATATATATATATATATATATATATATATATATATATATATATATATGTGTGTATATACACACACGCACTACCGTTCAAAAGTTGGATCATTAAGACTTGTAATGTTTTTTAAAGAAGTCTCTTAAGCTCATCAAGGCTGCATTTATTTGATCAAAAATACAGAAAAAAAAAGCTGTAATCTTGCAAAATGTTATTACAATATAAAATAACGGTTTCTATTTTAATATACTTTAAAGTATACTTTAAACTAATCAGCATATTAGAATGATTTCTGAAGGATCATGTGACACTTTAGACTGGAGTTACGGATGATGGAAATTCAGCTTTGCATCACAGAAATAAATTATATTTCTGTGATGCAAAGCTGAATTTCCATCAGCCATTACTCCAGTCTAAAGTGTCACATGATCCTTCAGAAATCATTCTAATATGTTGATTTATTATTAGAATTATCAATGTTAGCAACAGTTGTGCTGCCAAATATTTTTTTGGAAATTGCGATATACTTTTTTCAGGATTCTTTGATGAATAAAAAGTTAAAAAGAACAGCATTTATTCAAAATATAAATCTTTTCTAAGAATATAAATCTTTGCTATCACTTCTTATCAATTTAACACATCCTTGCTGAATAAAAGGTTTCATTTCTTTCAAAAATTTACTGACCCCAAACTTTTGAACGGTAGTGTATATTGTTAGAAAAGATTTCTATTATAAATAAATGCTCTTCTTTTTAACTTTTTATTCATCAAAGAATCCTGAAAAAAAGTATCACAGGTTCCAAAAAAATATTAAGCAGCACAACAGTTTCCAGCACTGATAATAAATCAGCATATTAGAATGATTTCTGAAGGATCGTGACGTTTTAGACTGGAGTCATGGCTGATGGAAATTCAGATTTGCATCACAGAAATAAATTATACTTTAAAGTATATTAAAATAGAAACCATTGTTTTATATTGTAATAACATTTTTCAAGATTAGTTTTTTTCTGTATTTTTGATCAAATAAATGCAGCCTTGATGAGCTTAAGAGACTTCTTTAAAAAAACATTACAAGTCTTAATTTTGAACGGTAGTATGTATGCATGTACAGTGGGTACGGAAAGTATTCAGACCCCCTTCACTTTTTTCAATTTTGTTATGTTGCAGTCTGATACTACAATTGTTTAAATTCTTTTTTTGTTCTCATAACTCTACACTCTGTCCTTTATAATGACAAAGTGAAAACAGAATTTTAGAAATGTTTGTAAATTTATTAAAAAGAAAAAACTGAAATATCACATTTACATAAGTATTCAGACCCTTTAGTCAGTACTTAGTTGAAGCACCTTTGGCAGCAATTACAGCCTCGAGTCTTTTTGGGTATGATGCAACAAGCTTTGCACAACTGGATTGGGGGAATTTCTGCCATTCTTCTTTGCAAATCCTCTCAAGCTCGGTCAGGTTGGATGGGGACCGTCTGTTGACAGCCTTTTTCAGGTCTCTCCAGAGATGTTCGATAGGGTTCAAGTCAGGGCTCTGGCTGGGTCACTCTAGGACATTCACAGAGTTGTCCCTAAGCCACTCCTGTGTTGCCTTGGCTGTGTGCTTAGGGTCATTGTCATGTTAGAAGGTGAACCTTCGGCCCAGTCTGAGATTTTGAATGCCCTGGACTGGGTTTTCATTAAGGCTATCTCAATATTTTGGTGCATTGAGCTTTTCTTCTACTCTGATGAGTTCCTCAGTCCCTGCCGCTGAAAAACAGCCCAACAGCATGAGGCTGCTACCACCACACTTTACTTTTGGGACGGTACTCTGCAGGTGATGAGAAGAGCCGGTTTCCTTCAAACATGATGCTTAGAATTGAGGTTCATCAGACCAGGTAATCTTGTTTCTCAGAGTCTGAGGGTCCTTTAGGTGCTTTATTGCAAATTCCAAGTGTGTTTTCATGTGTCTTCACTGAGGAGAGGATTGAGTTTGGCCACACTGCCATAAAGCCCAGATCGGTGGAGTGTTGCAGTGATGTTTGTCCTTCTGTAGGTTTCTCCCATCTGCATATATGATCATGGAGCTCAACTAGAGTGACCACCAGGTTCTTGGTCACCAGTCTAGACAAGCCCCTTCTCCATCAATTGCTCAGTTTGGCTGGGGACCAGCTCTTGGAAGAGTCCTGGTTGTGCCAAACTTCTTCCATTTGAGAATTATGGAAGCCACTGTGCTCTTGGGAACCTTCAGTGCAGCAGAATTTTTTTTGTAGCCTTCCTCAGATCTGTGCCTCAATATAATCCTGTGTCTGAGCTCTGCAGGCAGTTCCTTTGACCTCGTGGCTTGGTTTTCGCTCTGATATGCATTATCAGCTATGAGGCCTTTTACAGAGAGGTGTGTGCCTTTCCAAATCATGTCCAATCAATTTAATTTACCACAGGCGGACTCCATTCAAGGTGTAGAAACATCTCTGCAATGATCAAGAGACATGGGAGGCACCTGAGCGAAATTTCAAGTGTTGTTGCAAAGGGTCTGAATACTTATGTAAATGTGATATTTCAGTTTTTTCTTTTTAATAAGTTTACAGACATTTCTAAAATTCTGTTTTCACTTCATCATTATGAGGTACAGAGTGTAGATTAATGAGAAAAAAAATGAATTTAAACAATTGTAGTATCAGGCTGAAACATAACAAAATTGAAAAAAAGTGAAGGGGGTCTGAATACTTTCCGTACCCACTGTATGTATGTATGTATGTATGTATGTATGTATGTATGTACGTATATATATATATATATATATATATATATATATATATATTAGGGGTGTAACGATACACGTATTCGCATTGAACCGTTCGGTACGAGGCTTTCGGTTCGGTACGCATTACAAACCGAAAGATTCGTTGGACTAATCCTATTACATTTGGAAAAGTGTGTGAAATATAATGTTCTCAGTGCCACTGCGCTCAACAAGGCAGCCCAAATGACGTAACAGGCAACGTGCTGTCTGCCCCGCGATAATCTCCCCTTGCTGGGGTGAAAGATGATGATCTTGTATCGATGATAGCCAGAGATATTGTCAAAAACATCAATTATTTGCAATATTAAAAGTATTTGGCATTTCCAATTAATGTAGGCCTGTTACATTCTTATTTTTATTAGACCTATTATTATTAAGTTACTTTTATTATTAAACTAAAATTACAATTAATTTGCCCCCGCAATAATGACCACATAACTGACACGCTGCGAGGATAAGATTAGGCTATTTACTCCTCAATTAAAATGTTTTTAAAAAAAGGTCTTCTAAAACAGGTCTATTAGGCTATACAATAAATTATAGTCCTATAATTAAAATATTAACACTGCAGTCATCAATAAAAATCAATGAAATGAAAAGCTTTTATTTCAAGCACAGACTTTCAAAAACAACCTGTTTAACACAAAATACGTTTCTTTTCCTTTTTTTTTTTTCCACTATGTATGGGCCACAAGAGAAATATTAAGGGAATAAATGAAAACAGCATTGCGATGTAACCAATTACCCTGCCCCCCGTATCGAAAACGTACCGAACCATGACACCACTGTCGTATCGAACCGAACCGTGAATTTTGTGAACCGTTACACCCCTAATATATATGTGTGTGTGTGTGTATGTATGTATGTATATATATATATATATATATATATATATATATATATATGAACCAAAAAGGACAAAGAACTACCTTCCTCTATTAAGAATCAACTCTGAAACCACAGAGCATCAAATCTAAGGGGCGCATTGCCTCCTTGTGGCCACAGATGACAACTACAGCCTGATCACCAACAAAACATGATGCACACTGAGCATTTCACCAAACATAAGCATTTCTGCAGAAAGTGAATAAGTCAAAAACAAGCCAGATGTTTATGCTACAAATGTAATTTTTATTAATTTAAATAATACGCAAATAAAGGGTCTATAATGATCCACAGAAAAGACATGCTTTGTGACTCATTTTTAAAATGTGTATATATATTTATATTTAGATTTGTCCAGCAGAAATCTATCCAGAGTGAAGACTGAAACCTCTGACAATGATAAAGAAGACCTTTACATTCATAAGAGTTGTGTCTGTGTGTGTTTGCCAGAGGAAACGGCTAAAGGTCTATCCAAAATGCTCAGTGATAAAAGTGTACAGAAATGAGATCCATATTCAAACTTCAAAAATTAAAATGCTTTTTTTCTTATAAAAACTTCCATTGCAAAAACAAGAACCTGGATACATTTCTACTTTGGAAAATTAACATTTTTACTAATAAAAAAAAATAAAAAAAAAAGGAAAAAGAAAGAAAGACAAAATAGAAGAGCAAAGGAAACACACAAAAGGAGAAAGAAAACAAACCCCAATCTTAATAAAAAACTGCAATAAACCGTCCTGTCATCGTTTTCCACGTGGTTCCCGCTTTTTTCTCCCTAAACGCCACACTAAAGCACTAAACACAACACACATCTAGCATAAAAAAGGTCTGGAGATATTTACATTGTATTTACAAAACTGTTGAAACTGTGTGTGTGTGTGTGTGTGTGTGTGTGAGATTCACAGATCATGTTCGCTGTAATCTGGTGTACAGAGCAGATATAAGTGTGTTTTCTGATTCATAACGCCTTCACACACGCCTTCGATCTTTATTGCTGTCGCGTTTATATTTTTTGTCTATATTTTTAAGTAAAAACTGAATTTGTTTATTCTAATATTACAATGCTAAATTCGCACCTCAGATCTTTATTCTCTGAAATGATGTGGCAGAATAAATCTCTCGCAGTCATGTTAGAGTTAAGTGCACTTATCCCGAAACTTTTTCTTTTTGTTTTGTTTTCGTAAAAAGTCTGATTCAGACTTTTCCGCCACTTTTTCTCGGATCTGCTGCCTGTGAATTTTAACTATCAAAAACCAGCGAACACACTCGGCTGGCGTTCAAGAGATGCGCGAAATCTGATATATGTATCAGATCGGTGGGCTGGTCTACGGTAAGAGCTGTGCTGATTGGTCCGGGCTGGGTTTGACTGACAGGTCTTCAACCCCGTGTTTTTTGGCACTGGGTGACCTGCGTTTCTGCAGGAACAGCTTATAAAAAAGGAAAAACAAAAACACTGTTAAAAATCTCACATCGTCGCTGAGCTCCGCCCCTTTCCGCTGATGTCACTGGCTCTTGTGGGCGCTGCCGTACTGGACTCTGTATTTATTAATGCGCTGGAAGTGAAGGGTCTCGGGGTCACAGCTGGTGGAGCAGGGCACCAGTCCCTCTCGCCCTTCTCCCATGAGCCACCTGCTGGTTTCAGCAGCCATGTCTCTGGTCACATGCTCCTTCACCCAGCGCTGAGTCCAGGCGTGAAAGCGCTGGTGCAGACGGGTGCTCACTCGCTCGTGAGACTGAGAGAGAGAGAAAGAGCGCGAGAGCTGTGAGTCGCTGTGCTGAGTGACGGTTAAGGACTTTTCACATTGAGTAAATATTTTCACAGCCACAACATTTTTAAAATGCAAAAACTAATATCCTATCCTATAACTAATATCCTATCCTATTAATACTATTAATATCCATATTAGCAACAAAAGGAGGAAAAATTGTATTGCACATAAACTGAGAATGTATTTAATTATTTTAAAATGCATATAAATTGCAAAATGAGTCTTATGTAATTATATATTACTATCAATTTAAATATAAAATCCTATCAATATTCTATCCTTTTAATAATATTAATGTGAATATTAATACTATTGATGACAAACAAATGAAAAGAAATATTGCACAAATTGACTGTGTATATAATTTTATATATATTTTATATATATAAATAATATAACATTATTAATATAAACATTACATGTTATTATGTAATAATATAATAATAATAAAATATAATACTATAAATATAAATATTAAATCCTGCTAATATCCTATCTTATTAATACTATTAATATAAATATTTAAATCCATATTAGCAACAAACAATCAGAGGAGAAAATTATATTGCACATAAACAGAGAATGTATTTAAGAATATTAAATACATATAATATAACTGTAAAATGAGTATTATTTAAATATATAATACTATCAATTTAAATATTAAATCCTATCAATATTCTATCCTTTTAATACTATTAATATGAATATTAACACTAATGGCGATAAAGGAAAAAAAAATATTGCACAAATTGACAGTGTATGTAATTATATTAATATTTATTATAATATAATATTAATATAAATACTAAATCTTAATATGTAATAATTACATAATAAAAATAATTATAATAAAATATAATACTATCAATATAACTATTAAATCCTACTAATATCCTATCCTATTAATACTATTAATATAAATATTTAAATCCATATTAGCAACAAACAAACAATCAGAAGAAAAAATTATATTGCACATAAACTGAGAATGTATTTAATTAATTGCAAAATGAGAATGTATTTAATACTATCCATTTAAATATTAAATCCTATCAATATCCCATCCTTTTAATACTATTAATGTAAATATTAATACTATTGGCAACAAACAAAGGAAAAAATATTGCACAAATTGACAGTGTATATAATTATATTAATATGTTACAATATAAAATATTATTAATATAAATATTAAAAGACATTTTGGCAACAAACAATCAGAGGAAACACATCAGAGTTTCAATTATTGAACAATATGTATTTGCAGTTTCATACTAATAATTTTTGCATATTTAAATATATAAATTATATGTTATGTTATATAGTTATGTTTTTTAAAACACTGTAAAACATGTAACGTAACTGCAACCAATATAAAATATGGTAAAAATGTACAAAAAACTTTAAAAAAGGAGGGGACAGGTAAGTTATAGATGTGCTAGTTCATGTGTTCATGTGACAAAAAAATAGAAGGCTTATCTCATAAATGTTAACTAGGTTATGCACAGGTATTGATTTTTCAGGGGGGTTTTTTTGTTTGTTTTTGTTGTTTTGTTTTTTTAAGTGCTCAAATGAACAAAACAAAACAAAAAACAAAACAAAACAAATTTGCTCAAAAGACTGGAGACAGTTCTTCCATATTAGACATTTAGAGATAATCAGCGTTGGTGAATATCAAAAATATGACTGTGATTGTGATTAGTCATCTTGGTGTGCGTGTGATCTTACCTGGTGGGCTCTCAGCAGCGCGGTGCGTCTGTACATGTAATCTTCTGATTTGAAGACATACACCATCTTATAGGAGTTGAGTTTGAACATGCACTCCATCTTCATGCTGTCTGCGTTCTCTTTTCTGCCTCCATCCTTCACCTCCTTCTCCTGAGACTCATGGCCACGCTGACACTTACGGATCCGCCGCAGGTTCCTACACAAACAGAGGAGGACGATGATGACAAACTAATAGTATTTACTGTTATGAACTTCTGAAAACAGTCTGAATGCTGAGATTCAATCATTGGTTGGGAAGTTCAGAGGTCAGGGGTTACAAACACAGCATACCTTGGCAGAAACACAGGCTTTTGAGACATATGATCCCTCAGGTCTGGAGATGTGAAATCAGCTGACAGATACCGCACAACGTAATCCGACCAGCGCTACACGTGACCATGAGAACAGGGAAAATGAATTACATTTTAAAGATGTTCTACAAAAACAATTCAACAAACACTAAACAGTGTTATTTTAGTATCAGTGAGATGCTATCATAGTTTTTTTTTTTATATATTTTGAATTTGTTTTTTTATTTTCCACTTCCAACAATGTTTTAGTAATTTTCTTGTCATTTTTCTTAACTAGCACTAAGCAAAAATGAGAAATATTATTTTGGCAACTAGTTGAAATTAAAAAAAGTTTAGGTTTTATTATTTAGTTTTATTTGCTTTCATTCAGTTAATGTTTATTTCACGTAACAAAATAGTTTTTCTTTTTTTTGTGGTTTTAGTTGCAACTATAATAACCCTGGAACTGAAGAATAATAGCAGATCTGGATTTGACTTTTTAAAATTTATTATTATTATTTTCTTTATTTATATATTTTTTTAGTTTTTAAAAATTAAATTCAATTGATTTTTTCCCTATTTATTTATTCATTCATTCATTCATTATATTATTACTTAATTTAAATGTTTTAAATTATTGTTTTAAAATTACTACAACATTCCAATTCAGTTCAAAATGACAGAAGTGTGGACGTTCTCATCCATGTTTGATTGTGAATCAATCAGTGAAGCTCACCTCGATCTCCATTGGCCCATCTGAGTTCTCCTCCTCCGTGTCCAGCAGTTCCACAGTGAGCTGAACGTTCCCTCGTTTCTTCATGAACATCAACTAGAGTGAGAGAAAGAGAGATTAAAGACTCTTAATACTGTGAGACACTCCTTGTGGCATTCATTAACCGCTCAGGCTGTAACTCTACCTTAAAACAGTTCTCGTCAGACATGAGCTGCTCAGCTTTACGCTGGTAAGACATTTCCGCCGGTGCCCTGCTGCTCTGTGTGAGCAGAGATCCACCTGTGGCTGAGTGGCTGCTCTCACTCAGGTACAGTTCAGTGACCTGAACACAGATCTCCTCACTCACGATGTGCTGGAGCTACAGTTAGAGACAGAGAGAAAGAGAGATTATTATATCCTACAAGGAAAATCAAGGATTTTAAAATTGTTGAGGAATCCTACTGATGTTTTGAGACACTGTACTATGAAATTTTGATTTCTTAGTCCAAAGAAGTCCAAAAAGATCATTTATTCAACTATTTGGTTATACTTTATTTTAAGGTGTCCTTGTTACAGTGTAATTATACATTTAAGTACTGACTAAGCAATATTAATTAACTACATGTACTTACTATATGGTTAGGGTTAGGATTAGGGTTACTTGAATGTAATTATGCATAATTTATTGTTATAATAGTAAGTACATGTAACGTGTAACAAGGACACCATAAAATAAAGTGTTACCAACTATTTTCAAAAGAAGGAAACAAATTAAATAAATATATAGAGTGAATGAAAAGAAATAAAAAAAGTAAGTTATGAAACTTATGAACAAATTATGAAAAATGACAATACAAATTATGAATATATATATATATATACATACATATAAATGTATGCTCATAATGTGCGCACATTTTAAAAAAGACATTTTTGTTAAATTAAATATAAAAAGGGAATAAACAAATATAAAATAATAATGATATATATTACCATTATTATATTCATATAATAATGAATATAAATTCCATAAGTTGAGAAAAAAATACCATGATTGTACATTTCGAACAAGTCATTTTTATAATTTTAATTTATTCTCTGTTATTCACACTACTAGCTATTTATTCACTTGATATATTTTTTCTGTTTATTTTTTTAATATCCAAAAAGATCATTTAGTAAACCTTTTTTCATAATAAAAAAATAATGTAACAATATTTAACAAATTAATATATAAAGAGAATTAACAGTAATATAAAAAAGTAAAATAAATGAAAATAAAGTTAAGGAAAGTTATATATATATAGAAACAAATACACGTGTGTGTGTGTATTTATTATTATTTTTTATATATATTTGTGGAAGTTTAGAATGAGTCTTTTTGTAGCTCATATTTTTTTATTTTCTTGTTTATTATACACTATTTATTCAATTTATAATACACTTTATATATTATTATTAATCATTTATATATTATCTTATTTTATGTTTTACAATTTTGCTTTAGAATAAAATGAATATAATAAAATATAAATATAATATAATACAATATAACAACTAGCACTATACTGTAAATATCAAGGCAAAAAAAGAGAAATAAAAAACAATATGATCACTTCAAGGGGGGATTTTTTTTGCATGACATGCAAAAGCACTATATTATGTCAGTGGATTTGGACAGACGGACCTGTCTGACTATGTTCTGGATGAGTTTGTCCATGGTGAAGGCGATGTAGGCGTGAATAGTGAACATCTCTCGGAGCGAATCCTCGTACTGAGACGCCTCCATATTCCCATCCAGCAGATTACGCACCATCTCCAGAAACGCAGAGTAATAATCCTCCACATCTATGTCCACTGAAAGAGAAAGTGAGAGTTTCTACAATCAATCCAAAAACAGCAACAAAAACCAACATGAAATCTAATTCACTTCCTTAATAAAAGTTCCTGATCTCATTGTGCACAATTCATCAGTTACTCTAATAAAACAATTGTTCAAGTTAACCAGTTGTCACTCACTAGGCTCCTTCAGACGCAGCTGTATGGCAGTGTTGTCGTTTTTGTCCCGTTTGAGTCCGAGCACCTCCCTCTCCCACTCGCGCTCCCTCAGGTCCTCTTCGATCTGTCGTTCGGCCTGTGCGTAGAGCCTTAGCAGACGCGAGCACAGAGTGTGGTGCAGCCGCAGGAAGATGTACCAGTTGTTATTCACGTGAAACAGATTATACGCGTCCTCACAGGAGCGAAGCCGCTGAGCCGTGGACATGCTAAACAGCAGTTTGGACTTTGTCGGGCTGCCGCTACCTCCTCCCGTTAGCCCGTTGTGCTTCTTCGACGCCTCCTCGTCGAGGTCCATGTCTTCCTCATCATCGTCTTCCTCGGCGTCCGACAACGCGCCTCTCTGGGAGAACAGCATGTCAGGAATGAAGTGGTAGATGATCTGTTTAATCTTGTATTTGTCCTCTTTGTTGATGCTGCTCTGGCGTTTCACGTGATGGATGATCAGCGCCGCTGCGTCCTCCAGAATCTGATGGTCTTCATAGGTCAGCGTCAGGTGAGGCCCGCTAGGAGACGTACTGTTGTCCTCTGAAGCCTGTTCCTGCCGCTAAACCAACACACAACCATCAATCAAGTTTCTCTGAGAGGAACAAACCCTTTTAACTTCCTCTAGAGGGTAAAGAGCGTCTCACCTCATCAAAGATGCTCTCGATCTCGTTGAGAAGCGTTTTGGAGCGCAGCACCTTAGTGTCGTTCTGTTTGAAGTTAATGCCTTGATGGTCCAGAGATTTTAGGTAGTATTTCTCGTTCTGCTCTCTCCAGATCTTGTTAAAACCCCTTTGAGCTTCACGCCACTCTTCTTCCTTCAGCTTCAGCCTGAGACGCAGAATGAGAAGACAGATATGTAATATGTTAAAATAACTTGATTTCAACAACAACAACAACAACAAAACAAACTTGAACAGCTAAAATCTAGATATTGGAAACAGCTAAATAAAAACAAATATTGCCAATAAAATGAAAGAAAATAAAACCTATGAAAACCCCATATTGGTCAACAACTAATTTTGGATATTATAATACAGTATAACATAATAAAATAAAATATGAAATAAATGTAACATTATTGATAATTGCTAAACCACTACTGATAAATACACACTGGGAAATAAAATAAAATACAAATAAACAAAAAATAAAATAATAAAATAATAAATTACTTAAAATAAAATGCATTTAAAAAAATATCTGAAAAAGCCCACATTTGTCAACTACTAAATTTGAATAATATAGTATAATATAATAAAATATAATGTTATATAAATGCAATATTATTAATAATTGCTAAACCACTACTGATAAATACCTGCTTGGAAATACACTTTAAAAATAAAATTAAATAAAAAAAAAAAATTAGTTCAAATGCATTAAAAAACAAAATACTGATGTTGGGGGAAATAAATAAAAATAAATAAATAAATAAATAAATAAATAAATAAATAAATAAAGATAGATAGATAGATATACACACACAAAATAAAATTAAATGAAAAAATAAAATGCGTTTTAAAAAAAATATCTGAAAAACCCATGTTGGTCAATTACTAAATTTTAGTAATATAATGTAAAAACATTAATCCACTACTGGTAAATAAATAAATAAATAAAAGTTTACACATTGATAAACCCCAAAATGGGGTGTGTGGGTGTGTCTATATATATATATATATATATATATATATATATATATATATATATATATAAAACACGAGTATGATTTATTATAATGTTCTAGAGGAACTATAAAGTATTATTATTGCCGATGTAAAATGTAACAACACAAATCCACTCACAAACCCACTACAGCTTAATTTCTGGGGCAGGAAATGAATAAATAACAATAAATACATTTAAAATATTTAAAAAACCCACACTGGTCAACCACTAAGTTTGAATAATATACTACAATATAATATACATATACATTAGGGGTTCTCAACTTTGGCCCTTGAGGTCCACTTTCCTGCAGAGTTTAGCTCTAACGCTAATCAAACGCACCTGAACAAGCTAATCAAGGTCTTCAGGATCACTAGAAAGTTACAGGCAGGTGAAGCTGGATCTAAACTCTGCAGGAAAGTGGAGGTTGAGGGCTAGAGTTAAAACCCCCCTGATATACGTAATGTAGCAGCCCTTTCGAGGGCGTTCTCTCTAACCTCTTGAGTACAATGGGAACAGACACTGCTGGATTCTTCTTCAGTCCGTCGATGATGTCCAGAGCTTTGTCTCCATATATCCTCTGGATGGCTTTCCTGTGGATGATCTCCGAGCAGCCGCCCAGAGTGTTGTCCAGCCGGAATTTCACCTGCTCTTCCGCAGACATCCGAGACAGCTTCTTCTGAACCGACTCCAGCACACGAATGGTGGCCAAATTGGTTTCCAAAACGACATCCAGCTAGAGGGAGGAGTCAATTACATCATTAGCAAGAATTACATCACAGCAGCAAGTGAAACCAGTAAAAATGTTCTTGTGTGTGGAAGCGTCTCACCTCGAATCGCTCGTCCTCACACCTGTATACGTGCTCTTCATACTGCGTCTTCTTGGAGCTGACGAAGGTCGAGTCCTCAGACCAGGAGGGGAAGGAAACCCAGGTATCATTCAGCACCTGATGCATCCACAAAGAACCAGTTTCTTAATAAACATTTGCGTAATATGATGCATGTTCAATATTAAGAAGCTGTAATTAGGGGAAAATCCTCTCTTACTTCTTTACAGAGTGATGTTCTGCCTGTGCATTTGGGAAGCTGGTAGCTCTTGGGTAAAGCTCGGTAACTTGAGCCCAGACGTTTGCATGAAGCATAGTCAATTTCCATGGCAATTCCTTCAGTGGCTCTTTCTTTTGGGTACGTCTCCAGGTGTGACATCTCCTTATATCCAAGGAAGTTCTTGAACCAAGTGAACAGCTCAGGAAATTTGCTGGAGAAAAATGGGCTAATTAGTAAAAACACAAATCCACTACTGCGAAATAAATACCGGAAGCAGCTTTGTAATAAACACAAAAATAAATAAAAATGAATACCAAAACAAATCACAACAATTTAAAACTACTGCAAAATAAACGCCTTGGTAAAATACATAAATAAATAAAATAAACCTACAATTTCTAAATAAATGCTAGGGAATAAATGCTGTTAAATTTTTATTTTTTTTAATAATTAAAGGAAAAAAATAGAAATAAAATAATTGAATGAAATTAAAATAAATAGATAAAAATAAAATAAAAAACAATTAAAATCCACTTCAAACTGGACTTACCCCAGGAATGGAACCACAAGTTGAACCAGCTCAGCACGAGAAATTATCTCTTCGTTAAAAATGATCAGGCATCGGAGAAAGTTGTCATACGCTTCAGCACTTCGTAAAGCTTTCCGCACCTACGAATCCACCAATGATGTCAGTCAAAATAGGAAATTCAAACTTTTGAGATAAAAACAACCTGCATATTACATCAACATCACTACGTTAACCTCACTTTGTCAAAGAAAAGAGACTCTGTTCCTCCACCGTGTTTGCCAGCCTCTGCCACGGATGGATCTTTGATATTCATTAACTTGAGCTTTTTCTGGAAAAAGAAAGAAACAAAAATTCAGATATCAAGAAAGTAATTCCACAAAAAAACATGCCAAATACTACTAAATTCATTCAGTAAATAATGAAATGGATTTCCATGAATTTAACAATTTCCTGTACCTTCACAGGTGGGGTGACGGCTGTAGTTGAGTGCTTGCGTATCTGGCAGCCGTTCTGATTGGGCCTCTGCTTGTTATTGAGCTGCGGTTTCTTGGCCGTTCCGCCGTGATCATTACGCACAGATTCGGCCTTCTCTGCTGTTGTCTTGCTCAGCAGCTAGAGGAAATTCATAGCAGGAAACGTGTCATTTTCACTTAGATTAACATCATGTACTACAATAACCAAAACTACAACTGAAATATAAATTAGAGGGCGCGACAGTGCGAACATTTCACTTGCATTTGTCTCTAAAAATAAATGTGTGCAAACTCTGAAATGTATTTATGAGCATGTGTGTGAATTATATTCAGGTTTATGAAATTTAAATAATAAAAAGTCTTAAATATCTTAAATGGTATTACATACTATTAATTAATAAAAATTTTATTAACTATTAATTAAAATTTAAAGAAAAGATGGAAAAACAGTAAACGTGATATGTCCTAAAGTGATTATTAAACTTCATAAGGCTATGATATAATTAAATACAAATTTAAAAAATCTATTGCAACAGTACAAGTCTTTACTATCACTTTTTATCAATTTAACATATCCTTACTGAATAAAAGTACTAGTTTAAAAAAAAAAAAAAAAAAAAAAAAAAAAAAACCAACGAAAAAAGCATACTTACCCCCAAACGTTTGAATGGTAGTGTATATTGTTACAAAAGATGTCTATTTTGAATAAGTGCTGTACAAAGAATCCTGAAAAAGTATTACAGGCTCCAAAACAGAATGCGTATTAAAATCACTTCTGAAGGATCATGTGACACTGAATACCGGAGTAATGGTTGTTGAAAATTCAGCTTTGCAAATCAGGAATAAATTACATTTTAAAGTATATTAAAATAGAAAACCATTATTTTAAACTGTAATAATATTTTACAATATTACTATTTTTTTTTAATCAAAAAGCAGCCTTGATGAGCATAAGAGCCTTCTTTAAAAAAAAAAACAACAATAAAAATCTTATTGATCCCAAACTTTTGAATGACATAAAAAAAAAAAATCATAATTATCAAGAACAGTTTGAAGCAGAAACCCTAGTGTACTTTTTGTATTATATCAAATTAAATAATGCTGCTTGTAAAGGTCTCCTTGTATCCCTTTATTAAGAAAAAACAAATTATTTGGTAATTTTTTTTTTTTATTGGAAAATCCTAAATTCAATTTTCAACTTAGGAACCTTGGGAAAAAAGTAAGCGTCAAGCAATTAATAATCTACAAAATACAAAATAACAACTTAAAAAAATATCTAAATATTTATAAAAACTATAATAGAATCTAAATGACACTAAAATAACAGAAAACCAGATTAAACTGACCCTGAACTTCTGAAGATGACAGTTAATTCTTTTCAGTTACAGAATGCACAAAAAGTTTAGATTAAAAGATTCTAAAACTGGAGTAATGTATCAGTCCATTGGGCGGAGTCAGAGTGGAGGCGGAGCCTCGATCAAACTCACCACAGAGCTGTTGGCGTCCGGCAGGAACTGTCCAAACTCAGAGAGCAGATCTTCCTGGTTTTTGAAGAGTTGGGCCACCTCAGCATAAACTTCCTGCTCGGTCAGGGCCGGGGTATAGCTCCCTCCTGCTTCTTTAGCATTACGCTGCTCCTTCTGATTAACGAAATAAGTATATGTGTAAGTGGATTGTGAATTATAATTTATTTGTGAAGTGTTTTCAGGTGTCTGGCCTGACCTGATACTTGTGCAGGATCTCGAGGAAGGATTTGTAGATGTTGGGCTGGCCCTGGAAGCGGTTCTTAATCTTGTTGACGTAGCTGATGGCGTGGTTGAACTCCACGGGCTGGTTGTTCTGCAGCGGCGGGGCGGTGGGCATGCTGTTGACGGGGGTGTGGGGCTGCAGCGGGGGCGAACGCGGGGATGCGTACGGAGGGATGGACGGATTGGGATGACTGCTTGGAGTCAGAGCTGGAGACTGCAGCGGCTGCACAGAGAGAGAGAGAGATGGAAAAATATCAGTGATCCTGATCGGGACTAAACCAGGGTATATGCAGAGCTTTTAAATCATATTTAAGACTTTTTAAGACCTCCATAAATAAAATTTTACTGTATAATCATATACACTACCAGCCAAAAGTTTTTCAACAGTAAGATTTTTCATGTTTTTTAAAGAAGTCTCTTTTGCTCACCAAGAATGCATTTATTTGATCCAAAGTACAGCAAAAATAGTAAAATTTTTAAACATTTTTACCATTAAAAAAAAAAAAAAAACTTTTCTATTTGAATACATTTTAAATTCTAATTTATTCCTGTGATTTCAAATCTGAATTTTTAGCATAATTACTCCAGTCACATGATCCTTCAGAAATCATTCTAATATTCTGATTTGCTGCTCAAAAAACATTTATTATTATTATTATTATTTTTGTTATGATGAAAATAGGCCTGTCACGATAACAACTTTTTGTTGTCAAGTCACCTTTATTTATATAGCGCTTTTAACAATACAGATTGTGACAAAGCACTTAATAGTATCAAATTGGAGGATAGAGTGTAAGTAATGTATAATAATAAGATTAAATACTCAATTTTCAGTTAAAGGCATTTCATTATTGAATTCAGAGATGTCATTGTCTAGCTCAGTTTAGTTTAAATAGTATCTATGAAATCAAATTGACGATAATCGCTAGAAATTAAGTGTCCCCAACTGAGCAACTGTTGTGCGATATATTGCCCCAGAAATAATTGCGATAAGCGATATTATTGTCATTTTAAAGACCATTTTATGCCACTGAATATATAATGTACACACACTTCCAAATGACAACAAACTTTTAATTCTAAAGAATATTTAGATCATGGAAATTAAGTATCAAATTATTAGATACCTTAAAAAACTTGAATAAATAGTAAATAAACATTTTCTAACAAAAAGTGCAAAGTAACATGTAGAAAAAAAGAAAAATGCACAAAGAACTTGTATGGAGATTTTTCCATCTACAGATTTTTCCCTGACCTTCGTTTCTCTGTAAATTAATGGTGCACACTATTGCTGAAAAACACAATCCCTACTTAACAGTCAGATGTCCGTATGCACAAAGGCACAGATCCCTAAACAAGACCATATGTGCAGATGAAACTTTTCTTTGTAGAAGCATTTTTTAAATTTGAACTAGCACCTCATGACTACACCATGTTATGTACGAGAAGCTGCAAAAGACACAGGCGCAAGTAAAATGTACAAAACATGGTGACATAAATTTTTAAGTAAATATAATGGGTGATATATTGTGTCACCAAAAATCATTGAGGTCATGTACATATATCGCGCAATAAGTTGATATATTGATTATTGTGACAGGCCTAGTTGAAAACAGCTGAGTAGAATTTTTTTCTGGTTTCTTTGATGAATAGAAAGTTCAGAAGAACAGCATTTATCTGAAACAGAAATCTTTTGTAACATTATAAATTTCTTTATCATGAGTTTTGATCAATTTAAAGCATCCCTGCTAAATAAAAGTATTAATTTCTATAATTTCTTCCCCCCCAAAAAATATATACTGCCTCCAAGCTTTTGAACGGTGTAGTGTATAATATGTTACAAAAGTTTTTTATTTCAGATAAATGCTGATCTTTGGATCTTTATATTCATCAAAGAAACCTGAAAAAAATGTACTCAATTGTTTTAACTATTGACAATAATAACAATAATAAATATAGCTGCAAGCAGCGATTACCGGGGTTCGAGCCTTGAGGTCTTAAGGTGGTGTAATTTTACAGTCTAGGCCAACCTGGATGTATAGCTGACAGTTAAACACATTGAAAATGGACAATAGACTCAGACACAGACACAGACACACACACACACAGAAATGAAATGGTTAAACTATCATATGAATAATCAATAAGAATTCTTACACAAACTCACACACACACAGACATACATGCACTCAAATTTTCTTGCAGATATAGATATTTGAAATAAATGATAGGTGACAAAATACTTATTGCAAGTATTCTGTTTTTAAGAGTTTATATGTTATTTTCAGATTTCACTGTAATCATAATCTGGCATAATTGTAAAAACTGATATGTCTGTATGAACTAAATGATAAACTTTGATTTAATGTGATTTTAATCGTTATAACAGTACTGTTCATAAGACATTATAAAATCACTGTTTTATTTAGCTGAATGAGCCCATTAGTGGTCTTCGACTGCCATCTAGTGGCAATAAATTGCAATTTCTCATACAACACTCTGTTTTAAACCTTTATGAGTATTATAGTGTTATTTATTGCCCGATCTCTCTTAAATTGTGCATGCTTGTTTATGTCAGGAGCCTGTCCTCACTGTGTTGTCTGTCTTGTCTTTGTTTCATGTCTCTGTTTGTTTTCTGTTTGAGCACATGGCTCTGTCTTTGTTGTTGTCAGCCATGTGCTCCTCCTGTCCTGCCTCCTTGTTATTTGTTGCCACGCCCCCTTGTGTAGTCCTCGTTTGTCTGAGTTCTGTCACCTGTCTCTCTCGTTCTCTCTTGTTTGACTGAGTGTTGTCACCTGTTCCTCATGTTCTCCTGTCGCTTTATATTGTTCTCTTTTTCCTTCTTGTTTTATGTTTGTCCAAATGCAACCCAGAGAGCAAAATTTGTCTGGGCCACAACCTTGCTTCACTTCTGGTCCTATTCTTGCTGGGTCCCCTGCCCAAAACTGGCCCACACACTGAAAACCGACTCAAGCAATTTCCTCTGGCCCAAATGCGGCCCACGCCCTGTAAAATGACTCTTATTTATTGATGTGCCCCAGATCTGGCCCGCATACTGTAGAGTGACTTCTGTTTCTGTCATTTTATGTGGTCCATGTCTGGCTGAGACTCGGCTTGGTCCCCAGGCCAAATGTGGCCCAGAAACTGCTAAATGTAATTCAGCAGTGAAACACAAATGCAACCATTTAAAAACATTAAAAAGGCTTTAATTATAAAATTACCAAATACTTTAAAATAAATATATATTAACAATGAACGAATGCACTACAGTAAAAACATTAATACACTTTTTAAACCACAAAGTAACAAGTAAATTATATTTACTGTATATTATATATATAAAACGTTGTGTGTCATAATTCAGTTCAGTTTTTATCAAATGGCTCAATGCAGTGAAGTCAATAATATTGCTGAATATTAGCAGTCGTCAACTAAGCAAGAGAAAAGGCAACAGTGACGAGGAACCCAAACTCAAACATGATCAGGCTCAGTCAGGAAACCAGTTCTCCTTTGACCAAACGAATGAACGTGGTGTGATTATTGCTGAGACTGAGCCGACAGTGCCACATTTCAGCCAGAATAAGCCCGAGTGTGCTTGCTATCTGGGAAATGTTCAACATTTTTTTTTTTGATAATTATTGACGTAGAGAGTCTAGAGAATAGTACGGCACTATTCTCATAGACACACACACACACACACACACACACACAGAAATGAAATGGTGTGTGTGTGTAAGCATGCTTACTGATTATTAATATGATAGTTTAACCACACACAGACACGCACATACATGCACACACATTTTGTTGCAGATATAGATATTTGAAATAATTGATAGGTGACTCAAAACTTATTGCAAGTCTTCTCTTTTTAAGAGTTCGCATGTAATTTTCAGGTTTCTTTGAACTCATAATCTGGCAAAATTGTTATAAGTGATATCTGTATGAATAAAATGGTAAACTTGAATTAAATGTGATTTTAAATGTTATAACAGTGATTTTACAATAACTTCATAAGAAAACCTATTACTGTTTAGTGTTTAATAAGCCTATTAGTGGTCTTCCGCTGCCATCTAGTGGTTAGAAATTGCAATTTCTAATACAACACTGTATTTTTTAAAGTTTATGACTGTTTTAGTGTTATTTATTGCCCAGTCTCTCTTAAATTTTGCATGCTTCTTTAAAATAAAATTATGCACCATTTTACCCAGTTGTGACAGAAGATGTGGGGTTTCTTTTAGCATTTACAGGCCTTTGGGTAGCCTATGTAAAGAACATATTATAAAATGACAGTTTTATAGTTGTTCAATTGCATATTTTCAAAGTTTTTTGATAATTATTGATCAAGAGAGTCTACAGAATAGTACTGCACTGATTTCATTGATTTTGATTATAAAAGTCATGTCTAGTTCACTAGTTCTCGTAGGTTTTTAAAAATAATCTTAAATATTTAATGAACAGTTTGATTGACAGCATTGGTCCCAGAGGCAAACTTGTTCAGAATGAGGAGATTTATCATATGATATGAAGATCTAGTGTTTGTGTGAATATATGAACATGTTCTACAATTTGAGGTCATTTTATGTACAAATATTGTGTTTTTGAAGACTTTTTTAACTGTTATAGCGCCACCTATTGTCCGATCTGCATGAATCTTCGCATGCTTGTTAAGAGTCATATGCCCCATGTTTTCACCAACTTTTGTAAAGTTTCAAGTTTTTGTTTAGGTTTTATAGGCTTTTGCGTATGTGTGACCATGCCCCCTTTTTAAATGAGCCTATTATAGCTAACCAAAAGACAAAATTCAACTTTATTTTGATAATTATTGATCTAGAGAGTCCAGAGATTATTACTGCAGTGGTTTGATCGAGATTGAGCAAAAAACCAGAGACTAGTTCGCAAAAGTAGGTTTTAAACATATTTCCGAATAATTAATGAACGATTTGATTGACAGCAATGGTTCTTGAGGCAAACTTGTTCATTATCAGGAGATCTATCAAATGATATGCATATTGTGTGGATGTGTGAAACACCACGTGATTACAGAGGGCATAAATCTCGTTAGCGCCAACTAGTGGCCGATTTCTTTCAAAATTCTTACAGACCTTTAGGGCCATGAGTCGAACATGCCCACCGAGTTTCGTTCCGATCGACTTCCGTTAACCTTGTCTAATAAGTGCTCAAATTTCATTGGCCTATGGCGGCCATGTTTTTTGAGATACGCCAATATCCTCAAGAAGCCTTATGGGACATTGGACAAAGACACTGCATTCCAATTTTCAAGTCGATCGGATTAACGATTGGATAGTTATAGCTGTTTTTATGTTTTTTCAATCTTATACCGCCATCAAGTGGTAGAGCTGCGCAATTTTTTTTTATTTGACCATTGTTTGTTCTTATACATATGTGTACCGAGTTTGGCAAAGATATGTCATTTCGTTCACGAGTTATAGCCTGTTTCGTAAAATTGATCCGCGACTTTTAAATGTTTTGGGGCCCCTTTGCGAAAGTCAGTTGAAATTTAAACACTTTTTTTTTAAAATGATTGTTTTCCAATGTCCAGAGAACATTTCTGCAGTTGTTTGGTTCCGATCGGGTGAAAAACTTAGAACTAGTTCGCAAAACTTGGTTTTGAACTTTAATGAGAATATTTAAATAATACTTCCATTGACAGCAGTGATCCAAGAGGCAAAGTTGTTCGAAATGAGGAGATCTATCATATGATATGAAGAACTAGTGGATGTGTGAATATATGAACATTTTTTTTTACAATTTACTTTCATGTACTACTGAAATATTGTGTTTTGAAGGCTTTTTTTACTGTTATAGCGCCACCTATTGTCCGAACTCCATGAAACTTCTTATGCTTGTTAAGAGTGATGAGGCAGATGTTTTCACCAACTTTTGTAAAGTTTCGAGTTTTTGTTTAGGATTTATAGGCTTTTGAGTATACGTGGCCACGCCCCTTTTCTTAAAGGAGCCAATTATAGGTAACCAAAGGACAAAATTCAACATTTTTTTGATAATTATTGATCTAGACTGTCCAGAGATTATTACTGCAGTGGTTTGATCCAGATTGAGCAAAAAACGAGAGACTAGTTCGCAAAAGTAGGTTTTAAACATATTTCCAAATAATTAAAGAACAATTTGATTGACAGCAATGGTTCTTGAGGCAAAGTTGTGTATTATGAGGAGATCTATCCAATGATATGCATATTGTGTGGATGTTTAAAAAATCGTGCAATATTCAATCATTTATACACTAAAAAACAAAATTTCGCCCCCCGGTGGCCGATTTCTTTGAAAATTCTTACAGACCTTTAGGGCCATGAGTCGAACATGCCCACCGAGTTTCGTTCCGATCGACCTCCGTTAACCATGCCAAATAAGTGACTAAAGTTTTTGGCCAATGGCGGCCATGTTTTTTGAGATACGCCAATGTCCTCATAGACGATCCTGCCCCTGTGGACCAAGCAGCTGCATACCAATTTTCAAGTTGATCGGACCAACGGTTGCATAGTTATAGCTGTTTTTATGTTTTTTCCACATTATAGCGCCCCCAAGTGGCAGAGATGCGCGGTTTTTTTTATTTGGCCAAAGATTGAGCTCGTACACATGTACCCCGAGTTTGGTGAAGATAGGTCATTCCGTTCCAGAGTTATACTTCATTAAGCATTTTGGCTAATGTTAGCATAGACGCTAATTTGAATACTGTTTCGCGTGAAAATCAAAATTTCAACTTTTTTTTGATAATTATTGATATTCAGTGTCCCTAGAAGATTTCTGAAGTGGTTTGGTTCCGATCGGACGAAAAACCTAGGACTAGTTCGTAAAAGTAGGTTTGGGATATAGGTCAATTTTGCGGAAAAACGGTGCTTTGTAGAGAAAATCTGTCGTAATACACTTTTTTTTGTATTGAACCAAGGATCGCAACGGTGAAAAAATTTTGAGTCTACGACAAAAAATGTACAAGTTAGGGCCAAAAACGTCTGAAATTTTTGTTTTTTGCGCTGTACCGCCCCCGTTTGGCCAATTGGGCTGAGACTTTGATACGTTCTTCACAGACTGAGCTCTACGATCTGGCCAAGTTTCAAGTCTCTAGGCCTTACGGTTTGGGCTGCTCGATCAGTTTTACGGCAGAATAATAATAATAATAATAAAAATCTTAACAAATACAATAGGGTTTCTAGCACTGCGTGCTCGAACCCCTAATAAATGTTTCTTGAACAGCAAATCAGCATATTAGAATGATTTCTGAAGGATCATGTGATACTGAAGACTTGAGTAATGATGCTGAAAATTCAGCTTTGCATCACAGGAATATATTACATTTTAAAATATATTCAAACAGAAAACAGTTATTTTAAATAGTAAAAATATTTCAAAATTTTACTGTTTTTTGCTGTACTTTGGATCAAATAAATGCAGGCTTGGTGAGCAGAAGAGTCTTCTTTAAAAAACAATAAAAATCTTATTGTTCAAAAACTTTTGACTTGTAGTTTAAAATAAACCCATAACATTTAGACACTGAAACTGGTTAACCAAATAAAATAAAATAAAATAAAATAATATTATGCATAATGCGAAATCCCCCGGGACTCTTATTTTGAAATATCTTTGCTAATTTTAGTGCTACTTCCAGCTGATCATTCAAATCATTCAAATGAGGGAGATAAACCCTGCGTTCCATTTGGAAGGGCTCATCCCTATGCCCTAATCCCTTCAAAGGGGTTTACCCTCCGGAGTGAGAGCTTCGAAGGGTTGAAGGATGTAGGGGACCAAACAACTGTTTCTTGAAGTGCCCTTCTGCGTCATCATACGGAAGCTCCGTCATCATACAAAGAATCTGTGCAAAGGATCATGGGAGCCAAAGTGTCCATCAGTTGTACCCTTCGAAATGCTTCATTCCGAAGGGCCCTTTGAAGTGGCTAGTTTTGAGCACTTCGGTTTGGAACGACCCTTCAATATGGCGGCCATGATTGTTTTCACTCCGAAGTGCCCTTCGGAGGGCGATATATCCCGTTTGGAACGCACCGAAAATATGCACTGTTACAACCAACTACAACATATTACAATATAAAAGGCAAAAAGTAAACTGTCATAATTCATCAACAGTAGTTCATAATCAATTGCTTGGCATAAATGTACGGTATTCACGGACTATGAACTTCTCTGAAAACATGAGCCTGAAGAAGCTTTACAGTGTCACTTTTTGACTTTGAAAGCACAGCACTCACATTTATTTAATTAAATCATTAGCTTAAGTTTAATAATCATTTTAAGTCATTTCGAAATTCTTAGTTTTTTCCGTCCCCAAATTTAAGACTGCTTAAAATTTTAGTTAGGACTTTTGTTTTACAATTTAAAGCAGGGTTTTTATAGTTAACTAAAATTAAAATTAAAACTATAAAATAAAAAAAAAAAAATTACTTTTGTTACTTGAAATAATATAAATGTTAAATGAAATATAACAAAGAAAACTCTTTTTAAATTTAAACTATAATATAAAAAAAAACTACTAAAAATGACAAAAACACAACAAAATATTAATAAATTAGTAATGAAAACTATAATATTAATAAAAACTATTATTCTATCTTAATGATACTTAAATAACACTGCATTTAAGACATTTAAGTTTTTTTTATGACCTTAAATTTGATTAAACTGAATTTAAGACTTAAGGACACTCAGGGTAAACATCAAATGAAGTCTTTAATTTTTCAGTCTGAGTACCTTGCTTTTCGGTGTGGGTTGGGCAGGAGGTGTGGATGCCAGGTTGGGAGGGTTCGTGGGGATCTGGTTCTGGAGCTGTGGCGGCAGCGGTGGCGGTGGTGGCGGAGGTGGTCTGGTGGGGATGTTCTGCACGGAGATGCCGTGAGGTGTGATGTGGTGGATCTGACCCGGCGTAGTCACGTTAACCAGGTCATTGGTCTGAACTTCAATCTTGTATCCCGGCGGAAGAAACGTGTTAAACCCCATAATGAGATCAGGGTGACCCTTAAAGAGCTGCGACACCCTGCTGATTACGCCTGGGGTGTCAATACTGCAGAATGAGAAAGAGAGAAAGTATTCGAAATGATTAATTATGATTATTAACTACTTCCCAGTGAAATTTTATCTACCATTGTGGGAAATTATTTAGGGCAGGATTTGATTGTGAGAACATGGCATATTTTTCTGACAACATAGCCTTGCATAAAAGAAGCGTCATAAGAATTTGATGAAAGCAGTGTTCATTTTTATTTAAATTATTTTAACTTATAAATTAAAATTTGCATGCTTTTATTCAGCAAGGGTGCATTAAATTTATCAAAAGTGACAGTAAAGACATTTATAATGTTACAAAATATTCAAACAAATGCTGTTCTTTTGGACTTTTTATTCTGAAAAAATGTTTCCTATTACAATGATTTCTGACACTGAAGACTGGAGTAATGATGCGGAAAATTCAGCTTCGCATCAGGAATAAACTACATTTTTAAATATGTATATTCAAATAGAAAATAGTTTTTTCTTCATTGTAATAATTTCACAATATTACTGTTTTTACTGTATTTTTCATCCAATAAACACAGTCTTGATGACTATAAAAGACTACTTTCAAAAATATATTTTAAAAAAACTTACCGACCCCAATATGTAATTTCTAATCACTTACTTTGTTGATATTTAGGTTAATAAATGGTGACACTTTAAAATAAATGTTTAATTTGTTGGGTATCATAAACTGTATATGATCAACTTGCAATATTACAAACCTACTCGCATATGTAGAAATTAACATGAATCTATATTCATATATGCTGAAAAGTGTTCATGATACCTAATGTTAACTGATGTTTATTGTGAAGTGTTACCTTACATATTAACAGAAATGTGTTCAAAGCACATTAGTTATAATCGTGATGTTTCACTAGTATCAGTATCAGCTACTAAAACTATATGACAACTCTACACGTGAATAAACTCACCACTGAGATTTAAACTCTTTCATGATATCCAAGAAATCATTGTAGACCTGTGGTTGACTGCCAAACTGAAGCTTCACCTGGTCCAGGTAAGACAGGGCATCCTCCACCTGCAGGAAGGAAAACGACAATCCAGTTTATCTCACGCACACAACTGCTATTGCAAGACTGCATTGGTTTGACTCCCAAACAGCCCAAACAGAAAATCCAGTCCCACCTTGAGTCTCTGGAACTGCTGCTGCCCCTGCACAGATGCGGAGGGGGTGGGTGGGTGACTGTGGCCCTGCACCGGCGCAGGACCGTGAGCCTGGACCGCTGCCGGACCATGATGGTGAGCACCACTGAGGGCCGCCGTCGGACTGGGGGTGTGACCGTGACCACTTGAGCTTTGGGCCACTGTGGACACCTAAAAACAGAAACGGTGCAAAGATCTCATTAACAATGAATGAAGAAGTCATAATCATAATAAATACTCTTAACTTGGAAAAAATAATTATTCTGTCCTCACTGAAGATTAAATGTTTCAGAATATAACTGATGTTCAATATACAGCTATGTGGCGCCTCTGTGAGATTATATATATATATATATATTATATATATTATTGTTATAAATATATATTAGTGGTGTCAAATCGATTAATCGCACCCAAAATAAAAGTTTGTGTTTACATAATATGTGACCCTGGACTAGGGATATGCCAGTATCAAATTTTCATGCTGCGATTAATTGCTCATGCTTTTATCACGGTATTATCACGATATTGAAGTTTAGTTGCAAAAAAGTGTTGTCATAATACACAGTATAACAGGTTAAATAACTTTTTTCTTATAACAAAAATAACTGAATATTTAAGTACAATAAAACAAAAAAATTGACAGATTAAAGTGCAAAAGAATTATGAAGACCAATAGGTATCACTTTACAATAAGATCTCATTAGTTAACCTTAATTAATGCATTAACATGAACAATAAGCAATATCTACACTTGCTACGGAAGTTATTAATCTTTGTTAAAAAATACAACTCTTAGTTCATGTTAGCTCGGGTTCATTAAATAACAGAGTTGCAAGTTTTGATTTTAACAATGTGTTATTAAATATTGGAATTACCTAAGATTAATGAATGTTTAGCAGAATTTTTCATTGGGAGTTTATGTTAACTAATAAATTAAGTAATGTTAACTAATGAAGCCCTAATGTAAAGTGTGACCAAACAATAAAGAATTAAAACACTTTTAAACAATATCTAGGGTATGTTGTAGTCCAGATTAAAATGTAAAAACAGTTTGAAAATAAATAGCGTAGTAAGTCTAAATATTTAGGTATTTGGCGCTCTGATGAACACCACTGCGAATACACAAATCAATTAAATACGTTTCAGAAACTGGAAGTAGCACAGCTGCTTTGTTTCCGGGGTAACGGCTGCATTTCTGCTGTTCAGCGCCATCTGCTGTCAGAGAGTGAATGTGCGCTTTCAACCAAAGCGTCTCTCATGTGTTCCACCATTCACTTCTCATCTGTGCTTGTTTACATCAGAGTGCGCATGCGTATTCGACGCAGTTTACAGCAGTGTTGTGCATTCTGACCAGTTGATGGGAAAAGTATTCTTAAAATCCATTCAAAATTCTGAATAATTTGTAATAAATAATTTTTCTTGGTATTTTGAAGTGCCCACGATAACAATATTGTGCATATTCATTATCGTGATATATCGCATTACCGAATACAGCCACATGTCTACCCTGGACCACAAAACCAGTCTTAAGTACCACGGGTATATTTGTAGCAATAGCCAAAAATACATTGTATGGGTCAAAATTATCGATTTTTCTTTTGTGTCAAAAATCATTAGGATATTAAGTAAAGATCATGTTCCATGAAGATATTTTGTAAATTTCCTACCGTAAATATATCAAAACTTAATTTTTGATTAGTAATATGAATTGCTAAGAACTTCATTTGGACAACTTTAAAGGCGATTTTCTCAGTATTTTGCACCCTCAGATTCCAGATTTTCAAATAGTTGTTCAAATATCTCGGCCAAATATTGTCCTATCCTAGCAAACCATACATCAATGGGAAGCTTATTTATTCAGCTTTCAGGTGATGTATAAATCTCAATTTCACAAAACTGCCCCATATGACTGGTTGTGTGGTCCTGGGTCACATATATATGTGTTTACTGTGTAAATTTATGTACAGATAAATACACACACTATATATATATATATATATATATATATATATATATATATATATATATATATATATATATATATATATATATATATATATATTAGTGCTGTCAAAATTAGAGTGTTAACGCAGGTGATACATTTTTTCAGTTTAACGCGTTAAAAATATTTAACACCGTTAACGCAGGGGCGGGGCTAGTGTTGGCCACCCCACTCACAACTGCTGCCTGTCTCTTTTTTTCTTGCTGAGAAGTGCATTTATTTAGTCACAGAAAGTCTTTACGAGCACATCAATCAGGAGACGTTTCAGACGCGCACTCCACTTCACCTCATCACAAGATGCGATTCAAACGAGCGCGGAAACAGTACTCTACTCGGCACGCGCCCTTCAATTGCACGCACAAAGGCGCCAGCGTGCGCTGTAGCCTTTATCATTTCATATCAAAGCGCGAAAGAAACGATGTGCATGCAATGTCGTGGTCAGTTAAGTCATGAAGGCGATTAAAGCTGCCTTAAAACTGTGCCTTAATTTAATTAAAAAAAAAAAAAAAATATATATATATATATATATATATATATTGTAAATGTATATATATATATATATATATATATATATATATATATATATATTGTAAATGTATATATTTTGATATAACAATATAAATAAACAATAACCTTAACTTATTTTAGTTAACTGCCAGTGCTACACTTTTAATTTTTATTTAGTTGTACTAAACTGTAGTACTTTAGCAGTACTTAACTGTACTAAAATAATTAAAACTGAAATAAAAACTAATAAAAAAAAATATATAGACACTTTTTAAAAACACAAAGTAAAATAAACGAAAAACTACAATAGTACAGCAATGATCCTAAAATATAATCTTGGCCTCTGGAGATTCTGGTGTCACTCTGGATTAAACCGATGCAGTGTGAACACATTCCTTGGAGTTATAATGCATCACAATGGTGTGTGTCTGCACCTGGTATGCCTGGGGAACCGGGTACTGTATTCCTGGAGTAGGCTGCATGCCGTCAGCCACAGCCTCGAATACGGCAGGTGCTGGGGCAAGAACCCTGTGCTGGAAGCCCTCTGCACTGCCGGGAAGCCGGCGCTGTTGTGGGGTGAACACTGGCTCCTGATCCTCTAAACGCCTCCTCATGCTGTACTCATACTCAGACGGAAACTAAGACCTGGAACAGACAAGACAAAGACAGCAACTTATTACATATCATGATTTGGCTGTAGTCCAAACCATTACCAACAGGAGATCTACTAGTCTAGACTCTGACTATCTGATGAATAAAGGCCACAGTATGTATATAGGCCTGTCGCAATAATCAATGTATCAACTTAAAACGCACAATATATCTACATGGCCGCAATAATTTTTGGTGACGCAATATATTGCAAATTATATTTGCATAAAAATAAATGTCACCATGTTTTTTGCATTCCACTTGTGCCTGTGTCTTTTGCAGCTTCTCGTACATAACGTGGTGTAGTCATGAGGTGCTAGTTCAAATTTAAAAAATGCTTCTACAAAAAAAAAAAAGTTTCATCTGCAGATATGGCCTTGTTCAGGGATCTGTGCCTTTGTGCATACAGACATCTGACTGCTAAGTAGAGATTGTGTTTTTCAGCAATAGTGTGCACCATTAATTTACAGAGAAACGGAGGTCAGGGAAAAATCTGTAGATGGGAAAATCTCCATACAAGTTCTTTGTGCATTTTTCTTTTTTTCTACGTTACTTTGCACTTTTTGTTAGAAAATGTTTTTTTACTATTTATTCAAGTTTTTTAAGGTATCTAATAATTTGATACTTAATTTCCATGATCTAAATATTCTTAAAAATTAAAAGTTTGTTGTCATTTGAAAGTGTGTAGGCCTTCTTGCATTATTATGCTGTTATACTATGATTATATATTCAGTGGCATAAAATGATCTTAAAATGACAATAATATCGCTTATCGCAATTATTTCTGGGGCAATGTATCGCACAACAAAAAGTTGTTATCGTGACAGGCCTATATGTATATACAAACGTGTATGGTGTGTGTGTATATATATATATATATATACACATGAGCAATAGAGTGCACATGTATACATAAATGTGTATGATGTGTATATACACGTACATGTAAATATGTATGCGGTGAATATGTACACGTGCATGGTGAGTGTATGCGTGTGCGTATATATAAATGCATAGGTGTGTGTATATATAAGCACGTATATAAATGTATATGGTTGTGTATACATGTGCTTTGTGTGTGTGCGTCTCCTGCACATGCAGACAGTTAATGCTAACTTGCTAACCCGCGACTAAAAGTGACTAAGTTTAGTCAGGAATTTCGCGTTTATCAAAGAAACTAAGAAAACTAAAGGACGGAAGTTTCAGTCTGACAGAAAAACAGCTTATTGAGAGGAAAAAAAGTTCAGAAATACTGAATAAAACTGGTATTTTATACCTCTGAGACTCACCCGCTTCTGCTAGCTGCGCTTATAGCACACCACGGATGTTAAAATATCACCGAAATACTAAAACTCACACCGAAAACACCGATAAAACACATTAAAACTGAGTTTAAAATCAACTAAAGCAGAAAATTCCTGTTGAAAACAAGCGCTGAGGAGGGGCGGGGCTAACATAAGCTTTGCGAACCGTCTCCGCCCACTTGGTCTCTGATTGGCTCTTTGCTCAGGAGACGACATAGGGTTGTATTTTTATTGAAGTTCTCGACTGTCACTCAAACAAGTATTAGCATTGTTAGGGGGGTTGAACCCAAACCCTCTACTGTTACACACGTAAGCCCCACACACACACACACACACACACACACACACACACACAAATAAACTACGACTGGCTTTGAGAAGCACGTACGCTAAATCTCTTTTTAGACTGGAGAGTGATTAACGATCGGGCCTACTATATATAATGCGCAATCACTCTGTGATTTTACAAATAAAGTCGCGGCATTATGTCTGAACGCTTTCAGCAACTTCCTGAACTTCCTGCCTGAGGTTACGTCATTCTTTACGCCCCCTCAGAACAGCTGGCCAATCAGAATGAGGGATTTCATTAAATAAACGCCTCTTATAAAATTCTCGACTCCGATTGGCCAGACGCTCTGAGAACGCGTAAAGCATGACGTAAACCCACAGGGGCGTTTACGCGGAGGAATCGTCGATTCTGATTGGTTGGACGTTCAGAGAGGGCGTTATGTATGACGTGGGCTCATATTGCCATGCTCCGCCCACGAGAGGCGGGGCTTAAGCCAGTGCCCGGGATTCCTCGCCCCGTCCGCAGTCAGTCAGAGCTGAGGCTCGCTTGTGTGTGTATGCGTACGCAGCGTTTCGCGTAAAATACGGACAAAACCCAAAACAACCCGAACCAAAACAGCTCAAACTTACAGAATAAACAAGTTCGGACTGATTTTGATGCAAAGCGCTCAAATATTCAGCATGTTCGCGAACGCTATAACACGACACCGAACAAAAGATCCGCGTATAAACACCCTCAAACGTTTATTAAGGACACATTTGATGATTTCACGATTTCTGGATTGAACGAGCACACACGAACATGACACCACAACCACACACGCCTCTATCATGACATGTTGTCCTTTAGTAATCAGACCCAAAGTCAAAATGGGAACTAAAAATCTGATCGCATGAACACGGACTCGCCTTGTGATCATGCGAAGATCTGAAATGAGAGATCCGATCATACATTACAGCACAAACACGCCAGCTGATCTAATATTCTTTGTTTACTGGGAGACTGAAGGGGAAAATGTCTAACCGTGTTTGAGCACCTCTCCCCCCCCCACCTCTGAACACCAGACAGAGCTACAGATCTGCTTTCAGATCAAAAACAAGTTAGAAAAGCCCTCGGGAAAGCATCGGACACACACAGATGGGTTTGAGACTCGTAACATAGAGATACACGTTTCTTTGCTGCTTCAGTTGGCCAAAGCTTTGCCCCTTTTTCTCCCCTTAATGTGCCATGATCGAACGAACAGCCCGATTAATACACTAAAATCTCCTGAACGACCAGCCCCCTGCAGAAAGCACTCAAACACCGATAGAAACGTATATTCGATCAAAAGAGGACAACATAAATTTGTTTTCTTTCGCCCAGCTGCTACATACCTGCGAAAAAGAGCCTCGCACTCCGGATTCGTGTTTGGAACAAATAGTTGGGAACGCCCCCCTCTCCTCCCATTGGTCTACGTGACCGCATGCGTCATCTGGATTTGAATACGACCCGCCAAATGCATATTAGGCACAGAGATGTACTCGCTGCTTCAACACACTTGTAGTATTGCACCGTGTTTTTCTTTGTAATTTGGATTAATATTTACTCTGAAATGACACTAGATGCGCAAAAAAAGTGTCTTAGTATATTTTAAATATCTTAAACCAAAGCAAAGGAGCTATATTTTTTTTTAAAGAACACTGTTTGAATTCGTCTATTCGCCACTGACTTGATTCAGAACACGCCCCTCGTCAAAACCCCGCCTTCGAAAGGCAGTACAGCAAGGAATGCTCAAAATGATTGACAGCTAGAGAGCGTTTCTGATTGGCTAAATAAGTACGGACCACTCCCCTTACATTTTTTTCTGAAACAAGTATTTTAAGTGATATCTACCATTTTATGTGTAAAAATAACTCGCAGTACTGTTTACCAACTTCTTTTGTACGTACCAAAATTATATTTTACTAGATAAAGGTTAGCATTAATAATAAAAAAGTCCTAAAAACTGTTACTGTGTGAAAAAAAAAACAAGCAGAACTTATAATCTTCATGCACACAGCTGCAAAACTTTGTGTTCTTTCCCTAAAAAATAAAATAAAAATCATTCCATTAATAACTTCATTTTTTTAACACACCTTGTTAGAAATCACTACAGGAACTTTAATGTAGTTGTGAAAGTCTGAATTAAAACACTCAGTCAATATAGTTTGTCCATTTAATAAACTTTAAAACACATGATTTTGATTTGGTTTTGCTCAAATGATATTGCAATTTGAACAGCTCGATTCAGAGTTCGAGATGGACACCAAGACAGCCGAAACCTGTACAGTCTTTTCACATAAACCTTTCACTCAATCCAAACGTACATGAGGAATAAGGCTCTTTAACTGCAGAGCAAAGCACTTTATCACTAATAAATCACAAGCTTGACATTACAGGTTAGTTTTTCCACTGACATAAGAAACAAGAAGAAATAAAAGATAAAATTGGATATAAAAGAAAATATAATTTATGTATATATATTTGGGAGTAATAAGTGAAGACAAAGCATGGGTATAATAGAAAAATACAATTGGTCACATTGTGTGCCCAACAAGGCAGGACTGCAGATCCTGGAATCATTGGGAGTGTGTACAGATGCTTCACTACAAGGAAATTCAATATGAATTCAGTAGCAAAGACTCTTTCAACCCACAACAAAATAAAAAGCGATTCTAAATGCACTTTACAGGAGCCTTTAGATATTTTGAACAGATTATTAGTACAATATTAACAGACAAAATTATTACAAGTGTAAATGAATGAATGTAGCCACACTAAAACAAGACTATATCAGTTGAGTAATTGTTGTGTTATAGAGGTTTACCGATCCACCCAGTTGATGTGAGAAGACATTTCCTCATCCTGGCCGTCTAAACCATCATCTTCAGATGCAATTGCAAAAAATGGCCTACAAACTACAGAGAAATTCCTGATACAGAATACAGGCAGAATTTAGACAATAAATCTGCATTCAATACCAGCAAATACATAAAAAATCTCTAGTGTGCAATGACTGCATCCCATGGGTCAGACATGAGTATAAAACTCATGAAAAGAAAGAAAACTCACCGTTGTGTCATTTCAAACCTGTATGACTTCCTTTCTTTTGTGAAACACAAAAGGGGCAGAATGACATTCAGCTGTTACACAGAAAAAAGCAAGTAAAAAGGATTTGAAACAACATGAGGGTGAGTAAATAAAGACAGAGTTTACATTTTGGGGCATATTAACCCTTCATAAACACGGGGACGGACTGTTGGTCTGAGGTGTTGTGGAATAAACAGACCTTCAGCATGACTCTAAATTCTAGAAATTGTATGTTCGTTTGTTCTGAATCACACCTTAATCTGAAATATGAATTTTGACAATTTGGACAAAATTCACATAATAAACTGCACAAAATGCAGCACAACATTACATAGACTACACTACAGCTGGATCACTGAGCATTTAGACACCTCCTTGATACAGAGTCATTTATGGTTACTATTTATGCTGCCTGTCTTTTAATAATGACAGATTAATCAAAACCCCAGTGATTCTGATTAGGAATTATCCTCTCTAAGAGTTGCCGATCGATCAAGAACGAGCCTTGTCTTATGATTGGATGAGAGCAGGCCTTGCCTCTTACTGATTGGTTGAGATTAGACCTTTGTGGTCTCTGATTGGCTACAAGTGGGCCCTGCTGCTCACTGATTGGCTGAAAGCAGGCCCTGTCTCTGGGCATGCTCGAGGATGGCGGTGTGGCAGAAATAGTACTGCTCGGGTGTTTGGATGCTGAAGGCACGCTGCGCTCTCATCCGTCGAACCGTCTGGCAAACGTTAAGAGTCCCAGTGTCCTGCAGCTGGGACAGAGAGATATCCAACGCACAAAAAGTACCTGCGGGAAGAGGAAGTCAGTCTGGTAAGTAATTAAAGGGACAGTCCGGCCAAAAATGAAAGTTCTGTGATCATTTTCTAACCCTAGTGTTGTTTCAAACCTGCATAACTAACTTTCTTCAGTGGAACATGAAGGAAGATATTTTGAAGACCAAATCATTTTGGTTCCCACTGACTTCCATTGTCTTTTTTGTCCATACAATGGAAGTCAATGGGAACTGAAACACTTTAGTTACCAACATTCTTCAAAACATCTTCTTTTATGTTCATTTACCAAACCTGACCACACATGACTTTCTTTCTTCTGTGGAACACGAAACAAGATATTTTGGAGAATGTTTGTTAACTAAATAGTTTGGGTTCTCATTGATTTCCATTGTATTTTTGCCCACACAATGTTAATTCAATGGGAACCAAAACTGTTCGGTCACCATTATCCCAAAATTCTTCAAAATAACTCTTTTTATGTTGATTTACTAAACCTGGATGACTGACTTTCTTCTGTGGAACATGAAAGAAGATATTTTGAAGATTGTTGATAATTAAATCGTTTCAATTCACATTGATTTCCATTGTGTTTTTGTCCATACAATGAAAGCTGATTGGAAACCAAAACTGTTTGGTCACCAATATCCCAAAATTCTTCAAAATAACTCCTTTTATGTTGATTTACTAAACCTGGATGACTGACTTTCTTCTGTGGAACATGAAAGACGACATTTAGAAAAATGTTGGTAACCAAATAATTTTGGTTCCCATTGACTTCCGTTATATTTTGGTAACTGTTCGGTTACCAACATTCTTCAAAATATCTTTCATGTTCCACAGAAGAAAGTCAGTCATACAGGTTTAGCAAACGATGACAATTTTCATTTTTGGCTGCACCTTTAAAGTGTCTCACTGATACGTAGATTTGTTTTTGTGATGCGTTTAATTACTGACCGGTCCGGCCGATGCCAGCGCTGCAGTGGACCACCATGGGCGGGCCCAGCGGATGACCCCTCCACTGTGAGCCGAAAGCCTGGACCGCCCACAGCTGCTGCTGCTTCACGGCACCCAGGAAGTCAATCAGAGACAGTGCGGAGGACGGGACCCCGTAATCAGGCCAGCTGAGGAACTGAAAATGAGTCACTTGTCTCTGTTCGAACGTCTGGGAAAAAACAACAATAAAATGAGTTCAGACAAAGTTCCACTTTACTTTTCTTCAAAGTCAGATAAACAGAATGATAATCTTCAGTGCCACAGCAAAGGAAGTTTTATTTTAGTTCTGAGTTGGCAGTCTAAATCGAATGTGATGACATAAAAAGGCTGTGTACCGTGAAACAAAGATAACACGTCTTTCGATCACATGTCTTTGTTGGCTGATTCAAAAATAAAACAGTCAGTGTGACCACTGTAGATTCACAAATGAATCTAATGAGCCATTCCTTTATAGAATCAGTCTAAAAGACTCACAGATTCATAAGTTTTCAGTTTGAATCATTCTTACAAATGCATATCTCTATGGCTGCACTGACTGGTATATATCAAATGTTCATAATATATTTGCAATGATTTTGCTACCGATATACAGCTGAAAACTGTGAATATTGCCTTTTAAAACACATTTTTTTAAGATACCCGAAGAATATTTATTTATTTATTAGTTAATGTATACATGTCCACTGCCATTTAAATGATTCTTTTTTTAAAAGAAATTAATACTTTTATTCAGCAAGAAATCATTAAATTTATCAAAAGCGACAGAAAAATTCTTTGGAATATTCTATTTGTCAAAGAATCTTGAAAGTATCACTGTTTCCACAAAAATATTAAGTAGCACAACTGTTTTTAACATTAATAATAATAAATATTTCTTGAGCATCAAATCAGCAAATTAGAATGATTTCTGGAGGATCATGTGACACTGAAGACTGCAGTAATGATGCTGAAAATTCAGTTTTGTCATCAGGAGTAAATTACATTTTAAAATATATTCAAATAGACAAACTATTACATTTGTAATTCTATTTAATTATCTATCCATCTACTAATACTATTTGAACTATCTATCTATCTATCTATCTATCTAATTATGTTATTTTATTTATTTATTTATTTATGTATTTATTTATATTTATTTATATATATATATATATATATATATATATATATATATATATATATATATATATATATATATATATATATATATATATGCGCATTGTTATACTGGTGCATATAAACAAGTATTTTAATGTTCTTTTTGTTCTTGTTGTCAAAAAGTAACTTGAAATTATGTAACGATGTTTACTGTATTTTTATTATATTTTGAAACCACAATGAAACTATATGGTATTGGGCTAAAATTATGCTTAAAAGTGGTTTTGAGCATATATAAAGAGCTCAAATACCATCAAAATGCTGTCAAATATCGAAATGTAATTTTCTAGTAATATTACCCAACAATACTATGGCCACATTAGGTTGTTTGTAAGACTGAAATAATTATATAAAAAAAAAAAAAATCACACATAAAATCATAATTACTCACTGGCTGTTCTTTGATAACATTAAAATATAAAACTAGTGTATGTGTGGTACCTCAGTGTTGTGCAGCTCAAGTGTGGTTTGGTTGTAATGTGTATGTTTGTCCACTCTGTGATTGACCACAGCAATGTGCCCATACACCTCCTGACCGCCCTCTTCCTTGGGCCAGTACTGTCCACACTTCCTCCGGCCCCCCTCGTCCGTCCTGCGCACACACACATTCGCACACAGATCTCTAAGCAGCGGTCTTCGTAATCTACCGTGACAGCGTCCATATGCCACAGCTCTAATCTGATCTCAGAACAGATCGGTTCTACAGTATAACTTTTTAACAAGTGGCTCAAATCTGATTGGCTGACTTCCACATATTTCTAGGAGTCAGGCTTCATTTTATCAGCCCAATAAGAAACAAAGTTGTATTTATGGTCCCAGGCTGCTACAATGAGGACAAATTAGTCAGTGGATTTGCCACTGGATCTCTAAAAAACATTCAGTAGCAAGCACAACTCATGAACACAGTTGTACATTATATTTTGCTCTCTGGTTAAATGTGATTTATGTGAACCATCACATAAGAAGACCAAATAGTGGTTGGCTACTTTATATATGTTGGTCAGAAAACCTCATCCTTTCTAAGTGGGCGGATTTTAGCCTGAATAAGTGGCAATTTGGACTTTCTGGTGATACTAAAACGTCTGGCTATGGAGACTACACATCATTTCCTCTATATTTGTTAACTAGACTCTCTGTGACATCTCACCTTGTTGTCATTACGATGACAAGCACACTTTGCTCCCAAACCATTCTCCAGAAATCTCCGTAGGTTTTCTCCAACGGACCTGTTAAGAAACAACAAATACATCAGTTCCAGTGCAGGTTAAGGATTGTAACCCTAAATATGATGGACTATATAATTACGGTGATTATTTTTACCCTGAGTCCCAATATATGCATTTTTCTGTTTGTATCCATCCATGAAGCTGGCATTTATGTAGTCTGATCTCTGTGGAAAGAAAAAAAGATCAGTGACCAATCTGAACTTTTTAAAAGTTTGGGGTCAGTAGGTTTTTTTTTTTTTTTTTTAAAGAAATTATATTTTTATTCAAACAGGATGTATTAAAGTGATCTAAAGTGAAATACTTTTATAATGTTATTATAGATTTCTATTTCAAATAAATGTTTCAAATAACTTTGTTTATTGAAGTATCCTGAAAAAAAAAATTATCATAGTTTCTACAGAAATAAGAAGCAGCACAACTGTTTTTAACATTGATAAGAAATATTTTGTGAGTATCGGTTATATTTGATCAAGTAATCATGGCCAAAAATATCGGTACCCTTGGTAAATATGATCAGAGAAGGCTGTGAAAATTAATCTGAATTGTTAATCCTTTTGATCTTTTATTTTAAAAAATTCACAAAAATCTAACCTTTCATTGGATAATAAGAATTTAAAATGGGGGAAAATATCGTCCTCTTCCAGGCAGTTTCGTAACATTTTATGTTGATTGGAAATTCTTAATTATTGCCCTGATGGTGGAAATGGGAATTTTCACTGCTCTAGCTCTTTTCTTAAAGCCACTTCACTAATTTGTGAAGCTCAATTATCTTTTGCTGCACATCAGAAATATATTCTTTGGTTTTTCTCATTGTGATGGATGATTAAGGGAATTTGGGCTTTGTTTTCCCTCCTATTTATATTTCTGTGAAACAGGAAGCCATGGCTGGATAATTTCAAGTTCATAATCACCCTGGAGTGCTCAAAATTGTGAATATGAATGGCAATATACTTCAGAGATATTTTACTCATAAGAATCTCTAGGGGTACCAATAATTGTCTCCAACATGTATTTCAGAAAAAAAACATTTATTTCATAATGATATTTCCCCCATTTTAAATTCTTATTATCCAATGAAAGGTTAGATTTTTGTTAATTTTTATTAAATAAAAGATCAAAAGGATTAACAATGCAGATTAATTTTCACAGCCTTCTTTGATCATGTTTACCAAGGGTGCCAATAATAATAATAATAATATTATATATATATATATATATATATATATATATATATATATATATATATATATATATATATATATATATGTGTGTGTGTGTGTGTGTGTGTGTGTGTGTGTGTATATATACACACACATACATACATACATACATACATACGTACATACATACATACATACATACATATACACACACACACACATATATATATTTTTTTTGTGGTAATGAAAATAGACCTAAGTGAACAACAGCCTTTTAAATTACTTAAACTACATGTGACCCTGGACCACAAAACCAGTCATAAGGGTCAATTTTTTTAAATTGAGATTTATACATCATCTGAAAGCTGAATAGATAAGCTGATGTATGGTTTGTTAGGATAGGACAATATTTCGCCAAGATACAACTATTTTAAAACCTGGAATCTGAGGGCGCAAAAAAAACAAACAAAAAAAAACAACAACAAAAAAAACCCCTAAGAAAATCCCCTTTAAAGTTGTCCAAATGAAGTTCTTAGCAATGAACATTACTAATCAAAAATTAAGTTTTGATATATTTACAGTAGAATATTGACAAAATATCTTCATGGAATCATCATTTACATAATTTACAATCATCTTTACTTAATATCCTAATGATTTTTGGCATAAAAGAAAAAATCGATAATTTTGACACATACAATGTGTTTTTTGCTATTGCTACAAATATACCCGTGCTACTTAACACTGGTTTTGTGGTCCAGGGTCACATAATAATAACTGGTTCAAATAAAGTATCAAAAGCAAGTGATCATACGGTTTTATTGAACAAAACCATTAAAATTCATAATGTATTATAAACAATCAGTGTTGGGGAATAACTAGTTACATGGAACAGCATTATGTAATTTAATTACTAAGTAAATGTAACCGTAATCTGTTACAGTTACTGAAAAAACGTGTAATTAAATTACAGTTACTTATGAAAATGTTAATGTGTTTACATCTGAATATTTTCTGTAAAAAGTTAGGATAATGTTGAATAATACAAATTTTTTGATGTGCACGATGCCTCCTGCCATTTGAAGGCCTTTCAGTAAAGTGATGATGTTCTGATGCTTTTGATTGGTTCTCATTTGAATTTGCAGAGCACCACATTTGCCAATTACATCAGTACACACTGCCACTGAAAGCTTTAGGCTACAACCTGTCTGAGAGTTGATTAACAGTTGAAAACATTCGTTGGAAATGTAGAAAAGTGATTAAAAAGTAATCAAATGTAATCAGTTATATTAATAAAGTAACTGAAATAGTTACTCTACTTAATACATTTTAAATAGGTTACAGATTACAAGTTACCCTATTACATTTCCAAAGTAACCTTCCCAAAATTGTAAACAACAGAGCTAATATACATTACGCATTATAACAAATGACTGCAGAGGGCGCCAACAGTCTGACGATTATTTTTACACTTTAAACTAATCATTGTTCAATACTAACTAAACGTATGTAAAATAATTCAAGCACATATACTAAACCTGCATCGCATATATTTATTTAATTGAATAGTAGTGTTTGTGAAATCACAATAGCATTATGCTTTATTATGAATTTTAAATGGGTTTAGTATATCACGGAGCCTTGGAAAATGGTATAATAATGAGTTTCATGGATTGTCGTACGTGGAATGCGCCACTGTGTATTTTGGCAGTTACTCGACATGGGCAAAATACAATCAAGGACTTTTTGAGAAATCGAGACAGCCTTACTTACAACCCCAAATTTTGAATGGTAGCATGGGTCAGTCTAAAGTGGGTCTAAACTGAATGACATCAGATGGCACAAACCTCATTTCTCCTCGCTTTGAGTCGCACACGAGTCTGATCGAGACATAGCACATCCCCATATCGATTCCGCTCCTGGTTGTGAGCAGCCCTGCAGAAGTTCAATGACAACATGAATTCAAACTCTCTTTTACTCTAAAATACCTCACATTACAGAAGGTGAAGTCCACACTCACAGCGCACAGGTGAAGGCTCCAGGTGGCTGCTCTCTGCGAAGCTCCTCATATTCCAGGTAGATCCCGCTGCGCTGGGCCCGGTTCAGGTGGGCCATGAGCTCAGCCAGACTCATGGCCTCAGGTCCTGGGATGTGTATGGACGTGTTCTCCAGCGGAATCCCCACCAGCTCATCCACAGGGTCCACGCGTCCGTTCTGCTCGGACAGCAGCTGCAGGTTCCAGCTGTGCACATCCAGAGGCAAACAACCACCCAGGTGCTCAGGTAAACAGTCTCTGGGCAGATGCTGTCGCAGGTCGGCCATCTTCACCATTTGAACCTGAGAACAGATTGTTTAGAAATTATGAAACTGAAAATGCAGTCACAAAATGCCACAAAACATGAGAAAAGTGGGTTAAGCACATAGACCAGAGACAACCACGTCAGCTTAAGTTGGTTAACCAGTCCCTAGCATCTTAACCATGGTGTTACCAGCTCTAACCTGGTTGACCAAGATGGTTTAACAGGCCAACCTCCACTGGTTTTGATTTAAATAAGCTATTTCCACATATATACGTGTGTATACTAACCCGTTCTCTGAGCTTCTCCTTCAGTAACAGACTCAAAAGGTTATACGGGACCCTGAACCACACAGGAGCTCCAACGATAAGCACTTTCTTCAGCCGTGCAGGGAACGCACCCTGCAACCAATAGGAAATGATTAGAAAACAGATTTTTTTTGAGTTATTCTGACATCTAAACCCCCCAAAAACCCACCAACTCTCAAACACACTCTAATAACTCTGATCATTCAGGAAAATCGCAGACAGCTAAATCACAAAAACTCACCTTGAGCAAATTGAGGATCTTTTTGCTGAGGTCCAGTTCAAAGTTTGTGTAGTTGGATCCTGCCATGTCATAAATGAAGACCAGTCCATTTCTCTGAGTCTCAAAACTACAGGAAAGAAGAGAAAATTCTAACATTGCAACTCATGATAATGAGCCATTTTCTGATGTCAAAGTCTCTGGTTTCACACAACGGTCAAAATTTTGGAATAATCAAGATTTTTAATGTTTTTGAAAGAAGACTCACCAAGGATGCATTTATTTGATCAAAGATACAGTAAAAACAGTAATATTGTGAAATATTATTACAATTTCAAAGTTTGAATATATTTTAAGATGTAATTTATTCCTGTGATGCAAAACTGAATTTCCAGCATCATTACTGCAGTCTTCAGTGTTACATGATCCTTCAGAAATCATTCTAATATGCTGATTTGCTGCTTAAGAAACATTTATTATTATCAATGTTGAAAACAGTTGTGCTGCTTTATATTTTTGTGAAAACCATGATAATTTCAGGATTCTTTAATGAATAAAATGTTTAAAAAAGTTCAATTAAAAAAAAAACACGATGACCCCAGACTTTTGAAAGGTAGTGTATATTGGTTACCTCTCCACAGCTCGGTCCAGTAGATAGAACAGGGCCTGAAGAACCACATGGTTTCCCGTTTTACTGGGATGGTGCAGCTTTGCTGTGTAGAGGGCGATAGAAGCACCAGACGGGTCCCGGACACCCTGATACCAGAACATAGTGTAAAGCATCCCAAAGTCTCATTTTTTAATGTTTACATGTTTAGTCGTCTCAACTCTTTGGACTACTAGTGTACTACTTTGTACTGCATACTAAATGTTGAAACAGGATGCAGTATGCAATGATAAATGCTTCAACAAACAAAATTGCTGTCACACAATCTCCCTTGATTGCATGTTTAATTAATTAATTTAGTATGGAATTCAGAAGAAATTCAGAATTTTTTTTTTTTAATTTTTTGTAAAACTTGCAAATTCTGAATTAAAATTAAATAAAAAATAATAAAATGAATGCATGAATAAAGGAATGAATAACTAAAATGAATATCCAAACATACAGTAAAATGTTCTACCAAATAAATGATAGTTTTACATTTTAAATAGTTTTTAAATTTTAATTAATTTTTAAATAATTTTATTTTTTAAAATTTGGAATAAAAATAAAAACTATAATGATAAAATGAATAACAATAAAATAACAACAAAATAAATGAATATATGAATGAAGAAATTAATGAATAAATAATTTAATAAATATACAAAGCAATATGCTCTTCCAAATAAATAAAGTGGTATTAAATTTTTAATCCAACTTTATATATTCAGATTCTGAATTAAAATAAAATTATAATAATTATAAAAATAAATAAAATAAATAAATGAATGAATGAATGAATAAATAAAAACTGTAATAAAACAAAAAAATTAGTTAACATACTATTTTTATAGTATGTTCTTCCAAAAAAATAATACCGTGGTTTTAAATTTTTAATCTAACTTTGTGCATTTTCTGAATAAAATAAAATAAAATAAAATAAAATAAAATAAAATAAAATAAAAATAAAAAATGACAGTCATTATCACCCCCTGTAACAAACAAAAAAAAAAGTGCAGGACACCACTGGGTAGTAGTTTTAATTGTGTACACACGGGGGCAGAATAGAGCGTGTCTCACTGAGTTGTGAACGATGACTCACTCCAACACATTGGATCAGTAAAGAAACATTATATTTATCTCTGCCATTCAGTAAAACACTAAATCTGGTTTATTCGCTTTCAGCTGGCCCATTTCCGTATGTGCAAGCACACAGCTTTAGCCTTTATTAAATATTTATGTCAATAACATTCCAATAATTTGATGACTCATGAGATACACGGGACTTGTGTGCATCTCTCTGGGTTATAAATACAGATGGCAGGATGTGAGGAGAGGAGACGAGAAGATGAGGAGGATCAATGAAGTATCGGATGAACCAAAGGGGTCCTGCCTCCGCAGCGTCCAATCAGATGTCAGAATGTACACTCATTTGACCAATAGGAGAGCAGCATGAGGCAAAATAAGCTAAAATATTTGAAGAATGAATTTTGCAGACTCTGTCTTGACCTGGTCATAATTACCGGCTGAAAGTTGAAGTGAAACTGGATTAGTGACTCTGCAGTTGTAATTATCAGAGTGGAAATGAAACTTAGCAATGCATTTTTTTGCCATTTGTGAACCAGTGACCTCATTTCCCAGACTTAAAGAGCATAAACAGCCCTTCTGAAGATATAGCCCTGATATGAACTCACCAACACGGTGAACTTCCCGCTCAACAGCTCAGAGTGTAACGGCTCCTCATGAGGCTGCAGTTTGACAATGCCCTCCCTAAGACGTGTCTCCTGTAAGAGAATCACAGAGATACATTTAGTCTTGTTTCATATTTAACTTATGTTTTATATAGGGGTTTATTTTGTGATAATGATAAACTAATTATATCAATTATATACCCTTTATTAATCACTTGTCTACAAAATATTTACTTATTTAATTTTGTTTAATTTATATTATACTTTAATGTATTCCATACACAGAAAATAAATGATAAAATAAAAAACAAACAAACAAATGAATTAAAATAAAATAAAATGTATAAAATAAATAATAAAATGAATGAATATATCAATATATTAAATTAAAATAAAAACAAGCAGCCAAACACTCTGGTAATCACAATATACAATTTTTATCAAGCCAATAACCTACATTAACCTGAAAGTGAAATATTAAAGACAGAGAGAGAGAATAAATCAGCATCACTCTACTAGCAGGTCTGTATTTGGGTAAAGTCTTTCTGGGCTGATTTCCACTCCTCGTGTCTGAATTACTGATATCAGGAATGAGGAGCGCTTGTTTCTGTGAACACACAAGTCAGCTTATGTTCTGATCACGTCCTCACCTGAACCCGAAAACACAGAGTTTTGGAGAACTAAAGCTTAAATCTACTGCACAGAGACCTGAAAACCTCCCAGACGCCACAGATCTTTACTGAGTGAATTAACTACAGCCCAACCCAGACACACAGACAAACAACAGTAGTCCCTGCTCAAACCAGACTTACAGACTAATTTAATTCTGAATTAACATCTGAAACAAAACCTGCTCATTTTAAGTTCAGTTGCAATTTATAAATAAGAGTCTCTGTCCCTGTAAACTTAAAGGGGTATGAACTGCTAAACAAAAATTCCCTTGATCTTTTGACATATAAGAGGTCATTGTACTATAAAAACGTCTTGTAAGTTTCAGAACTCAAAACTTTCGTTAGTCTAAAAACAGCTTATACTGAAGGCAGTCTGCCAAAATGACAGCTTGTGGAATGTTCTACTCTGATGTAATAGTGTGTATAAGCACCGCCTCCGCAAAAGATTAGGTTTGTTCGACTTCATGCGGCGCTGCAAAGATCGGCTGCCGTCTGACAAAAGCAATGCATTCTGGTTAGAACATTTGTCCGACTTTGATCGGCGCTGCAGCCGCCTTATGATCAAATGTGCAATCAAACTACCGCGAGAGCAAAACGAGACCAGCCGCTGAGGTCAGGCGCTGCAGTTGCTCAAAATCAGCCTTGATGATGACACACTTTATTCTCACTGGTTAGATTCTGTGATGACAAGCACAAGGTGTGTTGCGTGTTTATTCTAACAATTAAATTCCAATAATGCTCACAAATCTGTGTTTTTATAACAGTAAAAGCTTTTTTAGTGTAGTCGCACTGTTATCTTGAGTCATTTTTATCAAAAACACTGATGAAATCATTTATATGCCCACTTTATTGGTATTTAAATAGTATATGTTTATGATTTATTGACTTTTCAGCAATGTTACAGGTACCCTAAAGACGTTTGTCATTAGGGCACACTGAATTATTTTGCTGTTACAATAAAATGTCAATACCAATTTACTTCATATTAAAATACAAAAATTAAAAAAAAAGAAAAATGTTGAACTTGTTGAACTTTATTAATGAACAGATGGCGCTGTATTAAGCAGTATATAAAAAAGTGTTTCTGTTGCTCATAAAAACGTTTTGTATTTGACAAATATTGGATTTAATTAACTTTATCTGTGATAAGAGTATGGAAACACCATGCGAGCGTCACTACCGGGAGCAGAAAGTGTCTGAATTGATGTCTCCGCTTTTAATTCCGCCCCGACTGCAAGCGGCTGCTCTCGCCAGCCGGTGGCAGGCTAGTGTAGTGCATCTTGAACAAGCCTATTATCAACTCCTTGACATCCCTGCCTGTTTAGCACCGCCCACCGATTCGCGCATGTAGTGTTTATGAGAGAGGCAAATGTGCAGGTCTACACAAAAACCAAACGATTAAGATGTCTCCAGAGACAACAAAATGTTGTGCAGTACCAAGTTGTGGAAAAACAGTGTTTGCGTTGCCTTCCTTCTGATCCCAACGTTAGGAAAGAGCGAATGAACTTTTTTTTAATGAAGATCCAGACCGCTTCAGTAAGAACTTGGTCCTTTGTTCACTTCATTTTACCGCAGATTCATTTAAAAACAAGGAAGGATATTTCAGACTATTTTCAAAAGGAATTGCAAATTGTATTTTCAATTGCGTTTTCCATATGTAGATAATTATATATTATTTAATTATTTAAAAATAATTATTATTTTGAAAATTATTTATATTTATATTTAGAATAATTATTTTGAAAATTATTCAATTAAAAATTGTACTTGAAACTCAACCCTACCAATAACAAACCTTATATTATTAATGTTTTTATTTATTTTAATTAATTAATTTATTGCTTGCTTGCCCTTAGGATATTTATTTTTAAGGATATTTCTGTCCTTACGGTTTTATAAATAAAACATTTTTATTAATTAACTCATCATTTTTTGTTTATTTATTTATTTTTATTTTCTCCAATCCAAAAATGGGAATGGATATTTCTATCCTCATGTTTTTTTCTCAGCCATTCTGTACTCAAAACATAAATATAAAAGTTGTCAAGACACACACTCACCCTGTAGCTGTGAAAAAGCTCGATCGCTCGCAGAACATCAAACTTGCGGGCCATCAGAAACTTCACGGCCACGTCCCAGGACAATGGCGAGACGCCATGTTGGGACGTCCATTTGTTGATTTCCTCCAAAAACTGCTTTGTGGCCTGAGAGAGAGAGAGAAAAAGAAAGAAAGAAAGAAAGAAAGAAAGAAAGAAAGAAAGAAAGAAAGAAAGAAAGAAAGAAAGAAAGGTTACGTCTGCATTACTATGGTACATTTTGGTCACACATGCAAAATCACCAGCTTCCACCAACCGAATACGGGTACATTTTGTGCTGTGGCGAGCACTTAGTCTGCAACGCAGAGACCTGCACTAGTGTGTGTCCGTCAGAGGGCTTCGAGTAGGTTTAACGTCCGGAATTTACAAAAGATTTACAGCCAAAACACTATGTTCTCAGTCATTTCCTGACACTATAAACACTCACATGCAAACAAGACCATAAGAGAGCAAGGCAGGAGATGTGGAAAAAACAGAATGATGTTTGGATCTGGAAAGCTCAGAAGATCCAGATGGGGAACCAAGAGGCTTTTGCATCAGGCTTTGCTTATTTCATATCAAACACAGTGACTAAATCGAGCTAAACCGCATCAAATGTACTCTCTATAGCAGAGACGCTGATGCAAATCACCTGACAGCAACTTCAGGTTGTCTCAGAACTGATTTTCATATGTTTCCAATGCATTCTGGTAAACTATGCCTCCACTCGACCCACAGGAAACGCATCACATGGCTCCAGTGTCTTCACTCCTATTGGTTAAACCTTTCTCAACTTTTTTTGATCACGCTGGTTGTGCACTACATATGTCTAGCTCAATATAACAGGATATTTACCCAACATACTAGTCTGAAACTATTCTTCAGAAATCTGTGAAAAAATAAAGCTTCCCCGTTCATTTGACCTGAAAGCCAAATATAATACAAAAAAAAAAATAAGCTCTGTCTCTCTCCAGAGGTTTCATTCCACCCACTTGCACAACACTGTATCCTTAAAAGGACAGATAAGCAGCATATCCAGACAGACAAGCCCGAATTTTGCAGAATTCACCTCCATGAACTGTGCTGTTTTACAGGCCGCAGTTTAATCTCCACAAAGTTCTTGCTCATGGCCTGCCAATGAACTCTGAACTTCATTCATATTAAATGGTCTTGATTTGTTTTGAACAGTGAAGCAGTCCACTGTTCTTAACAAAAATCCTGCATCCTGTGAATTCTTTGGTTTCCCAGCATGCACTACACATTTGAGGTTTTCCCCATAACATCTCAATGACTTTCAGTTTTGCACCTTAAGACAATTGAGGGACTCATTCAAATATATAAATAAATAAATAAATAAATAAATAAATAAATAAATTAAAAAAATAAATACACACACACACACACACACACACACACACACACACACACACACACAGTCATGGCCAAAAATATCAGCACCCTTGGTAAACATGATCAAAGATGCCTCTGAAAATAAACCTGCATTATTAATCCTTTTGATCTTTTATTTAAAAAAAAAAAAAAAAAAAAAAAAAAAAAAAAATCTAACCTTTCATTGGATAATAAGAATTTAAAATGGGGGGAAATATCATTATGAAATAAATGTTTTTCTCAAATACACTTTGGACACAATTATTGGTACCCCTAGAAATTCCTATGAGTAAAATACCTCTGAAGTATATTCCAATTCATATTCACAATTTTGAGCACTCCAGGGTGATTATGAACTTGAAATTATCCAGCCATGGCTTCCTGTTTCACAGAAATATAAACAGGAGGGAAAACAAAGCCCAAATTCCCTTAATCATCCATCACAATGAGAAAAACCAAAGAATATATTTCTGATGTGCATCAAAAGATAATTGAGCCTCACAAATTAGTGAAGTGGCTTTAAGAAAAGAGCTAGAGCAGTGAAAATTCCCATTTCCACCATCAGGGCAATAATTAAGAATTTCCAATCAACATAAAATGTTACGAAACTGCCTGGAAGAGGACGTGTGTCTATATCGTCCTAATGCACGGTGAGAAGGAGAGTTTGAGTGTCTAAAGACTCTCCAAGGACCACAGCTGGAGAATTGCAGAAAATAGTTGAGTCTCGGGGTCAGAAAACCTTAAGAAAAAAAAAAAAAAAAAAAAAAAAAGTCGTCAAACAGCACCTACATCACCACATGTTTTTTGGGAGGGTTTCAAGAAAAATTCTCCTAGCTCATCCAAAAACAAACTCCAACATATTCAGTTATCAGACACGACTGGAACTTCAAATGGGACTGGCTTCTATGGTCAGATGAAACTAAAAAATGAGCTTTTTAGCAGCAAACACTCAAGATGGGTTTGGTGAACACAGGGATAAAAAGTACCCCATGTGTACAATGAAATATACTGCTGTATTTTTTGTTGTTGTGGGCCTATATTTCTGCTGGAGGTCCTGAACATCTTGTTTAGACACATGGCATCATGGATTCTATCAAATACCAACAGATAAAAAAAATCAATAAGTGACTGTCTCTGTTAGAAATCTTATAATGGGCCATGTTTGGATCTTCCAACCGTACAATAATCCAAACACAAACCTCAAAAACAACACAAAAATGGCTCACTGAGCACAAAACCAAGCTTCTGCTATGGCCATTCCAGTCCTCTGACCTGAACCCTATAGAAAATGAGTGAGGTGAACTGAAGAGAAGAAGCACCAACATGGAGCTGGGAATCTAAAGGGTCTGGAGTGATTCTGGATGAAGGAATGGTCTCTGATCTCTTGTCAGGTGTTCTCTAACCTCATCAGGCATTATAGGAGAAAATTTAGAGCTGTTAAACAGGCAAATGGAGGTTTCAAAAAGTATTGAATAAAAGCGTGCCGTTAATTGTGGCCAATGTGTATTAGAGAAAAACATTTATTTCATAATGATATTTCCCCCCATTTTAAATTCTTATTATCCAATGAAAGGTTAGATTTTTGTGAATTTTTAAAATAAAAGATCTAAAGGATTAACAATGCAGATTAATTTTCACAGCCTTCTTGATCATATTTACCAAGGGTGCCAATATTTTTGGCCATGACTGTATATACACACACACCACATTTGTGATATCATCACAAATAATTTTTTTTTTTTTAATGATTTTTTTTTTATATCCAGTACTGCCCTGAAAAGGCATTATTATTATTATTATTATTATTATTATTATTATTATTATTATTACATAAACATTTTAAATTGTTTATGGGCAGCATTAGAAAGCATTTAAAAATTGTAATAAAAATAAAAAATATAATATATAAAAAATATAGATAAGATCTGTTTTATACCTACTGCGAAAAATGTACAAAATGTAACAAAATTAATTAAAATGTAACAAAAAAACAAAATGTAACTTATGTAACTTAAAATCTTACATTTTTGAAATATTAATCTATAAAAATATTTAAATCTTAGAAAAAGATTTTTTTTTAATATGGCCCATAAAAGTGAAGTTTTATATAATCATCATCATAATCATTATATAAAACATATATTTTACATTTTTATATTCTAAGATGTTTTTTTTAAAAAAGACAAAAATAAAATAATATAAAAACATAAAATAAGACTTTTGATATCTAGTAAAGACAAAAAATATATTATTATTATTAGTCTTTTCAGGACAGTACTAGATATAACATTTTTAAAAACAAATCTTAAAAGATTTTGTAGGATTTATTAACACCCATAAAAACAATATATATATATTTTTGTATAATAATCATCATTATTATTACTATTATAAAAATTTTGGCAGTTTTAGGGGGAAAAAATCTATTTTTATATTTATTTTTTATATTTATTTGGTTAATTTTTGTAAGGGACACTTGCACAGACTATGTTGCAGGCCTAACACATGTCAGCATCATCACTCCTCTCTACTTTGGCATTAGTCAGCTCTGAAAAGGAAGAAAAACACGTCATGAACTGGACCCAGGTCTCTTCTTCCTATCTGCTTCTACATTCCTTGCATGAGTTTCTTCAGTGGAAATGCTTTTAGCAGCTCATGTCCCTCAGGACCTCAGAGCGCCGGACACAGCCAGTCCGACATCTAATTACTCTCTCAAATTCGTCCAGCAGCCCTGATAAGCCCACGTCCCCACGCTGCCTCAGAGACGGGCCCCCGGAGTGTCATTCACTCACTCAGCCGTGATTCCTGTGCATTTGCGGACGGATGAATGAATGGACGGACGGACGACTGGGGGTTTATTTAAATGAGATTCCACAGCAGGATGGAGGAGACAGAGAGGCCTTGTTAAAGAAATCAACAGACACACACTTTCCCTGCTTATTAAAACAGGTTACTGAGGCTTTACGAGTCATTCATGGCATTTTGGTACAAACAAAACTATTCAAAGATTTGCAAAACATTTGCACGATTTACACACATTCCTGTTGAAAGTGACCTATAAATAACATGCAGACTTATATAATAACCATTTCCTGTTCTAGTCTGTGTTGTAGTACAAAACTGCTCTCCTCAAAAAACTGCTTCATAAACACACATTTGAAACGTGTACATGAGTGCATACGATTAAATATTAAAGGTGTTTTTAAATTTTTCATGTTCAGATTCAAGGAATATTTCATACAAAAATGTAAATGCTGATATTATTTACTCACTCTAATGTTATCCCAAACACATCTGACTTTCTTTTAAGTAAAACAAAAGTTGAATTTTTGAAGAAAAAAAATTATCTTGATCGGTGTTTTCAATATATTACACCTTATTTTGTAATATAATTTAAGAAAAAAAAGAAAAAAAAAACCACGCTACAAGTCTTCTGAAGTGATGGAGCTTTGTGTGAGGAACAGACTGAAATTTAAGTAATTATTTGGGTCAGTCCTTTCATACTTTTTTGTACATTTAATTTATTAAATAAATAAATAAAAATGCAAATAAAGGGCGGTAAAAATATAAAGTAAAATAAAAAAAAAATTACAAAAAAAGTAATTTAAAGGTAACAAAAAAGTAAGTAAAGGTAAAACTAAAAAAAAGAAAAATATTATATACAGGTGCATCTCAATAAATTAGAATGTCGTGGAAAAGTAATTGTGATGATTTTGGCTCACATTTAACAAAACCCACCAATTCACTATCTCAACAAATTAGAATATGGTGACATGCCAGTCAGCTAATCAACTCAAAACACCTGCAAAGGTTTCCTGAGCCTTCAAAATGGTCTCTCAGTTTGGTTCACTAGGCTACACAATCATTCAGAAGACTGCTGATCTGACAGTTGTCCAGAAGACAATCACTGACACCTTTCACAAGGAGGGTAAGCCACAAACATTCATTGCCAAAGAAGCTGGCTGTTCACAGAGTGCTGTATCCAAGCATGTTAACAGAAAGTTGAGTGGAAGGAAAAAATGTGGAAGAAAAAGATGCACAACCAACCGAGAGAACCGCAGCCTTATGAGGATTGTCAAGCAAAATCGATTCAAGAATTTGGGTGAACTTCACAAGGAATGGACTGACACCGTGTCCTAACTACACGCGACGCGACAGGATTCCAGCGAAACTCAGTTTGGGTGTCCACACTACACGCGACGCGACAGCGCGACGCGACGGAATCAATCAAATATCACAGCCAATCAGAAGCGTGTGTGGGCGGGCTCTCCTTGGAAGCACACTACACTCGCAAAGAAATGGATAGGTTTATAATCTAATTCATAAATATTAAACCTTTTTAACATTATTAAAAGTACATACTGAGTGACTGATGCCATCTTTGTCATGGAATACGCTTGTTGGTTCACATGGAGTTCGCAGTTTTAATGTACATCTTATTTTCAAGATCTGAGGTAAACTATCTGTTGTTGCTTTCAGTATGGCTAACGGTCACGCAGAATGATATTCAAACTCATATTAGACACGTTTAACACTGAATAAAGCACATAATCAGTACTTGAGATTATCACTGTCATTAGTTTGTATGTTGTTGTTCCAGCCGCGACGTCGCGGAAATAGAAACCGTTTCTAAATTAAAAATTTCGCGGCGTCGCGTCGCAGCTAGTTAGGACAAAAACTCTGATTAACATGGAAAAGATACCTTTTATCGCGTGTCGCGGCGTCGCGTGTAGTTAGGACATGGTGTGAGGCTGGGGTCAAGGCATCAAGAGCCACCACACACAGACGTGTCAAGGAATTTGGCTACAGTTGTCGTATTCCTCTTGTTAAGCCACTCCTGAACCACAGACAACGTCAGAGGCGTCTTACCTGGGCTAAGGAGAAGAAGAACTGGACTGTTGCCCAGTGGTCCAAAGTCCTCTTTTCAGATGAGAGCAAGTTTTGTATTTCATTTGGAAACCAAGGTCCTAGAGTCTGGAGGAAGGGTGGAGAAGCTCATAGCCCAAGTTGCTTGAAGTCCAGTGTTAAGTTTCCACAGTCTGTGATGATTTGGGGTGCAATGTCATCTGCTGGTGTTGGTCCATTGTGTTTTATGAAAACCAAAGTCACTGCACCCGTTTACCAAGAAATTTTGGAGCACTTCATGCTTCCTTCTGCTGACCAGCTTTTTAAAGATGCTGATTTCATTTTCCAGCAGGATTTGGCACCTGCCCACACTGCCAAAAGCACCAAAAGTTGGTTAAATGACCATGGTGTTGGTGTGCTTGACTGGCCAGCAAACTCACCAGACCTGAACCCCATAGAGAATCTATGGGGTATTGTCAAGAGGAAAATGAGAAACAACAGACCAAAAAATGCAGATGAGCTGAAGGACACTGTCAAAGAAACATGGGCTTCCATACCACCTCAGCAGTGCCACAAACTGATCACCTCCATGCCACGCCAAATTGAGTCAGTAATTAAAGCAAAAGGAGCCCCTACCAAGTATTGAGTACATATACAGTAAATGAACATACTTTCCAGAAGGCCAACAATTCACTAAAAATGTTTTTAATTGGTCTTATGAAGTATTCTAATTTATTGAGATAGTGAATTGGTGGGTTTTGTTAAATGTGAGCCAAAATCATCACAATTAAAAGAACCAAAGACTTAAACTACTTCAGTCTGTGCACACTGAATTTATTTAATACACGAGTTTCACAATTTGAGTTGAATTACTGAAATAAATGAACTTTTCCACGACATTCTAATTTATTGAGATGCACCTGTAATATACACAGGTGTGCTGTTTTTCAGCGGCAGGGACTCGTCAGAGTAGAAGAAAAGCTTAATGCACCAAAATATTGAGATAGCCTTAATGAAAACCCAGTCCAGAGCATTCAGAACCTCAGACTGGGGAGAAGGTTTACCTTCCAACAGGACAATGACCCTAAGCACACAGCAAGAGTGGCTTATAGACAACTCTGTGAATGTCCTTGAGTGGCCCAGCCACAGCCTGAGCTTGAACCCAATCAAATATTTCTGGAGAAACCTGAAAATGTGCATCTGCCCACATCCAACCTGACAGAGCTTGAGAGGTGAAGAGGTGAGGAGAAGAATGTCAGATAATTGCCAAATGCTGATGAGCAAAGCTTGTCACATCAAACAAAAAAGACTCGAGGCTGTAAAGGTGCTTCAGCTAAGTACTGAGTTAAGGGTTTGAATACTTATGCAATGTACTTATTTCAGATTTTTGATTTTTTATAAATTTACAAAGTTGTTGCAGTTCTGTTTTTGCTTTGCCATGATGGTGTATGGAGTGTAGATTGATGTGGGAAAAAAAAAAAAAAAAAAAAGTAATTTAGTGCAGTTTAACATAAGGCTGCAACATAACAAAACGTAAAAAAAGTGAAGGGGTTTGAATACTTCCGCAAGGCACTGTATGCATGTATGTGTGTGTGTGTATGTATATATGTATATGTATATATGTATATATATATATATATATATATATATATATATATATATATATATATATATATACACACACACACACACACACACACACACACACACACACACACACATACATATATATACACACACACACATACATATATATACACACACACACACACACATACATATATATACACACACACACACATATATATACACACACACACACATATATACACACACACACACACACACATATATATATATACACACACACACACACACACACATATATATACACACACACACACACACACACATATATATACACACACACATATATATATACACACACACATATACATATACACACACACATATACATATATATATATATATATATATATATATACACATACACATATACTATAAGGGTTGAGGGTGTCAACTTTAAAGTCATTTTGTTATTTTATCTTTTGAAAATCTGACATTAACCAATTTCCGTCATTTTATTCATTATGAGAGTATTGAGAAAAAATATCTAATACTAAACATCAGAAATGTCATTGAATCTTTTGATCGTATTACTCATAGTTTGTGCTGCTGTTTTCTCATTAAAAATGATGTCACTTCCTGGAGGATGACATCATTAAGGAAGTGGCTTTTGTTAGTGAAAGGGACATTATGAAAGACTAAAGTGATATTGAGGACAGAGGACCATGAAATGAACAATTAAAACAATATTTACAAAAAAACAAAAATTAGGAATAGTTTTTGTATATTAGAAGTCAGTACAGCATCTAAGAAATTATAAAAACTACAAAATCCACTCATAGCAAATAGTTCACAAAAATCTAAATGATTGATTCATGAATCAGACAGCTTGACTCTCAAGTTCAACTCACTGAATCAATGATCTGGTCTAATGATTGAAAGCTTACTGAAAGGGGAAGAATAACAAGAACAGCGACTTAAATTTAGTCTGTTTGCCCTATAAGAGATATTATATTTTAGAAATATAGCACACAATATAGTCATACAAACTGCTTTTACAGTGCTTTTGCAATTATTTAGAAGCTTGAAAGCTCTAGTCCCCATATAATGCACAGAAAGGAAACAAGTGACAGTATATTATTAAAAAAATATATTATTGGAATGACACTAGGGTGGGTATATCGAATATTTGCATTTGTAGATGAACTAAACCTATAAAAGGTAAAAGAATTCTGATTATTAAACAAAATGAGAACAATTCTAGAAGCTTCTTTGCATGTTTAACCCTTATCTTCTGGGTCAATTTAACCCGCATCAATTTTCAAATTTGTGGGAAACACTGGTTAACCAATGAGATTTGTCCTCTATTTCTCATTTAGTGTCACAAACATGCCTGCAAAGTGTCAAAACTCTGATGTGTGTGTGGTATGTATGAATAAATTTATATTACAATTATTTAACTATTAATTACTAAAAAATAGTTACATAGTTTTAAAAATCACGTTTTCACGTTTACTTTTTGGTAATCTAACAAGTAACGTTATTCATTTTAAAGGTTTACTGTTTTTCCCTGATGTTTTTCGTACTTTTATTTCCTATTTTTGTCGAACTGCATGTAATTCAATAAAAACCGTACCCTGAACTCTGATAACTAGGTACGTTGGTCTGAACTAAGATTACCATGGTAAACCACTGTAAGGGTGTTCTAGTCAACCGGACAGTGTCCCGGGTTGCTTAGCAACAGAACCGCTGGAACAGAGAATCAGCGTTAACCGGATTGTGACGGTATTTCATACCTGCTCCTCCTCAGCGCTCAGACGGCCCGCCATCCTCTGCTCTCCCGCTGGAGGACCTGTTTAAAGCTCACACAGCTGTTTAGATCGGACTGTAGAGATCAGACTGGGCTTTTTTAGGCCCGTTAGCAGCGATCAGGCTAACAGCAGCAGCAGCGCGAGACTCGCGCCGTTTTCAGCGGCCCGCCACTTCAGTACGGCACGCGACGCAGCGGCGCTTTCATGATCCGGTTCTGGTTCAGTTGGATCCACATAAGTATATTTTTACACACATAGACTAATGGTGCTCCAGCGGAGCTTCGGTCCACCCGCCTGTGTGACGAAGGGAGAAATTCATCACGGTGCTCTGTCGAAACTCGTCGAAGACCGGTTCGTTTGTTTGGAGGTATGATATGATATTAAACGATCGGCTCCGCGTCATCCGGGAGCTTTAAGACGCTTTAACGCGAGAAGGCGAATGACTATCAGACGCTCCTGAAAAGCAGCAGCAGTGAAAGATGAAGGATGACGCTCCCTCTGCTGACCACAATGGAGAACTGCAAACTGAGCGACGCTCCTCCTCTCCATTCATAAAAACCTTGAGGAGTCTGAGTCATTGTTGCGAATCGGTTCGTTCGGACGGACGGCTCCTTTCAGTGAACTAGTTCAAAAATGGATTCGTTTTTTAATTTATTTTTAAAGTATTTAGATGAGTTCCTGTTCGTGTTATTTGTCTGGTGAAATTAATATTTAGTTTTAAAAGGTATTGGTGTCTTGTTGCATTTTTATTATTCCAAGTGAGCCGAGTGATTGGTGAATCACTTTTAAATATTTAAGAATGATTCATTCGCGAATCGGACGTCATTCACACACACACACACACACACGTTAGGTTTCTGTGAATTGTGGGGACTTTCCATCGACTTCTATTGTTTTTATACTGACCAAACGCCATTTTCTATCCCATAACCTAAACCAACCCCTTACAGAAAACCTGTTTGCATTGTTACACTTTCAGATAAACATAATTTAGGCCCGTCCCCACAATGTCAAAACTATCCTATCCTTTTACTATCCTTGTGGGGACATTTGGTCCCCATAATGTACCATAAACAAGAACAGACACACACACTTACTTAGTTATGTAAATGATGACATTCTTCTAATGTTTTCACAACTAACTAACAGTAAGTTTTCTAATTTAATACATAAACCCCCATTCTGTTTTTGTACTTACAGAACAACAGTTAAAAATAAGATATTTATAATAGAATATTTAAGTACATTGCTGTGTACTATTTCTAGTAAAATATGCATGTATACATATAGGGGACCTACAAAATGTAAAACAATTTTGTGCTTAAACTATAGCTAAATATAGATCAGAGCAATATTTGATGTCAGTATTTTTTAACTGAAAGTTTCCATTCTGTACAGATATCGATGTGGGTGCAAGGGCATAAAAATCTTACTGTTTAAACCTGACGCAAGAATATCTGCCAAGAAACTGAGCCGATAAAACAACAAAGAGCTTCCTGTGGGTGGGTTTCCATGGGCTAGAATGACTGACAGGAGAGCATGATGACTTCATGCTGGAAAATTGCACACAAGTGCATTCACTTTCAGAGAGGAAATTCACACTCACAGTGACCCACCATGGCCCCAAACTAAACTATACACACAAAAACGTCTCGAAGTCAGACAAAACAGGATTTGAGAAGCTGCAAATCATATGTGTCTCAAAAACTAGACAGCATTTTTGGCACATTTTAGACTGTTGATGTACAGGTGCATCTCAATAAATTAGAATTGAATTTATTTTATACACGAGTTTCACAATTTGAGTTGAATTACTGAAATAAATTAACTTTTCCACGACATTCTAATTTATTGAGATGCACCTGTACTTTATTGATTGGCAGGTCTTACTCAGTGTCGGTCATGAGTGATCCAGGAAGTCAGATCTGGGCTGACAGGTGCTGTGAGTTCCTGGAAAGCAGCTACTGACTAATAACCAAACTCTCCGATTACGCTCTGGTTTTCTGCGGGAAGTGACCTAGTGGTTTGAAATCAAAGAAAGCAGCCTCACTATAACCGCTGTATGAGGTGTTTGACATTCAACCAGAGATTTTGATGATACCAGCATTTCCTGGGCAAAGCTAAAAACTATGTGCTGTTACGATGATGCAAGTAGAAATGAGACATTATTTAGTAGTTAAAAACCCTTGTTATTGTTTTTATACATCTGTATATTTTAAACAATACTTTATATATTAATTATATACAACTAAGTATATTATTTTATAATAATTGTATATGTAATATATATTACCGTGCAGAAGTTGGTTGGGAAAATTGTTTAATGTTTTTGAAAGAAGTCTCTTATGCTCTCCAAGACTGTATTTATTTGATACAGTAATATTGTGAAATATTATTACAATTTAAAATAACCCTTTTCTATTTGAATATACAGGTGCATCTCAATGAATTAGAATGTCGTGGAAAAGTTCATTTATTTCACTAACTCAACTCAAATTGTGAAACTTGTGTATTAAATAAATTCAATGCACAGACTGAAGTAGTTTAAGTCTTTGGTTCTTTTAGTTGTGATGATTTTGGCTCACATTTAACAAAACCCACCAATTCACTGTCTCAACAAATTAGAATATGGTGACATGCCAATCAGCTAATCAACTCAAAACACCTGCAAAGGTTTCCTGAACCTTCAAAATGGTTACACAATAGCCTATACAATCATGGGGAAGACTGCTGATCTGACAGTTGTCCAGAAGACAATCATTGACACCCTCCACAAAGAGGGTAAGTCACAGAAGGTCATTACTGAATGGTTGGGTGTTCACAGAGTGCTGTATCAAAGCTTATTAAGTGAAAAGTTGACTGGAAGGAAGAAAAGGTGCACGAGCAACAGGGATGACCACAAGCTTGAGAATACTGTCAAACAAAGCTGATTGAAACACTTGGGAGAGCTTCACAAGGAGTGGACTGAAGCTGGAGTCAGTGATCAAGAGTCACCACGCTCAGACGTCTTCAGGAAAAGGGCTACCAAGCCACTTCTGAAACAGAAACAATGTCAGAAGCATCCTACCTGGGCTAAGGAGAAAAAAACTGGCCTGTTGCTCAGTGGTCTAAAGTCCTCTTTTCAGAAAAAAGTAAATTTTGCATTTCATTTGGAAATCAAGGTCCCAGAGTCTGGAGGAAGACTGGAGAGGCACAGAATCCAAGCTGCTTGAAGCCCAGTGTGAAGTTTCCACAGTCAATGATGAATTGGGCTGCCATGTCATCTGCTGGTGTTGGTCCATTGTGTTTTCTGAAGTCCACAGTCAACGCAGCCATCTACCAGGACATTTTATTTAATATGCTGATTTGATTCTCAAGAAATATATCTGATTATTATCAATGTCAAATACAGTTGAGCTGTTTAATATTTTTGTGGAAACCATGATACATTTTTTTTTCATGATTCTGTGATGAATGGAAAGTTCAAAACAACATTTACACATTTGTGAGTCACTTTTGATCAATTTAATGCATCCTTGCTACATAAAAGTATATTTAAAAAAACAATAAAAACTTTAAATTTCCATAATTTCTTAAAATAATAATAATAAAAATAAAATAAAATTTACTGACCCCAAACGTTCATCAATGTGCGTTTATAAGCAAAAAAATAAATAAAAATTTTGGACATTCAAAAATATTTTAGACAAAGGGATAAACAAAACAGGCAGTAAAACTTTATTGAAGTCACAACACAAATTTAAAAAAAAAATGATTCATAGGCTTCTTCACCAGCTGAATCTTAATGATCTCATCTTCTACAGAAAAGATCGAATTAAAAAGCTACATATAAAATCCAATGACGATGCATGACTAAGAGTATGTGAATTCAGCAGAGCATGAGGGTCTACTATCATTTATATCTATATGTTTCCTAAAATATCTGCAAAAAAGCAGAATGGTTTAATTTTTGCAATAATGGTTACAGAAATAGTTTCAGCTGAGTTACTTAGAACGGAATTGCAATTTTAAATATAGCAATTAAAAACTCATTGACATCAGTGTTCTCCTGAAATGAGATCATCTTCGCAGTCATGCACAGGCTTGAGAAAAGTGCTCTCTAAAAAAAAAGTCTATGCAGAAGTCCTCAGACCTCCATGCTCTCTTTCTGAGCACTTTGAGAGTTCTCCAGCTGTGTCTCTGGTGTGGACAGGTGTTCCAGTTCATATCGGCCGTTTTGGTCAGCTGGACGAACTTCTGTAGAGGTTTTCTTGTGTTCCAGGATCTGCTGAAGCTGATGGCTGGCATAATCAGGCTTTCTGGTGAGGGGACACTGTGGCACCTCGATGCCCAAGATATCTGCCACCATATAGGGTCTAAGCCAGCCGACCAAAGGCGTGCTGCCAGGGGTGTAGTGGGTCTCCTTGTGATAGAAAAGAAGCCCATCCACCTAGAAAAGAGGAACATATTTTGAGTTCATCTATACCAGGACTCAACATTTTCACTCGCATATGCAACCAAAAATAGATGTGTGACTTTAAAATGTATTTAGGAGGATGTGTGAATAAAAAAGTCCTTAAAAAGTATAAAATATGAAGTTTCTGCAGCTTTAAGTAGGCCTATAAATAATAAAATAATTATTAAATACAGTTTGAAGCAGAAATATTTAAAAACAGTGTAATTTTCTTGAAGGAGCCTCCTTGTATCCAGCTCAATCAATGCTATTTTATAGACTTAGCATGTCAAATAATAGACGTTCTTACTGTAAAGTTGTACTCATGTGCAAGAGCCGTCTGGATGGACTCTGTTGAACAGGTGATGCTGTTCAGACTCACAAACCGGAACTGCAGAGAGAGAACAGACCATGAACCACATACTTTTTAACACAAAGTTCAGCTTTGTTCACAGACGCAACTATTTGCTCACTTACAGGATTAATTTTGGTAATTTCAGAAAGACCTTCAACCTCTTCCACTTTAGACTGCAGCCAGTAGAACCGGAACTCTGTCTGTAAATATACATCATTTGGTGCTTTTCATTGTAAGAAAAGAATTACATGCAAACAAACTACAAATTTAATACAGAACCATTTATGAAAATTAATTCCACATGCAAAGTGGTTAGCCAGAGCAGAGCTCATTTACATACAATACCATTCAAGTTATTTTTGTGATGCAAAGCTGAATTTCCAGTCTTCAGTGTCACACGATCCTTCAGAAATCATTCTAATATGCTGATTTGCTGCTCAAGACACATTTCTTATTATTAGGTGTTGAAAAACAGTTTTGCTGCTTAATATTTTTGTGGAAAATGATACTTTATTCAGGATTCTTTGATAAAAAGAAAGTTAAAAAGAACAGCATTTATTTGAAACAGAAATATTTTGTAACATCATAAATGTCTTTACTAGGGATGCACCGATGTATCTGCCGCCGATATTTATCGGCCGATTTTGGATTAACTGAAAGCTATCGGCATATCGGTAATAGCATGAAAAAGGCCGATACCGATGGTTTATTAATTAACTGCATGGAGACAATGAGTTGCATGTCTTTTGAATAATCCAATGTTTTTCTCTGAGTAAAATAATTAAATACTTGCAAAAACAAAAAATCTGTACAAAATATCCATTATATGTACAAAATGTCAGACGTGCGGAAAGCAATGTGTAAGGCATTACACAAAAAAATCATGGAATTTATCGCACTCGACGGCCAACCGTTTTCCGTCGTGGAAGACGTGGGGTTTCGGAGGCTCGTTGAACACCTTGAGCCCCGATACTCCCTAACGTTACCTAGTCGGAGATATTTCTCAGACATGTGCCTACCAGACATGTACAATACTGTAGCAGCGCATATACATGAGCTCTTGGCCACTGATATTTCAGCCATCAGTTTTACAACGGACATATGGAGCTCCGATGTAAGCCCTACATACATGCTCAGTCTCACAAATATTGCTACATGCACAAGAGTTTACGGGTTCACACACTGCAGAAGCTATCACTTCAGTATTCAACACAATGCCTGAGATGTGGAAAATTGACAAATTCAAGATGCATGCAGTTGTTAGAGACAATGCGAGAAACATTACTAAGGCAATGGAGGTCAGTGATGTCGCGAGTTCACCCTGCGTAGCACACACTTTACAATCAGCAGTCAACGAGGGCTTGTTATGTCAACGGAGCATATCTGACGTGATACCAATATGCAGATATAATAGTTGGTCACTTTAAGCATTCCCCCCTTGCGTACTCACGTTTACACAGTGTCCAAACTCAGTTGGGAATGCAACCAAAAGTTCTTCAGCAAGACGTGTCATTAAGGTGGAACAGCACCTTTTACATGCTGCGAAGCCTCTTGGATCAAAAGCAAGCAATCGCGGCTTATAGTGCAGATTATTAACTGCCCATCATTGGTGTTTAATTGAGAACATACTGTCTATTCTTCACCCATTTGAGCAACTAACGAGGGAGATCAGTGCATCTGGCGCATCTGCAGCGAATGTGATTGCATCAATTGTTGCACTAAAGCGACTACTGAGCAAGGGGACCTTGAAACTGACCAGGAGTAAAACACACACACACACACAAAAAAAAAAAACACTTCTAGATGCGGTGACAAAGCGTTTTGCTACAATTTACTCAGAACCTCTTTATTGCATCGCAACACTAATAGACCCGAGATACAAAGATAACTACTTCGACACTAAGCAGGGAGTACGCATGATGCTGCAAGCACAGCTGGATTTGGGCAAAGAAGGTGGTGAAAAAGACCCAGTCTGTTTGACATGTTCGACGAAGTTCTGGAGGAAGATTTATCACGTGAATTTAGGTTTACCCCTACCATGCCAGAAATTGATGCACACCTCGCAGAAATCCCAAATGAAAGAAATGAGAATCCTCTTCAGTACTGGCGTGTCAATCAAGGTCGCTTTCCGGCTCTTGCTCAAACGGCATGCAAGTATTTATGTGCACCGTGCACACAAATACTTTACTGTCACTTTTCACCAATTTAATGTCTCCTTGCTGAATAAAAGTATTAATTTTCTTCAAAAAACAAAAACTAAATTATAATTGTTTTGGAGCAACAAACATAAGTACGCTTCTGAGAAATTAATTAGCCTATATAAAATGGTTCAAAAGTATAGAATATGTCCCTAAAGTTTATATAAATGGCGTTAGAGGAAGTGATCACTCACTGAGCAGTCATACACAGGATGTCCCCTCCAGCACATGACATCTAGGATGTAGTATGTTCTGTCCACATCACTGTAGATGCAGTCCAGGATGGTGTAATCTATATAAAACATATTTGTCATGTTTATTTTCCGGTATGGTTCAGAGCAGCAGTACTTTAGCACACTCTGGTGTGATGAATCTGTAGGACAGATGCAGAGATGCAGACCTTTTCCCAGTGCAGAGTTGTGCCTGTTGCCACCGGGGATAAGAGAAGGGAATCGATTGACACAGTAGCCACTTTTGGTGTAAGATGATGTGGATCCCTAAGGAAAAAACAATAAACATGAAAATTAAACAGAAAATGCTGCATCATATACAAGGTTTGGGGTTGTTGAGATTTTTTTTTTTAAAACATCAAACTTAAAACATTTATTTGATCAAAATACAGTAAAACTATAACATGTTTTTACAGTTTTGTATTTGAATATGTTTAAAAATGTAATTTATTCCTGCTGAATTTTCAGCATCATTACTTAAGTCTTCAATGTCACACGATCCTTCAGAAATCATTTTAATATTCTGATTTGCTGCTCAAGAAACATTTCTGGTTATCATGTGTTGAAAATAATTGTGCTAATCAATATTTTTGTGGAAAATTCAGGAATTTTTGATGAACAGAAAGTTCCAAGAGAACAGCATTTATTTGAAATAGACATCTTTTAACATTATAAATGATTCTACTGTGACTTTTGTTCAATTTAATGCATTCTTTCAGAATAAAATGATTAATTTCTTACAACAGAAAAAACTTCCAAAAAACCCAAACCTTTGAATGTTACTGTATGTCTGATCTCATGATGTATGGAAAAAGATCCAAACCTTGGAGGCAACAACGAGGGAACGCTTTCCAACTGGACAAACCACCATCAGCCAATCAGAGCTCAGATCTGCAGGAACGTCCACCAACCACTCTGACAGCATCAACTGGAGAGCAGAAATATAAAATAGGCAACAACTTTTCTATTAAAAGACTAATTATGTTTCCAGACAGCATTATAATATATTACTTTTGTAGTATTTTTATTATAAAACATTTACATAAGTAGTATACACTCATGCAAGTAACCACTTCTAAGTTATTAATAGTTTCTTAAAACAAAAACTGTCATATTTCTGCTTTATATAAGCATTTTCCACCCATTTTCTTTAACTCAACACCAGCTGATTTTATTACTGTACCTTTAAGAAAGCTATACATATACATATATATATATATATATATATATATATATATATATATATATATATATATATATATATGTATAAATGACTATCTTTGCCGATGTGTTTTTAAGCAATGATTTAAGAATAAAATCGGTGGATTTTATTATAAAATACTTTTATACCACATATATGATTATGTAAGACTCACTTGTAATTTGTTAAAATGCATTATTAGTTGCTTCCTAAACCAAAAATTTACAATTAAACAGGCTGTTTGTGCTACTGTACCTTTAAGGTTGCTTTATGTAAACAACTATATCTGTCAATGTGTTTTTAAGCACCTGGTTGGCATAATGCTTCGGCAACTTTTTCTTCTGCTCGATCTCCATCCCTTCTTCATCAGCACTGTTCTCCAGCTGCCGCTGACTCTTCTTCTCTTCATCCTCCTCCTCCTCGCTGTCGGCTCCGGTCCAGTCTCCATCAGCCAGCCGACGGGCGTGATTCACGTAGTTTAGCCTCTTCCTGCCAACATAATGGATTCTATCAGTGTCACTGCATCAAAATAACATGTTGTAGGTGGTTGATAGTCAGCTGGTCTTGTGTTCTGGGTGGTTGTATAAGGTAAACTCACTCTTTCTGCAGCTCCAGGAACCTCCTGCGCCGTTCACTCTGCTCCAGAACGCTGTATTTGCTCTTGTACTGGGCCAGGCGTGGATGGGGAGCAGAAGTGCTGTTTGCTTCTCTGGATACAGAGAAGCTGGAGGAGAGAGCCTGGGTCAGAGCCTCCATGATGCACCTGTGACAACATACAGGAGTTCAAATCACCTTGAGACATTTATATTCATTCATTAAGACATTTATATATTCATTTATAAGACATTTATATTCATTCATATGCCATGATAAGTGTATTTAAGACCACTAAGGTATTCCTAAAGCAAACAGAACTCATTTAAATCTCATATGGACAAACACAAACCAAACACCACATACAGATAAACCAACTGCAGACAGAGAGTGACAGCAAACACGTGATCATAATCCCATCAGAGCTGCTCTTAAAATCTTTCACTCATGATTTAAAAGAGCAATACAAACAGACTGGAAATTCAGAAGAGCGAAATCCACAAACACCTACTTCTGCAGAGAAACACGTGTTTAGAACGCAACGGCGCGCTGACGTCACCACGCCTCATCACGGCCGACCAAAATTAATCGCTGAGTTTCACCGATTGGTGAAGAATTCATCTCAAAATCATTTTACGGTGGTTAAAGAATCGATTTCCTGCGACTAATCACAAATTATAATTCTGTTAAAAACATACATACTGTAAAAATATGCTGCATTAGTTCGTCTCCTTGCAAAATAAAAGCATTACAAAAAGAGGAAATTAAATATGCAGTGAGACCAGCGGTCCAGGTAATATTTAGCATATTTTAAATCTTCACTTTCACTGTACTTTCACTGCTGTTCATAAGTTCTGTCAGTATTCAGACTGAAACGAATGGCGCGGTCACGTGGTATCTGTTAGTTTTCTCAGCGCTGATCAGGATGGACCAATCACAGCCGTTTGTGATGACTACATAATAATTATTTTTAAAATCCTTTTAAAAACACTCCTGTAGGGGATAATAGTTTATACGTTCTGGTGTACAAATGCCTCAAATAGCCCCCCAAAATTTTAATGCGTCTGAATGGCAGAATAGTGTAGTGTTTGTCACTCAGTAGTCATTGTACACGATCTAGTTGAGTTATTATAGTAATTCGGACGTGTTTTGGGTTTGTCAGAAACTGAAACACTGTTTAACTCTGTCGGTCAGATGCTACAGTTGTTTAGCTGACCGCCGAGCGGCGTCACGAGCGCGATTGTAACGCTCGCGCTAAACTCTCATTGTTCGAGCGTCACGTCATGGAAAGAGTTACTGCGTTTGTGCTCAAAGTAAAGAAATACTTCATGAAAACTCCTCACGGACTTGTTGAAACGCATCTCGAAGGAAATATTATGAACACACAGCGATCCGAACTGGATCTGTGGATTATAAAGATGCTTTAAACCTACTTTTTGTTCTTTTGCTGGCGGAATGCAAAGGATGCGTTTATTTCCCATCTCTGTCTGGGACGAAATGTTGGGATAATGTTTTCATCTGGAATTTAGTTCAGCCGGACTTGCAAAACAGCTGTTTGTGTTTGTTTTTTAATGTTTTGACAGCATGCAAGATGCCTAAAACTATTATATAGTTATTATGAGACTCTGAACTGAATGTGTTTGCCGGTGTCTCGGTTCTGCTGGACGGGATTTGGGGATTTATCGGTTTATTATTTTTTTTTGCGGTTGAACATTCTGGTTTTGTGGAATAATGAAACGGCATAAATTAAGGGAAGTTGGAGAATAGCAACCTGACAGGGAGTTCCAACATGTAATGCTTTATTTACAAATGTAGCTTATTAGATTTTGTTTCATAAAAGATTCTTCGTCGTCAGTAACTTTAAAAAGACTTGAAGATCGTAAAGAATATTATTTACCAAAGCCTCAAAACTGCTAGTTTTGTTAAAGTACTATGAATATATTAACAAGTACTGCTGTACTATATAACCAAACTTTTAAGTTATCAAACAGCCCTGTTTTTGTTAGATTTGATCTGTGCAGTCTGATATGAGGTAAGGAACTTTTATTGTGGCCCACTTTTCTGCATCTGGCTTGCAAATTTACAAAAATGTCCTTGAGAGCCAAAGCCCTCTACACTTTCCAAAGTGAGAACAAGGAGGAGATCAGCATCCAGGAGAATGAGGAGCTGGTGATTTTCGACGAGAACTCTGTGGACGGCTGGCTACAAGGCGAGAACAGCCGAGGAGAGCGAGGTCTGTTCCCCGCCTCGTACGTTCACATCATCCGGAACCGATCCGGGTCCAACCTGACGGATCAATCCCTCAGCTCACCTGGAAGCTCTCCTGGGAAGGATTTATCGTACATCCATACGCCTTCCACGACCCTGCCGAGCGACGACGATGATGACTGGGACGACTGGGATGAAACCTCAACGGTGGTTGAGGATGAAGATCCTCGGAGAGGTGTTGGTGCCAATGGACATTCCCAAAGTCCGTATTCCAATCCCAACGTCCACTACCGGCCCAAGCCGCATATGGAGCGACAGGACAGCATGTCCAGCAATAGAAAGGGCAGTATGGTGGGTAGGAACTTGAACCGATTCTCCAGCTTCGTGCGGTCAGGTGTGGAGGCCTTCATACTTGGCGACGTTCCCATGATGGCCAAGATCGCAGAGTCTTACTCTATCGAAATGGGCCCCCGGGGGCCTCAGTGGAAGGAGAACCCTCAGCCCTTCATCTGTTCAGTTGAAGACCCCACCAAACAGACGAAGTTCAAAGGCATTAAGACGTACATTTCGTACCGCGTCACCCCCAGTCACACTGGCATGCCGGTGTATCGCCGCTACAAGCACTTTGACTGGCTCTACAACAGACTACTACACAAATTCACGGTAATTTCCGTGCCGCACCTTCCAGAGAAACAAGCCACAGGACGATTCGAGGAAGACTTTATTGAGAAAAGGAAGAGGAGGCTTATTTTATGGATGGACCACATGACCAGCCACCCCGTATTGTCTCAGTATGAGGGTTTCGAACACTTTCTTATGTGTGGAGATGATAAGCAGTGGAAGCTCGGGAAGAGGCGAGCGGAAAAGGACGAGATGGTCGGGGCTCATTTCATGCTCACCTTCCAGATTCCCAACGAGCACCAGGACCTTCAGGACGTGGAGGAGCGCATTGACTCCTTCAAGGTGTTCGCCAAAAAAATGGATGACAGCGTGATGCAGCTGACGCACGTCGCATCGGAACTGGTTCGCAAACATCTCGGAGGCTTTCGGAAGGAGTTCCAGAGGCTGGGAAACGCCTTCCAGTCCATCAGCCAGTCGTTCCTGCTGGATCCTCCGTACAGCTCGGATGCTCTGAGCAACGCCATCTCGCACACAGGCCGCACCTACGAGAACATCGGGGAGATGTTTGCAGAGCAGCCCAAATATGACCTGTTTCACATGCTGGATAAACTGTCGCTGTACCAGGGCCTGCTGTCCAACTTTCCAGACATCATCCACCTGCAGAAAGGTAAAGTGCACTCAAACAAATGGGAGAGTTCACTCAGAACTGACTTTTTATTTGCTTCTCTTTAAAAAATATTTTGAAAAATGTCTCAGTGTTGTTTTTGGCCATACAATAAAAGTAAATGGGGTCCAATGCAGGGTTATTTTTGTTAACTAAAACTAAAAGCATGAAAATACTTTTTTGTTGCTTGAAATAAAAGTAAACGCTAACTGAAAAAACTTAAACTTGTTTTGTTCCAGCTTTTGTTTCTAAAGTAAAACTAAAACTGAAATAAAAATTAAAAATATATAGACATTTAAAACAAGACAAATTAAAAAATAAAAACTATATAGGGCCTAATTAATAATATAAAATAATATATGATTTTCTAAATTTAAAATGAACTAAAAATAAAATTAAAATACATTTATAAAAATTATAACAGTATATCAATGATTGTAAAATAACACTGATCCAATGTTGCCACACTGACTTTCAACTGCACAAGACAGCACAAAACATTCTTCAAATATCTTTTTAAAAATTTCTTCTTTTTTTTTTTTTGTCTTCCAAAGGCATGAGGGTGAGTAAGTGGTGACTGAATTTTCATTTTTGGGTGAACTATCCATTTAAGTAGGCCAACTAATTTCTTTTTACTTTTTTTTTTTTTATTTATTGATAAATGGGTCAAACTTGTATTTAACTCATGGGTGTTGAAATGCAGCTTTCATTATTCGTTATGTCACCTCAAATGTTTCAAACTGTTTCTACACCCCTTTTAGAAGTTCTACTTGCTTCTGAACCTAGTGACTTGCTCAAATGTGGGGCACACAGCTGGAGTGACCCAGTGACATCATGCCTGTAGGCAGCCAATCACGTGTTGTTATTTATGAGCAGGGGTTAGTGGGCCTCACATTGTAGACTGAAGTGAATTTTGTTGTCAATGATGTCAAATATCTCCCGAAGGTGACTTGCAGAGAGCTGAAATGGCAGTTAAGAAAGAGAAATTCCTGGCTGTTCTCCTGACAGGAAGCATCCTCTTCATTCTCAGTCTAAATCACAGGAAGTGCGGGAAATAGTGTGATTAATCAGTGCACTCAAGTCCAAGACATTAAAGCTCAATCAGTTTGTGGCACAGACAAGCTTCCACTTTCATTATGATCCTTTCGTGGAATGTCATAGTGATGTTAGGAATTTCTCGCTCATGAAAGCTCAGACTTAACATATATCCCGACGCTCAGTAAGTTACACTACCAGATAAAATTTTGGACACACTTGACTGAATTTATGTTACAATATTAAATATTACAATATTAATTTATGTCACAATATTAAAACCTTTTGTATTAAAGGCTAATGCATAACTTAGTTTGGTAAACAAATCTAAATTTGCTTATGCATGATAAAGTTTTTAATTTTGTTATTAGTTATAACAAATAAATATTACTATGTTGTGTTTTTTTAATGTTAATTTGTTGTCATAAACAAAAATAAATAAATGTGTGTACATACAACTGAAATAAAATGTAAAAACTTACAAAAATAAATAGTAGTTCAAATAATTATCTATCTATCTAGATAGATAGATAGATAGATAATATATATATATATATATATATATATATAAATATAATAGTACTCATATTAAAGAATGAGATTAAGAGAAAATTTTAATTATATTATTTGTGTTTTTTATTATTATTACTTTAATGTATATTTTGGTAAATATATAAATAAATTTTAAAAAACACAAAGTGAGGGAAATAGTGTGCAACTGAAATAAATTTAAAAACGTAAACTTATTTTATTTTAGTTAGTTGCCAAGGCTTGAAGTACTAGATTAAAGTAAAACTAAAAGAGAAATAAAACAAAAACAACAACAATATTACTAAAACTTTAACTAAAAATTAAAATGAAAATGGAAAATACAAAAATAAATAGTAAGTCAAATAAGGGAAATAAAACAAAATCAACAGCAAAATCACTAAAATTTTAACTATAAATTAAAATGATTTTTTTTAGTCATAGTCATTTTTAGTTATAATAAAAAATGAGTGGCTGTGTCAACTTTTGCCTGGCAGTGTATATTAATTCTTTTATTAATGCTTTATTAACCGATTTATATGTCTTTCATCATCATCTATTCATTAATACAAAAAGTCAGGCATTTTTAATTTAGTTAAAGATAAGCAATTAACTTTTTTATCATTTAAAGGTTATGTAAGTGCTTTCAGCTCCGTCTCCAAAATCACATCCTCTTAAGACATGTAAGCAAACCCAGTGTCAGCAAAACTTAAAAACGCAAGTTGATTGACATGCAGAGAGCACTTCTGATTGGCTAAAAGGCATCAAAGAGATGGTGTGATTTTTCAAGATGCCTGTTTGAGTGAAATCTGTCAGGTAGTGGATCCATTAATGTGAGGTATTACAACAATGTTTACATGAGACCCTGACAACTGAGAAACTGTAATCAGCGTGAGGATTAATGTTGTTAAACAGGTTTGTTAAACAGGTGCAGTGATCTATTCAATGTGGTGAGGTCAAAAGATTGTTGAAGAGAACAGAAACGCATTTCATTTTATTACTGCGTTTGCTGAAGGCGTGATCGGTCACATGACCGAGGCACATGCCAGATCCCAGATTAACGGTAATGATTTGGAATGGATTTAATCCCATAGAATAAGAGTGATTTCACAGTCCTTAAATCATTATTGTGCCTTTTAGGTTAGTTAACGTAGCATGATTATGTAGAATAAGTTTGCGCTAATCAAATATCCACCCTAAGCAAACACTTGACGTGTGAGTGTGTTGAAAGGAGGCCAGTATGATTTCTCCAGTTTCACGTCCACACCCTATAACGGTCGTAACATGATTACCGTTCATGTTCAGACACAATGGATCTTAGCGCACAATGGATAATGGTGTTTTTAAATAATCAAGTTGCTAATAGCAACTAATCTATACACAGCATGCCTCCTAGAGTAGAAGTCGATTAGACTTTATTATATTGCGCTGCTGATGTTTGACACACAAATTTAGGGACCGTATTCTTGATAGCAACAGTCATTGATTCATTGTTGAATCCAATCAACCTTGATGTTTGATTTCATTCCAATATTTCATTTGCTTATTAATTCTGATATTGATTCAACATTGAATCAGAGTTATTTTAGCACCATTGAGATAGCATTCTAGTTAATGTTTTTAATTTTTTTTTAATATTTATATAAATATATATAGAAATTTATGTAATACATATTTATATACATTTATTTTTATATATTTTATTTAAAATTTTAATAATTTTGTTGTGTTTTTGTCACTTTTATCAGTTTTATTAGTATTTTTATGTAGTTATCTTTTTTATTTTAGTTTTATGTTTTTTGGTACATTAAGTTAAATTAAATGAAAATGAGAAATGTTGCCTTAGCTTGAAATAAAATAAGTTGAAATGTGTTTTATATAAATGTATTTTATTTAATTTCAGTTAACGTTTATTTTCTGTCAAGTAGCTGTTTTATTATTTAATTTTTTAGTGTATAAATTTGGTATTAAATAAATAACTTGCTATGTAAGTTGCTTTGGATAAAAGCGTCTGCTAAATGCATAAATGTAAATTAGATTTAAGCGTTTGTAACGCCAGGATCGCGATATGTGAAAACTGAGCATCTGTTTCTCTTGTGAGCCGCACGACAGCACAGGCAGAGATCAAAGAGAATCAATGAACAGAGGAAAAACACATGACCCAGCCCTCTCTGAGCGCGCTCCGTACGGCGTTTGCGCGGCCCAGCCAAAGAGCCGTAATCAGATCCACCGTGGGACAACAGGACATTTGACCCGACGTCCAGAAGTCGGCTTGAACTCGACCGACTCCCCGAATTAAAGGCTACAGAAATATTTAGGTCTTCCAAAGTCAGTGGGGTATGAATTTGGCTTTTAATGCATAACATCTTCCGCCTTAGCAAACAGGGAGAGAATGAAAAATACGAGTAAAAACAAAAGACGTTCCAGGCCTTGGGCTCTGCGTGCACAGTAGTCATGAACTCTTCGGATTGTGTGGGTGTTGGTCTGATTTTATTGGCAATAATACACACTCACACACATTCATCAGAGTTGTGCATTTTTGGAGTGATTCTTGTTGATTTTAGGTCTGAAATAAAGAGGAATAACATGTCAGGGCAAGACCTTGAATTCCTCTCTGAGGTTCTCATTGCTAACTGGCAGCAACTGAGCCAGTTTTGTACTTCACGCATGTGTCTTAAATAATCAGGAAGTGTAAGCATGTGTGAATGAACAGGACAGATATACAGGATGGTGGACGATCGCTCCACACCTGTCCTATAATTGCATAGCAGCTAACTTTTAAATCTTTACTCACTCATTGCATTAGATATCAAACCAAGTGCCATTTAGTGTCACTTAGTGTCACCTTTCTGACCAACTTTTAACTGCTCAAGGTGATTTTAAAGCTTCACTTTTGTGGTGATGCGAATGCTAATGCTAAATTGCCTGTTGAATGCTCTTTGTGGCTTTTAATGTTTATGTTTTGTAGTTAAATACATCTTAAATGACATTTACACTTATTTTGTTCATAATCAGATCAGTTTTTGATCAGTAAAAACAGTCTTCAAGTGTACTAGATGTATGAAGTTCACTCATGAGTTACCACGGGTGTAGTTTGTCATATTAGAAAGTATCCAAATCTAATTTTGAAAAGCATATCTATATTAACCTAATATGCTTCTTTCTGTAGAAGTGTTTTGCTTGAAAAGTGTAGTTGTGTGATCTTTTCGGCCCACCGTTATGGTTTGTTTCTCCCCTTCTGGTGTCTGAGAATTTGCTCTGGGATAAATTGAGCTGTGACTGTTTTTCCAGTCCGAAATTCCTCTGTGTTTCCACGGCGGTGCTGTTAGACACATTAAATGCAGTTCTGTGGCTTCAGGTCAGTTATTCTTTGTGCTATTAACATTCATTTCACCTCAAACACTGAGAGAAAGCACAGATCATGTTTCTGACTGCAATTAGCATCATGCTATCCTATATAGTATTATATTCAGTTTGTCTGTGGTGTCAGATTTGTCTAATTTAATGAAATATCACAAATATGTTGTTGCATATCAAGAGTATGAAGATCTACAAAGATTTGAAGTAACTTGCGTAGAGAATGTTAGCTTTGCAGGCTAACTGGTTAGCTTGCTTACGGGAAATGCTACAGAATGTTACATTTTGCTTTATTTAAAAACTCGAAATGTGATTATGTAATTCAAAAGACAGTATTCTACTGGCTAATACTATATACATCAATAAGTTGTATGGCTGTATGGACTAAAATACCCCCAGAAAATAATTTAGGGGTCTACTGGAGTTAGGATTTGACATGTTTTCCATTAGAAAGCCTCCAGACATTCCCTCAGAGTAAACAGAAGCCATATATACTAGCGTTTATATAGGGAAACAAATAAACAGATCAGTCACTGACCACAGAAATTATGTACAGACAGTTTATGGATGTTCATCTTCCTCTTTTAATGGCTTTGTTAGGACCTTAGCATACAAGCAATGAAGTTTGTTTGAAAGCATGCTTGAAAATACAGAACAAGAGGAATTCACTTTATTCCAGTCGTTCATGGTGTATGTTAATGTTTAGCATGTCTACGGTCCATTAGTGATCAAATCAGATTAACCCAACTTTCAAAGCTTTGCTTGCTGAGCATTACAAAGTGTGGAAAACCAGATGTTTGAAATGACAGAAATGTGTACATGACATTGATAATGATATGTTGTGATTGGACTTGTGATAGTGCTTGTGCAAATTGCATAGGTTTGCATCAGGCTCGCAACATGTCCTTTTTTCATTTAAATAAACATCAAAATGAAGGATTTTATAAGAAATCTGTCATATTGAGCATGGCTTTGTTGAATTCAGTCTTGTATACTTGTGTGTGTTTGAGTGAACAGAGAGTATGTGTGGTAGAGGTCAATGCTGGGTTGTGCCTGGTACTTCTGGACGCTTGTTCCTGTCCCTGGGAAATTCGCCCTATTATTTCATTTTCCCCTAGATTAAAGGAATGCATCTTGGAAATTGTTCTTTTTCTTTACTCTTTGTAACTTTAACTTATCACAGCTCACATATACTTCAACGTCTATTCAGTATCCAGCAATTTGGCTTGTCCTAATGAACGACAGCTTGAACTACACTGGTATTCAGAGGTTAGCTAATAATAACAGAGGTCATGTACATATCATTTGCATACAGAGTAACTATGGTTTAAATGTTGTATATTCATATGAGATGAAGATTCCTAACAGTAGCCTAATAAAACCTGTTATTTTAAACTGTATGTGGATTGCTATGTTAAGATCACAGCTTTATCTTATATTGTAACGCATTTATACATTCATCAGCAACTAACAACAGTTGCTTTAGCGTGATGTTTTTGTACATGCTTTGGTAAATCATAATTATGACATAAAATCTCATAATTATGACATAAAAAGTTGAAGAAGAATAAGGCGGCGGCATAATTATATGATAAAATCAAAATTGCACAAATGTCATAATCATGACATAGAAAGTCAACATTATGAGATAAAAAATAATAATTATTAGGTAAATCTACATTATAAGATAAAGTCATTATGATATAAATCTACTTTAAAAGATACAAAGTCATAATTGAGATAAAGTAAAATAATAAGATAAAAAGTCATTATGAGATAATCTAAATTATAAGATAAAAGACATAATTCTGAGGTAATTCGAAATTATAAGATAAAAGGTCATAATTGAGATCATTCTAAATTATAACATAAAAGGTCATAATTATGAGAGAATTCTAAATTATATGATAAAAAGTCATAATTATAATTCTAAATTAAGACAAAAGTCAGAATTATGAGATAATACTAAATTATAAGATAAAAAGATATAATTATGATCTACTTCTAAATTATAAAAGACATAATCGTGAGATAATTCTAAATTATAAGATAAAAAGACAATTATGAGAGAATTCTTAATTATAAAATTAAAAGACATAATTATAAGATACTTTTAAATTATAAGATAAAAAGACATAATTATGAGAGAATTCTAAATTATAAGATAAAAGACATAATTATGCGATAATTCTAAATTATAAGGTAAAAAATCATAATTATGAGATAATTCTAAATTATAAAATAAAAAGACATAATTGTGAGATAAAAACATTTGACATTTTATGCCATAATTATGACTTTTTATCTCATAATTTTGACTCATAATTTGACATTTTTGTATGTCATAATTATTGCATTTTTGACAGTATGTCATAATCTCCACTTTCTTAATTTCAATTTTGACTTTTTGTCTCAATTTTAACTTTGTCAAAATTTCAATTCTTTATAATTTCTTTAATTTTAATTTAGTTATGATTTACCAAAGCATGAGATAAAAAGTGAAAATTGTGACAAAATGTTGACTTTTTAATTTCATGATTATGAGAGTATGTCATAATTTAGACCTTCTATCTCATAATTATTAATTTTTAATATCATAATTTTCACTTAGCATGTCATAATTTCAGTCTTTTTTAACTATAATTGAAATTTACCAAAGCATGATTTGTTTTCTTATGAATCAGAAATGGGCTTCCATACCTCAGGACACAATGCTACAAAAAGTGTAGAAATAGTCCATTTTACAACACTTGGTTAGAAATGATTTCTAAAAATAAATATGTATTTAAACTGACATCGTTTAAAGTTGGCATGAAATCAAAATTGAATATTCTTATTTTTTTAATTGAAATGCACTTCATTATTTTTTTTAAAATTCATGTGCCCTCGTAAATCTTTAATCAAACATGTTAACTTCCCCTCCCCCTCAAAACGACTCCTCTAGTCTTCTGGTCACGAGTGATGGCGCAGGGGCGGAGCTAGTGACGTAAGGGGTAAACGCTGGGATAAACGACAGGGGAAGAGCTGAAGCTGATGCTTCACTTTATTGCACTGACACCAGTCATAAGGGAGTACGTTACCCTTAAACACTGAAAAGATATTAGGATATTACGAGAACATTACTCTTAGGACATCGCAAACTAATTTGTTTCATGAATATGACTTGATGGAGGACGTGCTCAGTCATTCAGGCAATCTCTCTCTCTCTCTCTCCCTCTCTCTCGCGTGCGCGCTGTTTAGGCATGTTTTGTGCTGTTGATCGTGGTCGTCATCCCTAATAAATAACTCATTTATTCATGCTTGGGTGTCGGCGGTGAATCCAGTGGTGAGAAATCCCCCACCACTAACTGCAATCTGGCATTTCAGATCTGCCTCCATTTTGTTAGTAACGCCCCAACTTCCAACGATCCAATCAATTCTCGAAGGACGAAATCAAGTCCCGCCCTCTCATTTCAGATGCCGTTTCACTCGGATAAACGTCACAGTAGAGAAAAAAAGACAGTCGCAACTTCTGTTTCATGCCGACTTTAAGGGGCATAATATTGTCTTATTTTAGATGCTCGGTGTGGGAATGCAAACAAGAGGCCTTTGCATACAGACTCTGGGCTTTCATTTGACTGTACTCATCTGTTCTTTGTGGTGTTTGCGCAGTGGGTTGTAAATGGTCATTCTGTGAGCTGAAAAGAAATAAAGTAATAATAAATGCTGTGTATCCAATCTCAAACACAAAGAACACAGGGCCAGACTTCCTGTGTCAGATTACAGGTGTGTACAGCACTGTCAAACACTGACCTCTGATCAGCCATTGACGCTAGGATATCTAATCCGTCATGCTGTCTCTGATAATCTCTGGCTTTCTGTCCTCTGTGCTGCAGATGGACACAGCATGTGATGATTTAGTGAATCTGTTGGTTCACATCTGCAGATTTACGCGTATCTCTATGTGAGTTGTGTGACTTGTTGAGTGGTTTGTTCTGTCACAACAGGACGTGAACACTTAGAACCGGTTAAACTGGAAACGTGAAACAAATTTGAGACAAAAGCCACTTTCATCTGACAAGTGAGATCAGAGATTCACTGAGCCGTGACTGTAAACATTTAAATAGAATTTCTTGATTTTTGCTTATATTGGAGTCTTGTTTGGCCTTTGCAATGTAGAGCAGGTGGTGCATAAAGTATGATTTAATTGGATTTAATCAGTATCTGCAATTCTGTACATTTTTAGAAAGTACTGTGTAAAACGTGTTTAAAATTGTGTATATTTATGTATATGTGCACTATATACAATACATTTTTGTATAATTTGTTTAATAAATACTACATAATATATAGTACATATACATATACACACACACACACACACACACACACATATATATATATATATACAGTGGGTACGGAAAGTATTCAGACCCCCTTCACTTTTTTCAATTTTGTTATGTTGCAGTCTGATACTACAATTGTTTAAATTCTTTCTCATTACTCTACACTCTGTCCTTTATAATGACAAAGTGAAAACAGAATTTTAGAAATGTTTGTAAATTTATTAAAAAGAAAAAACTGAAATATCACATTTACATAAGTATTCAGACCCTTTACTCAGTACTTAGCTGAAGCACCTTTGGCAGCAATTACAGCCTCGAGTCTTTTTGGGTATGACGCAACAAGCTTTGCACAACTGGATTGGGGGAATTTCTGCCATTCTTCTTTGCAAATCCTCTCAAGCTCGGTCAAGTTGGATGGGGACCGTCTGTTGACAGCCTTTTTCAGGTCTCTCCAGAGATGTTCGATAGGGTTCAAGTCAGGGCTCTGGCTGGGTCACTCTAGGACATTCACAGAGTTGTCCCTAAGCCACTCCTGTGTTGCCTTGGCTGTGTGCTTAGGGTCATTGTCATGTTAGAAGGTGAACCTTCGGCCCAGTCTGAGGTTCTGAATGCTCTAGACTCGGTTTTCATTAAGGCTATCTCAATATTTTGGTGCATTGAGCTTTTCTTCTACTCTGATGAGTTCCTCAGTCCCTGCCGCTGAAAAACAGCCCAACAGCATGAGGCTGCTACCACCAAACTTTACTTTTGGGATGGTACTCTGCAGGTGATGAGAAGAGCCGGTTTCCTTCAAACATGATGCTTAGAATTGAAGTTCATCAGACCAGGTAATCTTGTTTCTCAGAGTCTGAGGGTCCTTTAGGTGCTTTATTGCAAATTCCAAGTGTGTTTTCATGTGTCTTCACTGAGGAGAGGATTGAGTTTGGCCACACTGCCATAAAGCCCAGATCGGTGGAGTGTTGCAGTGATGTTTGTCCTTCTGTAGGTTTCTCCCATCTGCATATATGATCATGGAGCTCAACTAGCGTGACCACCAGGTTCTTGGTCACCAGTCTAGACAAGCCCCTTCTCCATCAATTGCTCAGTTTGGCTGGGGACCAGCTCTTGGAAGAGTCCTGGTTGTGCCAAACTTCTTCCATTTGAGAATTATGGAAGCCACTGTGCTCTTGGGAACCTTCAGTGCAGCAGAATTTTTTTTGTAGCCTTCCTCAGATCTGTGCCTCAATATAATCCTGTGTCTGAGCTCTGCAGGCAGTTCCTTTGACCTCGTGGCTTGGTTTTCGCTCTGATATGCATTATCAGCTGTGAGGCCTTTTACAGAGAGGTGTGTGCCTTTCCAAATCATGTCCAATCAATTTAATTTACCACAGGCGGACTCCAATCAAGGTGTAGAAACATCTCTGCAATGATCAAGAGACATGGGAGGCACCTGAGCGAAATTTCAAGTGTTGTTGCAAAGGGTCTGAATACTTATGTAAATCTGATATTTCAGTTTTTCATTTTAATAAATTTACAGACATTTCTAAAATTCTGTTTTCACTTCATCATTATGAGGTACAGAGTGTAGATTAATGAGAAAAAAAATGAATTTAAACAATTGTAGTATCAGGCTGCAACATAACAAAATTGAAAAAAGTGAAGGGGGTCTGAATACTTTCCGTACCCACTGTATATATATATATATATATAATATATTTCTGTCAGGACCACTATCGTCAAAGATGACTGACAATTAGCATACAGTTACAGGATTGGCGGTATGGTTCTGTTCTGGGCAAGAACTCCCTGTGCATCAATGCAGTCTAGCAAGGATAGAGCAGGGAGAGCAGCAATAATCCCCCAAGGTAAACAGAACAGAACAACAAATATATTGCAGATATCATTAGGTACAATAATTTAATGTACATTATAGAAATTAGTCTGATTCAAGGAGAATCAGAAGGCTGAATCCTGACTGACAAGAGTCAGCTGATGCGAGCTTGACTAACATGACCTGCCAGAACTAACGCTAACGCTAGATATACACACACACACACACAATTATTATTATTATTATTATTATTATTATTATTATATTAAATATAAATTGTCAATTTTAACTACCACTTTGTCTTTAAATTCATATTCTTTTTACTTATTTACTAATTATAAAAATATGGTATTAAAATTTATTATATACATTTTATTTTATTATATATATATATATATATATATATATATATATATATATATATGTTGCATTATATATACAGGTGCATCTCAATAAATTAGAATGTCGTGGAAACATTTTGTTAAATGTGAGCCAAAATCATCACAATTAAAAGAACCAAAGACTTAAACTACTTCAGTCTGTGTGCACTGAATTTAATACATGAGTTTCACAATTTGAGTTGAATTACTGAAATAAATGAACTTTTCCACGACATTCTAATTTATTGAGATGCACCTGTATATGTGTGTGTGTGTGTGTGTGTGTGTGTAAATTTTAACCACAACTTTGCAACATTATATTCTCTGTTGACTCATTTTAATAATTATAAAAATATATGTTAATATATATGTGTTGTATTATTTAATAAGTAATTAATATTTATATATATGTAAATTTTAACCACAACTTTGTCTGTAACATCATGTTCTCTTTTTTAAACATTTTAATAATTATAAAATTGTTATGATGTTATTAAATATATGTAGTTTTATTTAATTATTTAAAAGCAAGCATTTTTTTTTTTTTTTAGTCTTTCTTTCTTTCTATTTTCTAAATCAGTCTAAGCCTTGGATATCAGTTGCCTAGTGGTTTCCTTATGTGCAAAAATTTGGTAAATTAAAAGTCTTTTGCTAAAAATGTGCAAAATTAAAAGTTATTAAGTCAGTGTCATTGCTAGTGGTTTGAGCATATTGCTACAATATTTTTAAACTTCTGTCTCTTTCGCTTTCTTTTAGGTGCTTTTGCAAAGGTGAAGGAGTCTCAGCGTATGAGCGACGAGGGGAAGATGGACCAAGAGGAAGCGAATGGCATTCGTAAACGCTGCAGGACTGTGGGTTTCGCCCTGCAGGCCGAGATGAACCACTTCCACCAGCGGAGGGAGGTGGATTTTAAAGAGATGATGCAGGCATATCTCCGCCAACAGATCGCCTTCTACCAGCGTGTAGGTCAGCAATTAGAGAGAACCCTTCGCATGTACGATAACCTCTAGAGCCTTTGGCCTCTGGACTGTAATGGAGATACAACATTCCTGTGGACGGATATACAAGGGGGTTTTTTGACCCCTGAAATTGGAATTTTCTAATTCCAGACAGGATTTTTTTTTTTTTTGCAAGAGAAACAGGACATTCTCGCTTCTGCACTTAAAAATGTCACTTTTAACCCCAGAAACCAACAATACAGTTGCCTTTGATAAACTATTCATTTATATCTTCATGTTTTGAATTTTATTTAAATATCTGTTCAATGATACACTTTTTCCATATTTTTTACTTCAACTCACAGAGTCAGGTGTGCGAATGATGTTACCTGTGCGTTAGCGGGTGCAGACACTAATCAGACTCCAAAAACAGTCTGGTCATGTGATGCAAGTTGTTTACACCATAGTTTGCCAAAAAACACAGTTATTTCTTTAAAAAAGCAAATTGTGACACTTATTCAGCCACAATGCAAAAAAAGTGTCAAATGCTGAACGGTTTTTGCACAGTGAGTCCGAAATTTTTGCACATTAAAAAGTAAATACAACCTCACGTTGTGTCAGTCACGTTTACACACTGCTTCCGAAACTTTCGTCCGTCAGTAAAAAAATTCAGATCGGGGTCGATTTTCTGCATTTTTCGCATCCGTAACAAGCATTTTGACTTAGTGTGCAAGGTTTCCATGTTTGACGATAATGAAAACGAAAAAACGCATAGGAAAATTTCGGATTCAATGTGCAAAGACCTTTAGATATTTATGGTTTGTGTGTGTTGCTCCGCCCACACAGAAATCTCATTGGTCCAAAAGCCTTGCATCACTGCAAGAAATTTTTTTTCATTTAGTATTTTTGTCTTGTTTTCTGGTACAAATATCTAAACACTTGATAAGCAAAATGAAAAAAGTATCAAAATTAAGTGAGCAAAAACTCACTTTATTTTGATAAATATTTTAGGAAACAAGTAATTTTGCTTTTCAAGTAAATGTATCTTGATTTAAGAATGTTTAGATATTTGTACTGGAAAACGACGGAAATACTAAGAACAATTTTTGCATCAAAATAACTTTAAATTAAATTTATTACATGGTCTAATTGGCTTGGATTCGTTGTTTTGCGGAACATTTTGCTTTCAGTGATGACAGAAAGGTGATTTGACGCTTGAAAAGTTCAATTCAACAAATTTGCTTGGACTAGATGAGCAAGAAATAAACCCACATAGCAGGTTCATGTGGCTTTTGCTAACTTCCAGGAAGTTTAATCGGATAAAATGTTAATCCAGCTCCCCTTCAGGCGCAAGAAGATTCCTGAGTTTACGTGAAACTTACGGGTCTGATTTGATACAGTGATCAGATGTGACAGTCATATGATATTCATCAGTGATTCAGATGAATAACACCAGGATTCTTCGGCATCATAATTCGTGGTCCGGTACTAATTTTTCCAAGTGTTCTAAGTGTATTAAGACAAAACATGTTGTTTTGAATCCTTGGACAAGAATCCCCACCCAGAGACTCTGTATATCAGATGGAAACACTTCAGTATTAGCATTAGAATTTAGCCTAAATTTTTGTTCAGGGTGTTTCTAAAGCAAAAGGGAGCTCTTATCCTCCTCTTCTCCTTTTTGTGTGCCCTCAGGAAAAACTTGAGAGGACTTTGAGCTTATGTTAATGGTTTTGTTTTAATTTCCTCAGAAGTAGGCTAATCTTTATTTTTAGTTTTAGTTGCTAGGTTTAAGGGGTACAGAGGTTTGTGTAAATCGCAAGGCTGCGATCTAAGTTGACTCTGTGGTTAAGAGTTGTGATTTTTACAATGCTTTTGGTTTAACTGTACAACATCTCAAGTTTCAGATTGTAAACTTGGATGTTTACTGTTTGCACATTTAGTTACTGAGGACCAAAATGTAAACCTTTGGGTTTACTGATGTTTTGCTTTATACATGTTAAAACTAGAGCAGATTTTATGGAAGCCGTTTCCTTTAAGGAATAAGATAATAAAAAGTAACTGCGACTTATCTCACAGTTCAGACTTTTTCTCACAATTCTGAATTTATATCTCGCAATTCTGACTTTTTATAAACTCACAGTTGTAAATTATGCAAGATATGAACTCGCAATTCTAAGAAAACAAATGTGAGAGAAAAAGTTGCAATTTTTCTATTTTTTTTTTTTATTCTGTGGTGGAAACAAAAAAAGTTGGAATTGCGAGATTTAAACATAATTTTGAGAAAAAATTCAGAATTGTGAGATTTAAACTTCTAATTCTGAGAAAAAAGTCAGAATTGTGAGATTTAAGCTCATAATTCTGAGGAAAAAGTCTGAATTCTCAAGCAATGTATTAATAAATAATAGTCAACATGAAATCAAAATCAACCTTGTTTACTTTCTTAATATACACAAATGCCATTTTTCAATAGATAAACATACATTTTCCTCTTTCAGTGTTTTTTTTTACCCCAAAATATGTTGCGTTATGAATGCATTTCAAACTGCATTTCATGTTGACTTTAACATGAACAATCTGAAGAATATTTTTAAGAACTGACCGGTCTTGTGGTTTGCAAAAAAGTTGTGTTTTAGTGTCCAGATGTCTATGTGCCCACAGAAGGAAATCGTTCATAGTTTTCAGTTAAAGCAGCGCTGAGCGATCCCGTAGGGGATTTCTTTTCTGGTAAATGGGAAAAAATGCACATAAACAAAAAAATCTCCTGCTTTTAATTCTCTGGAAAACCTTGGAACGTAAATAGACTGTGTGTTGGGGGGTGCGTGTGTCCACTTGGCGACTTCCCTCACATTCCGGGATACAGCTGAGCTCAAACGCACAGCAGAATTCCTCACGATTTAGTCATACCAAAGCAAAGACGGTTTTCCATGACTAATCCAAATATTAGATTTGCTTAATGATCTTTTCGCGCTTTGTAGCGGCAGTGTCACATCTGAAGATGGATTGCACACATTCTAAGAGAAATAGATGTTTTAATGAGCTGAAATATCAAGAAATTAAGAACAACAACTGCAGAAATGGACACAAAAGGTTTCTTGGGGAACGGCAGACCTCACACGGATGATTTTGGACACTTTTAGGACGTGTGAGGCCACGTCCAGCACATTGCTCTGTGTTTACTCACTGTAAGGAGGACAGTAGAATTTATATGTGTAGATTTTACACTTTTTACACATTCTGGTGTTCAACAGGGGATCTGAATAAAGAGATCTCAAAATGGATTCATTGTCTTTTTTCTCTTTTTTCATTTTCATTTTGTAGGGGCCTTTTGTTTTATGAAAACTTTCTTGACTGGCACAGATTTGTGAGTAATTGCATGCTGTTACAAACCGGTCAATAAAATGGCACTGAAGTAGCAACGCCAAAAACATCACCAGACAAAAATACAACATAGCCTTTTTAGTTAACTCATTAGGGAACATGTGGACACATACTCATTTTCATATAAAATATATAATTATTAAAAATTACCAACATCACAGGCAGTATAAAACTATGACATACTTGTGTAAGTCTTAAGATTGTAAACAACAAAACAACAAAATTAGACTTACAGATTAAGTTCTATCAAGGTTTCCTCAATGTGTAAAACCATCAAACAACTTCTGAAAAATTTAAAATGATATAATCATATTTTTTGAGTTAAGATTAAACATTAAGTTTGGCAAGATTTATGCTTTAAACAAGAATGATTTATCTATATATCTCATGTTATTTTTTTTTTATTAAATATTAATGTATATTATGTTAAATCAATTACATTTTAATTCTATATAGCTCATATGGATTTATTTATATTAAACTCATTATATACATATTACATACTATAATTACACAGGGAAAAAAAATAATACATCAACTTAAATACATTAATTTACACCAACAAATTGAATTTGGTAATACTTTACCTAAAGCCTTTATGTATAGTGCATTATAAAAGTAGTTTTAATGCATTAATTATGCCTTGTAATGCACCTTATAATGCATTGTAAAATCTCATGAATAATTGTAACCACAGTTATTACATTATAACAATTATCAATTCATTGTTACACTATGCATTTTAAATTCGGTTATAATTATTTACGACAAGATATAATGCACATTATGAATAATTATAAGGCAGTATGCCCTCTAATAACTCTTTACAATGCATTATACATAAAGGCTTTAAGTAAAGTGTTACCATGAATTTTTATGGATTAAATCAGTTAGAAGTAGCTCTTTTGGGTAAAAATTTCAGGATGCCGATCTTTACAGTGTACATAATATTTTTAATATGCATTTTTATCACTTTAAAATATATATTAAATAAACAAAGCTTGCCTTGTAAAATTTAGCTTCATTATAAAATGCAGTTTTTCAATTATTTATTTTATTCCAAAACATAAAGCAATCAAATACGTCTCTATCAATGTTTATTTCTGAAATGTGGGATGGCTCAGATATTGTTTAAACATAAAAGGTGACTTAAAATCTGTTCATTATAATTCCCTTAAATGATAAAGTGTAAAACACATTTCTCTGGACACATTTAAAATAAAAAACATTCTTAGCCTGAACAAGATTCCTCTGGAGGTCACAGCTTTAGGACGCGGAGGAATTTTAGACAGATCCGAAAACTGCCAGCCATCTTGTGTGCAGATGAGCAGCTGATATAACGGGGGGAAAAACTGGGGAAAATGCCTAAAAAAATGATAGGAATTAGATAATAGCACTCATGATTCAAGAAATCCTAATTCTTTTTGATTAAATGGGATTAACAGTACAATAATACAATGATAATGAGCTTTAAGTTATTTATGAGCATTTACGAGATTTATTTTCCGAACAAATGTAGGTTCGCTCTCACAAAAGCCCTTCAGCCGAGTGTCTCTGGCTGTGACCCCTTAAGTGAACAGATCCATAAATACTGGCTTCAAAGTCTCTTGATGTTTCATCCAGAGCTCTCTTTTTTTTTAAAGAATTCCTCTGAATATAGGCCAAAGGTCTTTTGGCGTCTTAAAGTGGAATTATAGAGGAACTGTTTGAAACAGAAATCACACTGCAGGAGCATGGAGCAGCTGTCATTGTGATGTAATGATGATCCAATACTGTATGAAGAACGACAATTGATGTATGTGTGTGTCTGGCAATATAAAGAATGCCAGATGGTCATGTTCTCTTAACATGTGCTTAATATGGCCTTCCCACAGTTCTTTGCTGCTGGTCATGTTCTGAAGAGTTTCTTCTGTACATGACGAAAAAAAAAAAAGTAAATAAAGTAAATGTAAATATATATATATATATATATATATATATATATATATATATATATATATATATATATATATATATATATATATATATATCAGCCTTTACTTCAAAATTTCATGTTTAAATAAGTGTGTCACTTGCTCTTTCTTTGTAATTATTTGTAAAATTAAAATTTCTGAGTCAAAATTGTAAATCCTGAATCAAATTTTTTACAGTGTAATGGTCTTTGCACACTGTCTCCAAAATTTTCGCATGCGTTTTTTTTTTATTATTATTATTTTGTATTCATCATCGTTACGCACAGAAACCTTGCACACCGAGTCAAAATGCTTGCTACGGATGTGAAAAATGCAGAAAATCGAACCTGATCCAAATTTTTTTATGACGTGAGGTCGTGAAAATTTCGGACAAAAATTTTGGACTCAGTGTGCGATGACCTTTTTTCTTTATCTTTATGTATTTTAAATATTTTGGAAAAAGTCTTTGCACGCTGAGTCCGAAATTTTGGCATGTTAAAAAATAAATACAACCACGCATTGTGTCAATCACATTTACACACTGTCTCTGAAACATTCGTCCGTCATAAAAAAAAAAAATTGGATCAGGTTTAATTTTCTCGTTTTTCGCATCCGTAGCAAGCATTTTGAGAGGTGTTTTGACAATTCAGAGCCACCGTACAAGCGAATGCCAAAATCCAGAATGGCGCCTGACAAGTTGATCCGCTTCGTCTCGCAGCACAAAGCGCTGTAAAGGTCCTTGCACACTGAGTTCATAGAAATTGGTGGTCTTCTTTTTAATATGTGGCTCCAGTATCTCTAGCAAAACATCAAACTGAGCCACTGCCATCCTGAATTAAACTTTGAATCGGCCGTGATAATCCCGCAGCTCCTTAATAAAGAGGTGGAACTCTCCTTCCTCTCTACGCAATCTCAGGATTGGATGGACCCAATATTTCCTCTTTCTAAAAGAGAGGACAACAAAATCATCCTCACCGCTTGAAGTCTCCATTTTGGATTGTTTTGCGAATTTTTTTTGCAACGGATTAATTAATACGCATCGGACGAAATTTTTAGGATGACGAATATGGAAAAACGCATATAAACGCATATAAACTCATTGTGCAAAGACCTCTAATCTTTAATTTTAAGATTTATCATGTTTAATCAAACTGTTAAAAAAACCCTTCATTTACAACTAGTATTAATATTTGGGAAAAATATTTCAAAATATACAGAATATTTTCAGTATCGTAATTGCTTTGGATAAAAAATGTACTTATGCTATAGGAAAAAAAAAATCTTTAATACGTCACAAAATCATTATCAAACTTAAGATGTGCAACAGAGTGCTGTGGCGACATCATTCGCCTTATTTTAATTTATTTATGATTTATCAATGTTTTCCCATAGTCATTCTGCAGAAACCTTGAAGTCAAGATGAAGATGTCGTAATAAACATAATCCATATATATATATATATATATATATATATATATATATATATAAACACACACACACAGTATCTCACAAAAGTGAGTACACCCTCACATTTCGGCAACTATTTATTTTAGTATATCTTCTCAAGGGACAATACTATAGAAATGAAACATGGATATATTTTAGAGTAGTCAATGTGCAACATGTATAGCAGTAAAGATTTACTGTCCTCTGAAAATAACTCAACATACAGCCATTATTGTCAAAAAAGGTGGCAACAAAAGTGAGTACACCCTAAGTGATAACAGCCATATGTCGTTTAACCATGCAAAGCCACATGTCCTATTCATCATGTACATATTTTTGTCTGCTTGACAGGACTATACAAATTTGTGTATCTTGTATTAGAGCAGTTAAAATTTGGTGCTTTGAGTACAATTCTCTCATACTGACGACTGGATGTTCAACATGGCACCTCATGGCAAAGAACTCTCTGAGGATTTGAGGATTAGAATTGTTGCTCTCCACAAAGATGGCCTAGGCTATAAGAAGATCAGTAACACCCTGAAACTGAGTTACAGTACAGTGGTCAGGGTCACACAGAGGTTTTCCAAGACGGGTTCCACTCGGAACAGGCCTCGCAAGGGTCGATCAAAGAAGTTAGGTTCTCACGCTGTGCGTCAGGAGCAGAAGCTAGCTTCAAAAAACAGACGCATGAGTGCTGCCAGCATTGCTTTAGAGGTTGCAGAATGGAAGGTCAGCTTGTCAGTGCTCAGATCATATGCCACACACTGCAACAAGTCGGTTTGCATGGCCGTCGTCCCAGAAGGAAGCCTCCTCTGAAGCTGGCTCACAAGAAAGCCTGCAAACAGTTTGCTGAACACAACCTGTCCAAGAGCATGAGTTACTGGAACCATGTCCTGTGGTCTGATGAGACTCAGATAAACTTGTTTGGCTCAGATGGTGTCCAGCATGTGTGGTGACGCTCTGGTGAGGAGTACCAAGAAAATTGTGTCTTGCCTGCAGTCAAGCATGGTGGTGGTAGCATCATGGTCTGGGGCTGCATGAGTGCTGCTGGTACTGGGGAGCTGCGGTTCATTGAGAGAAACATGGATTCCAACATGTACTGTGACATTCTGAACCAGAAGATGATGCCCTCCCTTCAGAAACTGGGTCGAATGGCATGGAGTGGAAGAGGATGCCAGCAACAACCTGTGCAGCTCTGGTGAATTCCATGCCCAGGAGGATTAAGGCAGTGCTAGATAACAATGGTGCCGCTACAAAATATTGGCACTTTGGACACAGTTTTGACATGTTCACTTAGGGTGTACTCATTTTTGTTGCCAGTTATTTGGACAATGATGGCTATATGTTGAGTTATTTTTAGAGGACAGTAAATGCATGCTTCTATACAAGCTGCACATTGACTATAAAATATATCCAAGGTTAATTTGTGTAGTATTGTCCCTTGAGAAGATATACTAAAATTGTTGCTGAAATGTGAGGGGTGTACTCTTTTGTGAGATTCTGTACATATTTATATATATATATATATATATATATATATATATATATAGTGATTCATATTTACTTTGTGCTGTTTTATAAAGAGGGAGTAGGCAGTTACCAAACTCTGCAGATGTAGATACTGGATGAAGGCCAGATCGGAGAGCGAGCGAGAGAGAGGAGTATGAGGAAATGTTTGGACCACACCCCCTAATTGTGCGACCCTTCCCCTGACTCCACCCCTTGTCTTCAAGCCAAGCAACGTTCCCAGAAGACAACAGTCACTTCCTCAGAACACCGAGCCTACATTCCTCTCGTGCCTTCAGATCTCCTTAAACAACAAACTCAAAATGTCCTATTTTCTCAGTTTCTTTCTCAGTTTTTTCAAGTCTCATTTGAGGCATCAAGCATCTGTTAATCAAATCCAGTCAGAACTGAATACAGGACAATACTGGTGGACATCTCAACTCCCTGTTTTTTGATGGTTGCGTGAGAATGGAGGAGCCTCCTACAACATAACACACTAAAATCACACATGCCTGTGGAGAAATCTGTCATAGGGACTAAGAGTGACGCTGGTGCACACACAGCTACACACGCTATTCACATCCACATTAATGCCTCAGCAGTGAGATCATAGGACAATAAGATTCTAGAGCAGTGAAATGATTGAGCAGTGGGATCATAACAAGCAGTGAGATCATACAGCATTGAAATGCTGATACATGCAAAAAAGTGAGGCCATATAACAAGTTCTAGAGCAGAGGGATTCATGAGGAGTGAGGTTATAGAGCTGAGCACTTCTAGAGCAACAAGTTTGAGCAGAGCAGTCCTAGAGCGTTTAAGAAGTTTAAAAGTAGGGTTAAAAAAAAGCAGAGTGGTTACAGAGAAGACCATAAAACAGCAATTGTGAATTAGACAAGCACTGATGTTTCAAAGCGGAAGATTCTAGAGGAACAAAGTTAAAAAGCAGAGCGGTTCTTCTGCAGAAAGGCTAAAGAACGGGTCAGTTCTAAGCAAAGCGGATAAGTAGAGCAGTAAAGAAAAGCAGAACAGTTATAGAGAAGTAAGATTATAGAACAGGCGATTATGGAGGTGAAATGTTACAAAAGAGGTTGGTTTGAATGCATTAAGGTCACAGAACAGAGTAATGTAAGGGTAAGGACACTGACGCAGAAGAACTAGCGCTAAGGAAAGCCGACTATAGCGTTGCCTTTGTGGGAGCAAAAAAAGTTGCACTAGAATGCACCAGACAGACTATAGCTGATGGCCAACTAGCGTGTACACTCTGCGCTTGTGTGAGAGAACATAACTCTCCCGTACTAGCAGGTGGCAGTAGTCTGTATTCAGCATTCAAACAGGGAAACTAGAATAGCTAGAACTGTGGATATACAATATAAGCAGCGCTTGCTAAACTGTATAGCCAATTGGAGTTGTCTTTCTTACTGATGAGCTCCGCTGCTGATTCGAAATGCAGAATCGGTCGAAAAACAGCTGATGGCATCCGACTAGAGCTAATGGTGCGGAGCATACTGAAAAAACTAAAGCCGACCAATGCTCAAAAACCATCTGTCATTGCCCGACGGCCGACTGTCGGCTTGGTGTGTCCTGGGCTTTAAAGCAGTGATGTTAAAAAGCAGAGTAGCTAAGACAATAGAGCAGTAATGTAGAGCGGCAAAGTCTAAATAGAGCTGTTCTAGTGTAGTAAGTTTTTATATCAGTGATGTTAAAAGCAAATTAGCAATGTAGGTGAGGAAAAACTATGTGGGTATAGAGAGAAGTAAGATTATAGAACAGCGCAATTATAGAGCAGTAATGTTACAAAAGTAGAGTGTTTCTAGTCTAGAGCAGTGATGTTACAAAGCAGAGCAGCTTAGTTGAGCATTATAGAGCAATAATTGTTTTAATTAATTACAGTAAGGTCACAGAACAGAGCAATTCTAGAGAAAGTTATAGATAAGTATAGAACAGCACAATTCTAAAGTAGTAATGTTACAAAAGTAGAGCGGTTCTAGAGCAGTAAGGTCACAGAACAGAGCAATTCTAGAGCAGTGGGATTATATATCATTGCAAATTAAAAGTTAATGCTCTAGAACACAGAAAGCAGAGCGGTCGTCGCTCTATTTAAACCCTGACTCCAGTTTGAGTCAATAACATTCCTGCCAATGATCATCTGCCCTGTTATTTGCTGATAAAATACTGGGCGTATTATAGGAAAAACAGAGAGTGAGATACAGTAAATAGCCTAATCCTGCTGTGACAGGATGACAGAGCGAGACACAAACACATCTGACCTGCAAATAAACTTTACAGAGGGAAAACATTATTGGCAACAGTCATGCAATGTTTAGAGAACCCTTAAAAATAAAGCTCCTTCAGTGGTTGTTTGCAAACAATCCTTTTCTTATGAAGACCCGCGTTTCAACCATTTTGAGGTTGAAAAAAAAAAGTTCTTCATGTTACATCATATGTTGAGACTGTTTAAGTGCCTTTCCAGAGCTCATTCCTCAAACTAACGGTCTACCCAGACTGCATATCTTCTCTGTAGCATCCCTGAGAGCAGCAACTATGGAAACTAAAGTCCCTGCAGTTCAGAGACAATGACGACAAGTCTCAAATCACATACCCAGACATGTTGACTCTAACTAGGGCACTACACTTAATATTTCCTGCTGGCTGCTTTCACTCAGAGAATATTTAACTTCAACTACCCAATCATTTTTAAAACTATTAATGCATCAGACCATCGTAAACACATTTGACAATTACAATAGTGTTTCAACTAATTAAAAGCAAGATTGCCAGATGATTTCACAGATTCTGAGGTGACCTCAGATGGAAACATGGGTGTTGTAATAGCAGACTGGGTTGGAAATGTTAACACAGTTGCAGGATGTAAAAAACAGAACTGTGAGGCACATTTCACCCAGAAGGGACGAACAGAAGGAGAAGGGGCCCTTTCATATGATCTACACGTTTTGGGTCAAGGAAATATATCAACTGCAAATTTGCTTAGTTAATTAGTGCTGCTTGCTAAGGCAAGTACCCCTATTACTGTTGCTCATATGTACAGATACTGATTTTAACCCTAATTATTACACTATGGCTAGGTAGCCTACTGCAGCACTGATTCTGTATTTGTTTTGAAGTAAAGTGCAGTGATTTTTCTGCATGCACACACACACACACACACTCACTAGCACTGACACATCTGACCACTGACAAGAGAAAAAGAGAAAGAAAGAGAGAGAAAGCATGAACTCTGATGACCCTGCTCTTTTTTCTTGACCCTAACATCTGCCTTTTTTTCTCCAAGACTGAAAGACTCAGCAAACCACAAAGCTCTTCTGCATTTCTATGCAAATGTTTCTGCATTTGAAATGTGCAAGGCGGCAAAGCACCTGCATCTATTGACATAATTCTTTCAAACAAGGTCAATTTTCAGATCCATGTTTAACGGCTTATATTTTCCTGCAATATTTTAAGTAATAATAATAATAAACAGAAAACTCCTATTAGTTTCACATTTATTTACCTCTCTCTGAGACTGGAACAGAACAGGGCCCTATTCGTTTTATTATTAAAAGGAATGTGCAAATACTTTTGCAGTGTATATTTAAATTATATTGACTCTCTTTATGTCAATCATTATGCATTTCAACACCCTTTAAACCTTCCATCATATTTAATTAAGAACAGGTGCTGCTAAAAAAACCTGCTTGTTTACCCAGGTTTCAATGATGTAGAATCAGAAACCAGAACCATTCAATTCACCTTTATTATTGAGACTGTTTACTTCTACTTTGTGGGTTCCATGTTTTTTTTTTTTTTTCTCAGGTGGGCGTGTCGACTGTGTTTGGAGCGCGACCTGATTGGCTGGTTGAGCTGAGCTGTTTTGACTGATTCATATGGGGAGACACTTCAAAACAAAAGTCTTTTTGCTAGCAAATGAGTAAAATAAATAGTTATCTGTTACATATATAAGGATCTGTAGCAGGTGCCAAAGTAATATGCTGAAAACAGTCAAGTCAGCTATAGTAACAAGCCTGTGGAGCGTTTGACAGTGAGTCTTATTCCGAAGAAAGAGCCAAGAAAGTCTGAAGAAAGCGAAAAGGCCGCTGGTAGGAAAGAATGAGCGCAGATGAGAGCTCATGAAATACTGATAGACACCCTTGCGCCATCTGCTGGTCAAAATGCAACACAACATGCTGCTGATATTTGTATTAAACTATATAATAAAATAATAATAATAGTAATAATAATACTTTTTTGTTTATTAAATGTATATATTTTATATTAAATATTATATATATGCTAATTTTAACATGTTATGCAACATGCAAATATGTGTGTAACATAATTCAAGAAACAAAAGCAACCTTTTTTTATTTTTTATTTTATGTTGTTGGGACCATGACATATTACTTTGTTTCTATAAGGACATAATGAATTGCATGTTCACAAACTTTTTAAAAGAGCAACAACTAAACTGAATATAGATGCTAAAAATAAATAAACACTGGAAATGAAAACTCTCACCCACAAATGAAATCATTGAAGAGCTGGAGGAAAGTGCATTTTGATTCTTATGAGAGGTTATGTGATCTGACATAATATATTTACAAGCAAACAGAATTCAAAAACACAAAAAAGAAGAGGGTTATACATGGTTTTGGGTTTAAGGTCAACATATTCCCATAAATACCCAGAGAACAAATACCATTGATGTCCTGAGTTTTCATGTGATCTCAATTCTGCTCTGCAGAAACACAGATACAAACGTCCTGAGAGGTCTCAGATGGGATATTGTAACCCCAGGATATGCAGTTAATACTAGCTTAATATAGAAAAGGGAAAATCAGATCAACAGTGATATAAATTCCATATGCAGTACCTTGGGAACAGATCATGTCTCTATATAATTAAACTCTGGAATGATGAGGAAGAATTGGTTTATGATTATAAGAAACATCACTATTAGATAAGAAAAGCCAAACAACCGATTAAAATATCTAATTATACAGTTTGTCCAGTGACAATCCAAATGATTAACTGCAATAAGAACCAGTGACAAATGGGAAGACCTTCTGTAAACATTTTTTAAGGAACAGAAAATGAAAACTCACCTTCAGGTCGATCCAAACCCATATGACTTTCTATCATCCGTAGAACACAAAAGAAGATATTTAGAAAAATGTTCAGGCCACATTTTTCATGCAACAGTGTCTAGCAAATGCAAAAAGTATCATAAAATATGTTAATTAAATTTCAGCGACACAAAGTATGGAAGAGAGAAAGTCACAGTGGTTTTTAAAGACAAAAAGGTAAGGTTGGGTAAATTTAAGACAGAACTTTCATTTTTGGTGAACTATACTGTTAGCCGAATTTTAGTTTCTTTTTTTAAACACTGCAGATATATTTCTCTCAAATGGCAGAGATTTCTGTAAACCCTAGACATAATATTATAAAAAATGCATATGCTCAGACATACTTTCACCCAGCCATGCAACAACTTACATATTTTTCTGTATTTTTAAATCTAAAACAAAACTTGTGAACTCAGCTCAGAAACAGCTCTGGAAAACAGACGCTGCAGCCTGAGGAATAATGACCTCATATCTTCCCTGCAGCCAATCAGGACACAGCGTGAATACAGCCACTACTGACTCACTTCTTGTCCGTGGCTGCAGTTCTGGAGGAGAAAACTTTACAGTTCTTCAGTGCCTGTAATCAGTGCAGTGGATGAAAGCATTTACGGACAAAACAAATACAACAAACAGAGTAGAAAAGATAGATTTATAGAAAAATAACTAAAAGCATTGCATAAGGCTGTTTGTTTTACTTTCACATGACTGATATGATGATTAGTAAACATGAAGTGTCATTTACACTTTCGAACCATTAAATCTCAGCACTGTTTGTGTGTCAAAACTGAGAAGTATACATGGCATGGCTCTGAAATTACTCTTTTTGAGCAGGATTGATAAGATTTCATAGCGGCACTAGCACCATAATCTGACCAAACTGAAGCAGAATATGTATATATTTTCCAACTGCTGTTACATCTTACACACATTCAAATGTACTAGCCTTTTCAAATGATACTTCATTGACTATAATACTGTTGCTTTGTAATACTTCACTTGACCTGCAGAGGACAGCAGAGAGTTCCCAGCTCTGAAGTTCTGTACAAAAAAATAAGTAGCTAAGATGCCTAAAGATATTGTTATACTTTTTCAAAGAAGTTGTACAAATACCTTCTGTTTCCTCATAAATTCACTTCATTGTTCACTGCATTTTCCACATTCTTTTACCCATTCTTTACAACAGCCCATCTATTAGACTTGACACCTAGTGGACCCTCCAATTAGTGCACAAAAATCGTGCAGACCCAGCTAATGGTTGAAATCTACATCATGCACAATGAAAACATAAAATCAAAGCATACCCTCAGCTTAATAATTCTATGACTGTTATGCTGTCAATTACCACAGAAAATGTTTTTCATGAGCACTTGCAGTGAGAGTTTATGGGTAAAAGTGTTGAAAATTTGAAAGGTGCAGGTTGAATGTTAACTAAAATATATGAAATTTGAGCTCTAAGGTTGTCTAAAATCTGTTTCCCAACCCCATTTTCAAACTCTTCCTACTCAGACACACCTGATTCATTCATGATCAACTCATGATATCATTAGTAGAAACTCCACAACCTGAAATAGATCCAGGACATAAAAAACGTGTACTGTTGGTGTGCCTCCAGAAATAGGTTTGGGAAAAACTGGTCTAAATAATACTTTTTGCAATGGGATTACTTTTCTAGGTTTATGGATTTACCGGCATAAGTTTACTTGCTTTACATGGCCATAATTGGTTGAAGTTGGATAATTTTTCACAGACAAGGTTAGTAAGTCATTTAAAGGCAGTAGGTAATGTAGAAAATTGAAGACTTGTGGGTATACGTCTGTGTGTATTTTAAAGGAGCAATGACTTGCTTCATAGACTTCCACTGTAAGTGCAAGCTATTTTGTTATTTTCTCAGGTAATCAACATCATATAACAGATGCTGTTGACAGAGCTTAACTTGTATTGAACTCAGAATATTCCTTTAAACAAGTGATCACAAAGGTGCCAAATCGTCAGCACAATTTTAAATCACACAATATGTCACAAAAGAAAACAGGCTGCTGGGAAAATGGCACATCTGTTGATTGGAGTTTAAAAGCAACACAAAAATAAACGTAAATAACACTAAAAAATAAGATCTTAAACCATTTACTGCCTAAACATACATAACAAGGATTGTTCAAACATAACATGTTATGTTCTTGTCCAAAAGTACCTTAAAAGTTGGTTAATTCCGCCTCAGTTGAGAAATGACCATGTGACTATTAGAACATCAGCACACACACAGATCTGGCTGTGCCATCTAAGAAACCCTAAACTCAGATATGTGCTGGACTTCAATTCGTAAGCATCAATAATGGCAAGAAAACTGTATAACACTGACTGGAATGATTCAAGGCCTTGAAAACACAAGTGTCCGGTCGCCTCCCCATCTCAAACCCAGTACTGGTTCTTTTTCAGTGCTGGGTTCGTTGTCCGACAGTGCTGTATTAACTCAGGATCCGCCCCTTTGGAGTCCATGTTTGACATGGGGATGTTGTTCGCAGGATCGGTTTTCCTAAAAGTCTCTTGACTCACTTCTCCATTCTTCGGCTTTGGCGCCACCGTTTGGACATTGTGCTTCCCGGTTTTGTTGCGACGGACCAAGTAGTAGGCCAGCATTGCGGCCAGGAGCATGAGTAGGAGGATGACGAGAATGGGAATAAGGATAGCCCACAGTGTATTTCGTCTAGACACCACAGGAGTTGCTGTAGTGCTGCCAGAAGCCACGTCACTATCTCCTCTCCACCTGGGCTCGGCTTGACCTGGATCGCTCTTGACGATCACCGGTGGCACTTTGAGCAGTGTAGCGCCATAAACTTTAGAAGGGTCGTAAGGGACCACATGGAAAGGCAAGACGCACTCTGCAGGAGGAACGCCATGTGCTTTTAGGAGGAAGCGTGCTTCATCTTGACTTTGACCTCCAGCGTTTTGACCCCCAGTTGTGTTTAAGATCTCCAGAGCTACCCGACCTTCATCCAGGTCTTGTTGGGTGAAGGAACTCACTGGTTGACCATCATCTGGCCCACCCCTCTTCACGAACCGAGCTCCTTGAGGTTGTTGAATCATGCTGAAGGTTGGAGATGATCTGGTCTTGTTGGCCAGAGGTGTAGCGTCCAACAACTTTCTGTCTACGAGTACAGTTGCACCTCTGGGGAGCAGGGGATTCTGGGCCACCTTCGCCAGTGGTTTCACGGTAATGTTGAGGACGGAGGACACATTCGCCGCCCTGCTTCGGGCCACAAAGGCCACGCTATCTCTCGGTGAGGTGGACTTAATGAAACGGACGCTCACTCTTCCCTGTTTGATCTGCTTCTGTGTGAAAGCCGATGTGGGTTGTCTGTCCACCATTACGGCTGCGTATTTTGGGACATTGGTGATCTTATAGAGTACATCTTCCTCAACAGGACCCCCAGTGGAGGTGCTCAGCATATCCTCTGTGATTAGCGTCTCATCATCTCCCTGCCTTACGTGGATCTCTGGAGCTTTGTTCAGTATCAGAGACTTGGCCAGGATTCCGATATGCAGCGTGTATGGGTCCGTTTGGTGTTTCCCGTCAGACACGATAAATTCCATGAAACCATCGAACAGACTTCCATCACTAACAAAAGCAACCCGGCCAGTGTTGATGTCTTCCTGGCTGAACTGGTTGATCCGGTCTCCGGAGTCAGTGTAGATGACATATCCGTTAGCTGGACTCTTGGAGATGGTAAATCGGACCTCGTCCGGTGTGCTGTCCTGGTCAACCGTGTTGAGGTAGTTTTTGGAGATGATGGTCGTGGAGCCCTGCAGTGCTTCCAGGAGCAGGTCCAAGCTTACAAGTTCTGGCGGGTTTGAGTCTCGCCGTCTAATGGAGATCAGGAAGATCTCCTCCAGAACCACGGCACCAGGCTGGACTTGCGGAGTGCGGCCACTGGGGTTCAGATGGACCCGGAAAGAGAAGCTATCAGAAGATGCTCCGGAGTCATCATGATTATACTCCAGATCACCACGTGCCACGTCATTTTGAAGGAAATGGGGAGCGTCACGAGGCAGGTCAGACCCCCTGAGAGTGACTCTTCCATGAATGGGGAACCGATGCACTTCATAGACAATGTCCTGCCCTGCCCGCTTCTGCTCAGGCAAACTGGCCAGCAGGTTAGAAGCATCCAAAACAGAGCTGTCAATCACTTTAGACTGACCCTGCACCACGGACAAACCTGCAACGCATTAACAAAACAAAGATGGAAAAAAAGTTAAATTACATTTAATTATTAGACCTGTGTCCTAGAGATTAGCATGCAGCAGGGCCCTGGAGGCCCTACCTGTAATTTTCTAGTAACTCTGAAGATCTTGATTAGCTTGCTTGGTGGTCTTTGATTAGGTTTTGAGCTAAACTCTGCAGTGCAGGGCCAGATTTGAGAAACCCTGCCATACAAGCTCCAACCACATTGAGTCTTGCTCATGCAGAAAATTTCAGTGTGGCCTGCATTGTGTCATGTTCTCACCACATTTGCCTATAATGATCAGTCTTCTGCTCACTTTTGTATCAATTGACAAAGAGCACCTGCCTCAAACTACTAGTCCAAAAAATTACATTTAATTGGTAGCTACCTTTGTTCTTCCAGAGCTGGGATGACACATTTCGATTGGCTGCGTAGTATGACACAGTGACTGGCAGGCTGTGACGCAGCTCTGCTGCTGGGGGCGATGTGATGGCCAGCTCAACAGAATCTTTCAGGACCCAGAAGGGCTCCGCCGGCATCTGATGCTCATAATATACGACACCTGCATCCAACTGAACACACAAGAGGAATCAAATACAAACACCCTTTTATAACACACCACAACCTATAACACTGTTCATAAAACAAATCAAATGGCTGAAGCATCACAGACAGTAATTACAGCAAATAAGGAATATAGTTTGAATTCTAAACTTGAAATAATTGCAGATCTCATAAGTTTAGATTCAGCAAGCAAAAGCCTGAATGTAATGAGAGAATAGTGCTGCCCTCTACTGACCACTAATAATATATGCACATATGCTGAGATGGCACTGCAATAGAAGAGGCTTTACTGACAAGCACATTTTAAGGGTTTTTATGCAATGTCAAAACAAAACAATTATTCTGTAAAATAATACTAATACCAATACTACAACTGCTACTACCACTAATAAAATCTAAACCTTTCTAAAATTTAACTGTATGTTACTGGTTTGCTCTACAAGTACATTTTCACAAATATACAATCATATTTACCTCAGTCTGTGTGAATCTAGCGATCTCCTCAAACTGTCCACGCTGGTTAGGTTTGATTATTCGTCCCAAGCGAGGAGGTTTCACTAGTGAGTATGTGATTTCATCACCGTCTTCACTTGTTATGGCCCGCAAAAAATCTCCACTGATCACCCGCCTGGTGCCTGACAAGTATCACCAAACAAATCATATCACTCCATTGATTTCTTCATGAAAACACATTTTAGCAGCTTTTATTCAGCTAAAATTTACATAATTGATCTACAAGGTTGTTCCAGATAAGATTGCAGACTGTTCATGATGAGGAAAATGAGAAATAACCCCCCAATTTGAAGTTTTATAAACTAATTCTCTCTAGGCCAATAAAGATCTTTCATTTGGTCCAGAGAGAGACACGGATTTGGATTTAAGCTCTGGACGTGTGGAGCCCACCTGGGAAGACCATGAGTTCTCCCTTCATTTCCACGGAGATGGTGAGCTGTCTTGTCTTGACAGCAAAGCGGTAGAGAGGTGAAGTGTGTTCTCCATCAGTCACAGTGAAGCTGAACCCACCAGAATCTGAGCCTGAGAGCAGACACAAGCACATCATATTCACTACATCGTGTTACAGTCTTAAAAAGAGGGTTCTTCAGTGGTTCCTTGCAGCACATTAGATTTATCCAAGTAAAAGTTCTTTGAGGGAACTTTTATCAAAAAAAATCGCTATGGATTTGCTAAAGCGTTTAGAGTGGGTTATAGTGAGTTGCGGTTGTAAGGTGTTCACAGTAGTTTTACTGTGTTGCAAAGTGTTCCAAGTTGTTTTAGTGTGTTGCTATGTGATTCAAAGTTGTATTTTTTTTTTTTTTGCATGCACTATATGATTGCTAAGGTGTTCTGAGTCGTTTTAATGTGTTTTTGGGTTTTAGCATGTTACTATTATATGATTGCTGAGGTGTTCTAAGTTGGTTTTAGGGTGTTGCTATACATTTGCTAATGTGTTCTGATTGTGCTTTAGCATGTTGCCATGCAGCTGCTAAGCTATTCCAAATCATTTTTTGCATGCTGCTACTCTATATGATTGCTAAATTGTTCTGAGTCGTTTGTAACGTCTTGCTATGTAGTTGCTAAGGTATTCTGAGATTATTTTTTTTATCATGTTGCTACAGTAGCAACATATCACTTCAGTAGCAATGCTACTGAATATGACTGCTATGTTGTTTTTAATGAGTGGGTTTTAGCATGTTACTATGCAGTTACTAGATATGATTGCTATGATTGCTAAGGTCAGTTGTTTTTAATGTGCATTTGCTAATATAATTGAGTGGGTTTTAGCATGTTGCTAAGGTGTTCAGAATGTTTTTTGCATGCTGCTACTCTATATGATTGCTAAGTTGTTCGGAGTTGTTTTAACGTGCTGCTATGCATTTGCTAATGTGTTTTGAGTGGGTTTTAGCTTGTTGCTAAGGTGTTCAGAACAGTTTTTTTAGATGCTGCTACTCGATATGATTGCTGAGGTGTTCTGAGGTATTTTAAGTTCTTTTTAGCTTGTTGCTATATGATTGCTAAGGCATTTTGACTGGGTTTTACTAAACTGCTATGCAGTTTAGGGTGGTTTAGAATATTTCTATGGTGTTCTGGGTGGCTGGGCCTTGAAAGTGTTTTTTTTTAACACAACTGTATGTGATTCTATGTGATTGCCATGCCCCAAATCTCTTTTCTTGTCCCTCATCAGGTGGCCTAATGTTTTTTTTCGTTAGTAGCTGATATTTTATTCTACTTTCAAAGGTTTTAAAGGACTTGATTCAAAGAAACTGATGTCAACCCACCCTGATGAATGAATAAAACCTCTCCATTATTAATCTGAGCCTGGGTGAAACTGTCCACGCTGTCATCCGGGGACACTTTAAAGGCAACGATCCCATTGCTGGGAATCTCAATAGCATACACCAGCTCCTCCGGAGGGGTGTCAAGATCTTTACTGCTCAGCATATTGGCTGTGATTTCAGACTCCTCACCAGCTAGAAGCTGAAAGGAGAGAGCAGACACACAAACAAAAAGAGATAAACAAACCAATAAACAAGATGGAACAACTAAACTGTTGTTTTCAGAGGTGTCTAACTGTCTGGAGTCGTTGGGATGTGAAAGAGGCAGTTATGTCTCCTCTGATGCTGCTCTAATGGATGTGTAATGGACAAGTTGCTGAAAAACATTCTTAAGCGATGAAATTCAGCTGGGAGAGTGCAGGACTGCTGTGTGAGTACGCATTTATCTGTTCCTGAACGCTTTCACTGCCTCCAATGTACCGCTCTCCTGAGAGACCGAGGGAAAAGACTAGAATTGAGTACATGGCGTAGTGCCCTGGAACAGAAAGGTCTACAAACTCATTATAATTTAGTAATCTAGTTTCCACATAATGTGACCTTCAAGATTTAAGTGCATGTAAAATCATCTCCTTTCCTCCTGCGAGTGCTATTTAATGGGGGGCAATGCAGTGTCATTACCAGGGTAAATATTAGTCATAGCGGATAGCTCTCTGTACTGCCCCCTGGTGACTGTTCAAAGGCCTTTACATCACTTCCTGTGTAATATATGCATGGGCATCCACTAGATGGTAGCACTAGACCAGAGTACAGCACCAGTGAAGTATATGAAACAAACATCTCCCAAATTGGGCTGGAAATTGCTGTTTCTTCATACTCAATATTTAATAGATGTAACATGGATCAGAGGCTGCATGGCAAATCAAATCCCAGCATGCCGTGCCGAGGCCTGCTTTGATGGGAAACTGCAATCTCTCTCTGATTAGACTGGTGTGTCTCTATAGGGTCTCTACATTAGAGAACAGGGGACTCAGAACTGATATATTACTGTGTGTGTGTTTGAGTAATCGTGTGATTGTGTTTGTGTGGATGAATCTCACAAAAGTTTCATGTTTCATGCCAAAATCAAAAGGAAAACCACATGAAATTGTAAAACAAAGCCATTTTAGGAACACTGTGATTTTTGGGACTGGGACAATTATTGCAACAAAATGCAAAACAGAGCTCATTCACATTACTGTAATGTGAAAATGATGATTTCTTTTTAAAAGTACAATTAGTAGATACCATAGAAGTATTTGTTGTACCGAGTTTAATTTACCCAATTTTAATTGAATTTTCTGCCACATTACAGTCATTAGAATTATTTATTTATTTTACATTATGCAGTTATTTTTTCCTGCCTAATATATATATATATATATATAATGTTTATGATATATTCAAATCTATTTTCCCCCTTTTGATTTTAGGGTGAAATATGAATCAGGCACTTTCTAAATTTTCAACTTTCTCTGTTATTATCATCAGTAACCATCGAAAATTGAGGTGTCCCTGGATTAAAGCATGTCTGATACAGAGACAGAGAGAAGGCATGCGCACGAGAGAAGGGGAACTATCCGCATGTGGAAAAACACACATATCATTATTTCACATTTTGCGGGAGTCGAGCGGCGTCTTCGATTGGTCTGCTTTCCCTCCAGCCCAGAAGCTGAATTCTTGCCACCGTCATGGTTTTCCAAAAATATGAGTTTCCACGGCGACCAGAAACCACAGACAACATCGAGCAAGCACTGAATGACACTCTGTGTTCCAGCGGAGGGAGTCGCTCTAAATTTTCCGACTACGTCGCTGTTCTAGAAGCTTCATTAATGTTTAAAACAGGGGAAATGGTCTTGGTGTACCTCCATTCCAGTGTTGCGTTGGACGCGGGGCGGTTCGTCGTTCACGGGGAGGATGGTGATGCCGATGGTCAGGGACGCACTCCGGCGGGTGATGTGAAATGCGGTCGCCATGAGGGTGAAACTGTCCTCTGTGGTCTCGCTGCTGTCGTGGAAGTAGTACACCTGTCCCTGTTGTACCTGAGAAAACACAATATACACAACAGATATCAAAAATCCAGTCACACACGGCCCCCCTGCCTAATCCTTTTTCTGACCATTAGGGCATTTTTGGTTTTACAGCGGCTTTATTTTGTCATTTTTCAAGTGACGAGACAATAAAAACTTCCTTTTAAAATGCTGTAGATGCAGTTTCCCTACAAAATGATGAAATAAATAAACAAAAACTACCATGGGAACCATAGTTCCTGTTTTCAGGATTGTTTCATGTTGCTAATCAGAATCTGTATTTTTTGGCACTTCTTGTCAAAAATCACCGGCCTACAAAAAAAAAAAAAAAAAAAAAAAAAAAAAATATATATATATATATATATATATATATATATATATATATATATATATATATAAAAATCTATTTACCTTTTTGAAACTGATCAATCATAGGTCTTATTGAGCTGAGCTTATGCACCTTTTTTTGAGCAAATACTGTCACAATTATCCACAAAGTTCAGATCCTAATGTCCTAATTAAAAGAAAACAAGTTGACAAAAAGGTAGAATCCAATATTTGTTGATAATACGGCATAATGAGAGATTTACAAGCAATTTTTTTTTAAAAGGCTGGTGATTTTTGACTGAGAACACCAAATTAGGTAAACGATTTTCAGCACAGCACAAAGAATAGTTGAAAATGGAGGAATCATATCCTAAAAATGCATTTGAATAGCAATAACCATGAAAAAATATCACAAGTCGGACTCAAATGTATGTCTGAGCATGTGCTCTAACCAATAAGCCACATCTCCAACTTTTTTTATTTACAACATTAACATGGTTGTGAATAGTAAAGCTGTTCTTCCAAACAAGCCATTTCTCAGTCCGTTTAGTTACATAATTAAATGTACATCCGTCACACTAAAACTGTATTTAACGTGGGTGGTCAGATGCACTTTTTAAACACAGTGCAGCTTTAGTCAAACAAACAATGCAAAACTCTAGGAAGCCCCACAGCTGCAAGCGTCATGTGAAACTGAAGTATGTAAGTGTGTCCAGAGCAGGAGGTCAGACGTCTGCCGTTTGTCATATGCTATACAGATTTTAACAGACTCCAGATGATCAGATCATTGCACACAGTACAAACTACTAATCTTAATGACCACAAGTCCTCGCATTTTATTCAGAAAACATAAAAATCTAATTGGCTTTTAATTTTTTGGCATATTTTCTTTAGTAAGAGCACCACAGCTCAAAATGTCAGAACTGTGCGCTAACCGCTAAGCCCCAGCTTATGCTAACAGAATTTTTAGCAGGCAACTATGGGGAGAATATGACATGTATCTATGTAGATGATCTATCTATCTATCTGTCTATTACTAGTGTGTATATATATATATATATATATATATATATATATGAAAAATTATTCCAGTGTATTAAAAAAATACACTCATACTAAACAAAACAAGTCTTAACTTATGCAATGTTGCTTCTCGAGTAAACTATATCTTGTTTTAATTTTTTTTTTCTAGATAAGTCGACTTGAAAACAAGTAAAAAGAAAAGGCTAATTAACTTAGAAGCCATTTTTGCAGTATATGGCTTAATGTGTCACAGCATGTATGCTAACCATTATGTCACAAGCTCTGAGAGAACATAAGCTTTTGTAAAGAAAACCTGAGCTTCATTTCTTTTCCACTGCTATTTAGTCAGTAAATCGTTGTGTTTGCCAGGAAATCGATACTGTTAGCGACCGTTCACAGAAGATGTCAATTTTCCAAGTCTGGTGAAATGTTTGAGCTAACATGTTAATGGCTGAGAATCTTTGATTATTTTAAGTTTGACCTTTTTGCCATTTTTATTGAAAATACAGTAGAAAAAGTGCAGGAAAAGAGGGAACAAAAGAAACATCACGGTCTGCCTGTGTGATCACCACAGCCCATTGTTTCAAAGTGTGCATGTTAACGCTGATATTTTTATTGTTGACATCAAAGGACTTGAGTCAATTTAAACTCTACTTACATTTTGGCAGCAAATTCATCCATCACTTGGTAGAAGCTAGTCACACAGATGTTAACATAGATGCCCTCAAATACATTAATAATGCCAATATTAATAAAATATTAATAAGAATAATGTTAATATATGTAATATTAAAGGGATAGTCCACCTAAAAATGCAATTTCTGTCAGTATTTACTCTCATGTCCTTCCAAACCTGTATGATTTTTTCCCCCTGTGGAACTTAAAAGAAGATATGTTACAACCAAACGTTTTTGGTTCCTATTGACTTTGATTAAACAAAAAAATACAATGTAAGTCAAAGGGAACCAAAACTTTGGTTACCAACATTCAACATTCAAATTCAAAATATCTTCTTTTAAGTTTCACAAAAGAAAGAAAGTGACAGGTTTGGAAAACATGAGGGTGAGTAAATGATTTCCATTTAATTTTTGGCTGATTATCCCATTAATAATGTTAATACGAGTTTGATTTACTGCATAAAACAACTTTGGTACTTGTTGTCCAATGTAAAATCAAAGTCCTAAGGAAAATGCCAAAGCTGTTTCACATTATTCTGCTGTTGTTTAGTCTACACTTGTTATGAAATTGATAACTGTTGGTGACTATCTACATAAGATGTCAATTTTTGTAGCAGAGGAGAAATGTATTCCAGATTGCTTCATCGTGACATGCTAATATCCGTTCTCTCTGTTTCTTTTTGAAGCCGTGAGCTGTTTGGAGATGTTTTCATCTCATTGCATTGTGAATGTTTGTTACTATGCAGCACCGTAAGCTATCATTACAATCTGTCCCCTGGTGTGGCAGCGGTGACCGGCAGTATACAAACCGACTGCTGACTCCATAACACAGAATAAAGAAACTCCACATTCAGCTCAGTAATGAGCATGATGCATACGTCTTTAATTTAGGAACAATTCTGCCTTGGTTCCTTTCCTGTGCAGTAGTTTCTCTCCATATGGAACATATTAGTTGTGTTTCAGAAAGCATTGCATAACCGAAGAAAGGAAACGTAGCACAGGACAGCGAGAGCCAGAGCGGTTAAGGCGTCGTGTATTAAGATGTAGTGTGGTGCGGCTGCACACAATGAAGTTATTCTGACAGCTGGACTAAAGCCACCAGAAGACATTGATTCTAAACTTCAAATTCAATCTGTCCTTCATCTGTGATATGCCTCTCTCTCATCCTTCCCTTCTCTCTCTGATCTGAGAGCTGTGTTCATTGCATAAGATATCTGTCAATCTAACACCACTCATGTCCTGCTGCGTTTCAATCGGTGAAAGGTTATTTTCAACTTCAGACCTTCAAAATGTCAACGGCGCTGTTTTCAATAACAACAAAAGCATATGTGACCTGCTTCGTCATTTTGAGTAGCTTAGTTTTTTTGACAAAAAAAAAAGCAGTGTCAGCTTTCAAATTATTTAATATTGGAAATATTGTGAATCAGAATCTGTATTTTGGAGAAAATTACCTCTATAAAAAAAAAAAATAAAAAAAATAAAATATATATATATATATATATATATATAATATATATAAAATTAGCAGATATAATATAATATAATATAATATAATATAATATAATATAATATAATATAATATAATATATTAATATAATATAATAGCTATGTAGCTATGTACACTGCAAAAAAAAAAAAAAATTCTTACTCAGTATTTGTCTTATTTTCCAGTACAAATATTTAAACATTGCTTGATATGCAAAATTACGTAACATAATACATTTTGTTTTCTGAAAAATTCATTCAAATTAAGTGAGTTTATACCTAAAACAAGAAAAAAAAAAAATGTCAATGAGGCCAGAAAAGATCAACTTAATTCAAAGGGAAAACAAGTTTATTTTTCCAAGTTCATTGGCAGAAATCTGTTCTTATTTTTAAGCATTAAGTCACTCAACTGTGATATTTCTTTCAGAAAAAAGTATTTATACTTATTATGTAATTTTAGTGCAATTTAAGAATGTTTAGAGATTTTATTGAAAACAAGACTAACAAATTGAGCAAGAAAAACAGTTTTTGCAGCGTACAAGCTATTTTATTGATGTTTAAAAGTTGGCCATTATGAGAGATGCATATCTTTCAACAAACTCTATGATGATTTTCCTGCTGCAAATTGTTGTGAAGATGCTAATCCCTTACACACTACATTAAAGATTAACGTTTTGAATATCCAGATAAAACTGACACTATTTGAAAACTGGGACTTTGCAATTCTGTTTTGGTAACAGAAATTGAGCCTGAAGTTGAAAATAACCTGGGAAGTTCATCTGTTCTGGCTGAATCGCTCCTGAGTTAACCTCATTTCTGTTCTCTATGTTGCACGCTTGGCGGCGCGGTGTAAATGCTTTATTTGCGGGATATACGGGCTAGTTTATTCTGGCCTGCGGCAGCAGGGAAGCGCAAGTCAGAATTTCCATCAAGTTGGAACTTCAGTCATAAGAGCAATGTCTAACTGCTCTCAAACAACAGCATACTCGTTCTACCGCTAGTCTTTTCCTGCTCATTCTTTCCACTAGAATCATAGAATCATAATTCCACTCTGCTAGATATCATAATGCGAAGTAGTTTTAGGGGGGCCCGCTGTAAACAAAGAAAGCTTAGATAAGTCTTAAAAGACAGTCAGAGAATGAGAAATTGTTTCTTTGAGCCTCTAAAACACAGCGAGCATCAGACAGGCGTGATCAAGGTCCGCCTCAATAGCTGTTATTCTGTGAACGCCTTTTAATTAAGATGCAGAAAATGCTATTTTATGCCTGACTGTTCCTCAATGATATGGCAAAATGGTACGCAGGGATCCTGGTAGTCTCTGAGAAACCATTACATGAGGCTGTTCGCCCTTTTAATTAAAGCCAATGACAGCTCCTCTGGTTCCAGTGCAGCTCTTTTATCGTGAGAAGAATTAACTCTCTTAAAGTACAAACAAACAAAACAAACAAGCCTGTAATTACGGCATCATTAGTTGTTCCCACTGTTTCCTCTACAAACGAGAACAGTTTACCCAAAAAATGAAATTTCTGTCATCATCTGCTCACCCTCATGTCGTGATTTTCTTCCTCCTGTTAAACTCACAGCCATTTCCAAGCTGCTCGAGCGAACAATGAAAGCATATTGTGACCAGTGGCTGTCAAGCTCCAAAAAGGACATAAGCACCATCAAAATTGTCTTTATGACTCAGAAACAACTTTTCAAGTTTTCTGAAGTCACATGATAGCTTTACTTGAGGAACAGACTGCAGTTTTAGTCATTTATTGATGCTTTCCAGTGCAGATCTTAAATCTCATTTGCATATTCTAGCTGCATCAATATAGTATTATGAGTCATGTGGACTGCTGTCATGGAGATTTTATGTCCTTTTTGGACATTCAGACCTCCTAGACACAATATGCAGTAATTAGTGTGAAGATTATGCAAAATATTTTATCTTGTGCTCCATAGAAGAAGTTAGAGAACGAGTGAATTATCACAGAATTGTTTAATTTCATGTCAGCATTGTGATTCTTAACTAAAACTAAAAGAAACCAACACTATTCAAAATCATTTTCGGTAATTACAATAAAGCTGACATAAAATAAAATCTAAATATTAGATGGGAAAAATCTATAGCTATTCCTCTGATACTATAAGGACTGGCGAACATGTTTCTGAGGTTACACCTCCCATCCCCACAGCTAATATTCATAGCCACGCCTCTGATGCCCATATAAGGGTTGTTGAACATGTTTCTGAGGTAACCACTCATCTTCCCAGACCTGACACTAACGGCCACTCCTCTGACGCCCATATCCACCTTATTTTTCAACGTGGAAGTAAGCCGTTTTCTGTGAATGTGTGAGACTTCCGGTTCATTAGGCGCTGTAGGGAAATAACGAGAAGAATAACAAAGTGCAGTAAACGGTAAAATTTATAAAACGATAATAATATGAAAATAATATGGTAAGACACACCAGTTTTCAATATCAAGCAGCAAAACGAGCTGTTTTGTACAGCTAAAAATAGCTGGAAACGAATGTCACCGGAAACCAGACCCATAAAATTTACAAATGGCCACGCCCGCTCTTACGGGAGAAATAACGTGGATAAGGGTTGGTGAACATGTTTCCAAGATGGCCACTCCTCTGTTTTTCGTGTCACTCACACGAACAAAATCATTATGTAATGTTTTCTCCATTTTCTGATACAACTAGATATGTTAAACTGGACGTTTCAATAAGCTCTTCGCTGATTGGCTTGTGCGACAACACGTCATGCGAATTTTCCACTCGAGTTGAAATTTTTCAACTTTGGGCAGAAGACGTGATTGAAGTGTATATTGTGCGTTTGCGGCAATCGCGTTGCACCCAATTTGCGTTGCCTGACTTTGTATGTAATTTACTTGCGTAAATAATTAAATTCGCTTTTGGTGTGCACACACCATAACAACCATGAGCACGCCTCTGAAGTCCATATAAGGGTTGGTGAACAAGTTTCCGAGGTGAAATGAAAATTAGAAATGCTTAATTTTTAGGTAAAATGACTAAAATTTAAATAAAAATAATTCTATATATAATATAAATATTTTAAAAACAAAACTAATAAAAGTGACAAAAGCACATAATAAAATTACTAAAACTTAAATTAAAATGAAAACTGAACATATAAAAATAAAAGCTAATTCAAAATATTATTATAATAAATACTTATTGTATATAAATAATAGTAAAATGTTGTGTATTTGTTGGAACTCACATCCTCCCAGGTGAAGGTGACAAGTCCATCTTCTTCATCCAGATACTTAATATCTCCATGCTGAGGTGCTTCCTCCATAATAAACTCGATGTTCATGGAACGATAGAAGTGGTGCGTGATATTCAGAACCTCTTGGGTCAGCGCCACAGATCCACCCTCCCTCACAGTGAGGTTCACCACCTGGATGGGTATGATGCGTGGAACAATGACCACCTGCACTTGTAGATCTTCTATGGTGGTGAAGCCATTGCTGACATCGGCAGTGAAGTGGTCCTGGCCCTGAAGGGAAGCGGAGACGTAAAAGATTCTGCCCAGGTTTATGTCCTCTTGTGTGAAGGACTGAATGTAGTCCAACACGGGTGATGCTGTACTGTCTGAGTCGTTGTTGAGTTTGACCACGTGACCCAGCCGTGGAAAGTCTTTGACTGAGTACACCATCTCTTTGGACAGGATGTCTCTTTGCATCACCTAAGAGGATGACAAGAAGATCTTCAAATGAGTGCAGTAAGAAACTGGAAAAAAACTTTTTTAAATGCTGCATATCCCTATGGACAGCCAGGTACCAGGTATCTTTTAATAATAATTACCTTCAGAACATGCAGAATATTTCTTTCACAATGTACTGTATTCACTTTCACTAGTTAAGAATAGTTTACCTAAAAATGAAAAGCCTCACCGTCATGTCATTCCAAATCCAAACTGCTGAATAATTTGTATTTGCATACATTTAAATATTACGTTTGATATCAATAATGTTAGGTTTTATTTTGACATGCCATATTTGACCGTATGTAAATGGAAATAACATTCAAGAGATTTAACAAGAAAGTAAGTTATATGGGTATTACATGAGGATGAGTAAAGGAATTTCATTGTTGGCTGAACTATCCCTTCAACATAAATTTTAGAGTAATATTTACATAAAAAATACATAAAAAATGTTTTGATCTATTAAATTGCTCTGAATGGTACATTATAGAAACCTTGAGCTGTTATCATAAATGAGATTATGTCAAATCCCCCATTTAGCATATGATAAATCTCAGAAATACTTAGAGGAAAAAGTAGCACAAAACGTAAATCAATGTCAGACTTCACAAATGTCTTAATGAATCTGAGCAGAGGCTGTTTCCTCTACTGCAACACTTGGGTAATTACTGAAAGTACACTCAGTGGAGCGTCAACAATAGCAGAACCACTGCAGAGTTTCAGCTACATTTGAAACATTTTCTTTCTTCTAAAACACACAGTTTACAACTAAATGCAAAGCAGCTCCTGGATAGATTTATGAGACCAGCATTCAGGGATTTTGGGAGCAATGCTCTTGCGGTTCTGGAACCTTCCACAACCGTAATACAACAGCTGTTGAGCACAAATTATCATTAAGGACTGTTGGAAGTCTTTGTAAACTGATCTTAATATTTCTTCTATATGTGAGGTGTTTAAAGTACTGGCTTTCTGCCTTTGGATAACAACTTATGAAATATCACTCTCATGGCCTCTTTCCTAAAACCTTTTTTTTTTTTTTGAGTGTGTAACTTGTTGCACTTGATTTGGTAGCAATTTTCTTTTTTTGTGATACAAATTAATACAATTTTGGAACTGAGTGAAAAAAATCAGTTTTCAGAACCAATTCACTACAGTACAATAATTATATCTGAGCAGCAACTTGCAATTTTATGTTTGAACCACAAATGGCAATAGCCATTTTTCACCCTTGTGAAAAAGAAGTGTGCTTAATTGTATTAAAAGTGTACTTCAAATCTTAAAAGTATACTTTTTAAAAAGTGCACTTGCAGATAATATAATATAATTTAAATTAAATTAAAGGCCACTTAAGTGTACTTAAAGAGAGTACACTTTAATGACAATAGGTCTTAACATACTTAAGTGCACTTTTTAAAAATGCACTTCATAATAATGTCAAATTAAGTATTACTTAAACATACATTTTACATAATCATGATTTTATTGTGTTTTAAATAAGTACACTTACTTCCAGCACATGTATTTGACATACAGTGTCATTTATGAGAGTACTGTATTTGTATGTAATAGTACTGCAATTCACATCTGTGTACAGAATACTTTCAGTATCATTATGTTGTTCTTAATTGTCACTTAATTGCATTAATTGCAAGCAAAAGTTTAACAAATCTAAACAAAATTAATTTGCATTCAAATAGCCTACATTTGGTTTCAATTATAGACTACATTGTACTGTAAAAAAGACTTTTAGTTAGGTGAATGAGTCATGAATGAATCTAACTATAGTTTTTTGGTTTAACTACACAATGAATTAGAACAACTTGAACTTGAACAGAAATGGAAAGCTTGAAATAACAGTAACCACGCAGTGTCTCTTTTGTTTAATGCGCATGCGCCAAAATACTACGTCATGACGGCGCGCTACTTCAGCAGAGTTTGAAAAATGCGCTGTCCGCCATGTTTCTGGAATCGCGATGCATGAAGGAATAGACAAGAAGATAACAAAGGAGCGCCACGTTTGGATGATTACAGATGAGACTTTATGTACTGCAGATAAGGAATCAACTAAGTATATCAAGCTTTTTTTTATTCTTAATTTAGTCTTGCCATATGTGCGGCTTTCACCGTAACCCGGTGTTGTGCCCAATTCTGACCCCCACCAGATTACTACCTCCTAGTATTGGTAGGTTTAGGGTTAGGTGTGGGGGAGAGGTTAGGATTAGGGGTGGGGTTAGGATTAGGCAATCAGGTAGCGATTTCAACGAAAGGGGGTAATAATTTGGCAGGGGTCGAAAATGGGCACAACACCGGCAGTTCTTGCTATATGGACTCAGGAGGGGAATTAATCTTGTCCTATAATTTATCCATGACTGCATTCTTATATCGGAATGTGATCGCGTGTGTGGACCAAGAAATTTGGCTGGTGAAAATACAATATTTTATTTTAACTAAACGATTTAAATTTCAATTTAACGCTACTGAACAAAAATCAAAGATCCAATCTAATATTTAATATATATAACCGATATTATAACCACCAGTAATATTCAATATATCAGGCACATCTAGAATTTTTGCATTTGAAGAGCGAGATGTTCCGTTACTGCTTGTGTTTGTAATATGTAATATTTTTGTACTTATCTGGAGTTATTCATTCATTTTGCAGGATCAGTACAGATTTGTTACTGGAGATACAGTGTGGAAACACATACCAGTACTGAAGAGGTGATGTTAGAAGTTTTTAATGAATTGTTGCCCAGTCAGCTCACCCTGATCACCCATTACAAGCTAAAAGTGCCATTAAGTCACTATACCTATATGGATTTTAACTGCTTTGAATCTTTTCCATTCGCAAGTATTATATTCCCACCTGTGCATTTACAGATCCCCCTCTAATCATCATATATTTTACAGGTAACAAACCAAAGGAAGAGGACAGTAGCTTTGCTGTGCCAGCCATAGTAAATACAGGAACATCTTTCATGAAGATGTGCGAGAGAAGCTTGCAAGGCAAGAGGAGAAAAAAAAAATGAAGGTACCTTTCTTCATTTTCATGGATTTTGGGATATTTATCTATATTTGGGTAATTGATAAAATTATGTTTTATTCCCTGTAAAGTAGTAGGCACTGTATAGTGAATATAGTTTAAATCTCTACATTAAAACTTAAAATAATAATAAATATATTAAGGAGGAATAAAAACAAACTCAGTGTTAAACAACAGGTAAGAGTAATGTTCTGCAGGAACACACGTTCACTTTTATCACAGTCACCTCTTACTGTCATTTCTTTATCCTGTAAAAGGCGTTATGAAGCGTCTGATATTTATATTCAGAATTACACGCTGTAGCCCTTTACAGTTCCTACTCTCATAAAATATGTGCACTACATGTTGACTTTTAAACCTTAATTTAACGTTCAACAACAGATTTCAGCATAATGAATGTTTTTGCGCTGAGTAGCCTACTAACTCCTCTCCTCTCTACTGTGTTATGTCTGTCTGACGCATGTGCATGCGCTCATTAAGTAAAGATTTACTATCAGGACGGACCTTTATGCAAAAATGGAAATGCTTGCGTGAATTTGTGACATTTACAGATAAGGATATGACCGTAAACTGAAAGTTTTTGCACTGAGGACGCACACACATCTCATCTATCAAAGTGCCTGACAGGGCAAGCCATTATACGCTAATGCATTAGCTTAAAGCTGAAAATAAAGAATTCTCATGTTTTGAGCAGCTTGGATCACGTACTTCTCCCACAGCATCTCATTCTGTTTCCTCCACTATTTTAGATGCATTTTGTCAATAGAAATGCGTTATTCAGTGCTGTAATTTGATGCGACCGGCTGAAGTTGGACATGCACTGTGGGCAGACCCGACTAATCGGTAAGGAGAATCATTGTCGATTATTTTCATTATCGATAATAATCGATTTGAGCGATTAGTTGTTGCAGCCCTAAAGTACACATTATAAAAGTATACTTAAGTGCACTTCTTTTTCACAAGGGAAAGTTCTGTAGTGGATCTACAAAAACGGTTTTTACAAATAATTTACACACGTTTAAGCATAAACAATTTTTTTTTTAAATATGTACTTAAAATAAGAAAAAACATACCATAAAATGCCAACAGAATGAGAAAAATTCATTCATACTGAAAAAAAATATTTAAGAAAGGTAGTTACCTCCAGGTGGCTTGCATCAATAACAGAATGCTCTCCTTCATAGGCAAGGATCACCAGGTTTGACACGACTTTTGGCTGTGACAGGTATCCTTTCTTGAATATCTTAATCCTGAAAGTGCCCTCTGTGGACCAACCCTTAGCTTGCACAGTGAAGGCAAAGGAATCTTTTGAGCTAAGGCTCTGGTCACTGTGTTCGTAGGAGACCACACCCTTAGTCAAGTCCTCTTGTGTAAATGTGGAAGATTCAATTCCACTGACTATAATCCTACCATCACTGGGAGGAGAAGTCACATCATAAATGATCTCAGCTGCACTTCTGATGTCCACGTTGGTCTCTGCACTTAGCAGACTGGTGTTCAGTGTCTTGGTGCTACCATGGTCCATGACCACCATGGTATTGTTGGCTATACGTAGATAAGGGTCACCTGCTTGCACCTGAAGTACAGCTGTTGTCTTATGTAAACCATCAGATACTTGAAGTTGGAATCGCTCCCGATCTGCCCCATGGTGGACAAACAAAACCTTCCCGTCCCTCAGGTCAGCCTGGGTAAAGCGGTAGAGAGGTTGCGCTGGGTCTGCTGCAGAGACGATGTTTCCTGAAAGAATTCCCACCCTCACATAAACCAGCTGGGTGTCATTAAAGTCAGAGTCATTGTCTTTGAACAGAATGTCATCAGTGGTCAATAAACGCTGGCCATTTCTGACAACATTAAAAGGTTTGTGGATTACCCTTTGAGATACGTAATCATTCCTGGATCGAATTGCAATGTTAAACACTCCCCTCAGTACCTCATGACCCTCATCTTGCCAACCATTGCCACCTCTTGAATCAAATGCCAGAAAGGAAAACTGGTCATGACTTGTCTCTGATCCATCATGTTTGTAGACCAACCTGTTCAAAGAGAGATCCTCATTACTAAAGACTCGAATTGCACCATCAAACCTTTGCACACCTGGTGGGGAGTCTCTGATAAGACGACCATTTTTGGGATCTTGTACTATCCTGTACACAAAATCTGTTGAGGTAGAGGTTTGAACCCAGAGATATTCTTTATTTATGATGTGTTCATTTCCTTCCAGCACAACAAGTCTCTCATTGATTAGGACAGGAGCATCAGAATCAGCCTTGATTTTGATTGGAAAGGTGTATACTCTGGAGTACTGATCCTCTGCGAATACTTTGAACTGGAACTGATCCTCAAAGTCAACCGCTCTGCGGACACGGGGACTGTAACTGATGAAACCATTCAAAATGTCTTGTTGGGTGAAGGTATCACCATCAGACAACTCTTTATCAAGCATCATCAAGACTCCCTGGACCGGGCTTTTTGTAATCATGTACTGGATTGATCTTGAATCAGTGTTGCTTTCCATCACAACAGCTTGTAGTTGTTCAGGTTTAATGACCTTTTGCTGTCCATCTTCAACTTCTAGAGGAACACTTTTAGCCATTCCTATAAGGGCAGGCATGATCTTAATCATAAATAAGTTGTCTGGGAGGATGACCTGTCCAAGCTGTGCATTGAAGTGAATAAACTCTGTTTCTGTGCCCTTGAGATCAGCAGTGAGGTTGGGAACGTATTTCAGTCGGTTCTGCTCCAGATCAGACTGGTGAAATAGTGTGACTCTTTTTGGTAACCCATCATCTGAGATCAACTGCAGTTCTCCAAACTGAAGTGGCTGAGTGACATTATATACAACGTCTCCAGTTTTTGGAGTTGCAGAAATGGCCAGATTTTGTATTCCAATAGGGGTGCTGTCATCCTGGGTGATCATAAGGCCAGTATTTGTGACTACAGTCATCTGTGGCTGGGTGATAAGCAACTTAAATGTGCTTGACTGGCTAAACGAATCTCCATCTGAGACCTGCAGGGTAAGTTCTGGCACTTCTCCTCCTTTGTGCACATAGTAGATATTTCCTTCTTTCAGTTGTCTACAAGTGAACTCTCTTAGACCATATCCTGGCTGTTGAGCATTCTCCAGATATCCAGCAGCAGCAGGGTCTGATGTGACTGTGACCTTGAGTTCATCACAACGATTGTCCGAGTCTGAGATTTTGATGAGGTTTGGGCTCAAACGTGTGCGCCCGTTAGCTGTGATTGAGATGTCAACTGCACTGAGCTGAGGGATGTCATTGACGGGGATGATCTCCACCGGTAGCACATACCTGCGTGCAACACTCAAGCACTCTGGGAGATTCGTTCCATGTACAGTCACCTCCAGCTGGATTTGATCTCCATACCTTTCATTGCCATCATGAAGATACTTGATTTTCTTGTTGACAACATCCAGAAGGGTAAACTTCTTTACCCTTGTCTCTCTTAAGTTCATATCAACCAGTCCATACCAGGGTTCATTCAGCAGAGTAAAGATGATCTCAGATTCACGAACACCTGCAGCTTTTAGGTTGAATGTTGGATTTAGGTTTATGATGTCTATGCTGGTCTCTCCTCCCTCAGGAACCAGCAGAGGAGTGATGTCCAGGAGCCTGGAAATATTGCGGAACATCTCTGGCAAGTCCTCTGTAGGGAAACAGTGTCTTTCATCAGTATTGACACTGATGTATGTTATTCTTACTGGAGGCGTAGTTGTTAACTCCAAATCTTCATCATAAGTGGAGTAATCATATTCTCCTTCACATTTCACATGAATGTCTTTAGTTATCAAAGCATCCTGCAGGCTTCTGCCCTTTTGATTCACCTTGATTTCTCCTAAACATCCAATAAAGGACTCAGTTGTGACCTCCTCTTCCACACGAGCCAAATAACTTTGAAAAACATCCTTCATCTTCCTTTGAATGCCTCCCAGGTACAGGTTCCCCACTAGATCCAGCTTTTCTGTCTCATTAAGAGGGAGTGAAACCGTTTGACTGTCCACATTTATCTGGAACTCATTGGGGTCAATCTGAACTTTTACTCTGTGCCACTGATCGTCATCCACTTTCACCTCCACATTGTCTAGCACATACATTCCACTTCCTAGATCCATAACACCTTTTAGGAACCCTCCTACCATTCCGATTGCAATGTAGTCTGCCTGGTGTCCTGGGTGGAAGAGCAAAAGGGCATCCTCAATGGTCGTCTTCATGAGCATCTCCAGGCTACGGGAGCCTGAGCTAGGTCTGGTCCAGGTAGGGAAAGAGATGAACGATTCTGGACTGATAAAGCTTGTGGTGTCTCCGTCCCCTGCCTCAAACTCACTGCTGCAGCTCTCCTTGGTGTCATAGCAGACTGTAGCTGCTGAAGCCAGGATATCAAAGTCATGAGACTGAAACATTACGTTGCTCATGCAGCCGCGCAGGGAGGGAACAGCTGTGCTCAGGTACTCCACTTCCAGGTCCTTCACGCCTCCAAGAAACACGCCCTGGTCGATGTTCAGGTCCTCATCTTCATTCTCCACTGGGATGAATGTTGTGTACAGGTTGTCCACAGCCAAAGAAAGTTTGGAGTCTTTCAGGATGAGAGACACATGATGGTCGAGAAGGTTACTGAGCTGGAGACCCATGGTGGAGGAGAGAACCTTTTCTCCGGATCCCATGTCAATCCTAGCCTGTAAAGATACACACACAAACAAATGATTAAACAACAAAAGTGACTGTAAAATATAAGAAGCAAAACATCATATTTACAATTTATAAAAAAAAAAAAAAAAAAATGTTTGTGGTGTTTGCCTGTGAAAAAAGTTCTACCATGATGTTATGGTGTTTTGAGTGGTTACCCTGTTGAAAAAAAAGCATATGCTGGATAGGTATATTTTGAAGCATGGTAGCTGGTTTAAACTGGTCCTTAGTTTGTCATGAGCTGGTTTAAGCTGGTCCTGAGCAGGAGCTAGTAGCTCAAACCAGCTACCATGCTTCAAAACATACCTAACCAGCATATGCTGTTTTTCTTCAAGAGGGTAGCAGTGTTTTTATTAGGGGTGGGAGAAAAAAATCCATTCTCCGATGCATCGCGATTCTCTCTTCAATGATTCTGAGCTTGGTTTTTTCCCCGCATATGGCACGTGCATGCGCTAGAGGTGGGCTTCATTGCACAGACTTTGCACTGTGAGACGTGCACATTGCTTGACAGTGTGTGCTTCCACCCTCTGTGTTTTCTTTAGATATGCTTTCATTTATGACGTTTGGAATGCAGTACTATTAGATGCACGTAACTCGCGCACTAACAGACTTTCACGTGCACTTTGTGTTTGTTTGTCCTGAAGCTCGATTGCGGCTGCGGTTAAATGCAATCGCATTTTCGAGTACTTTTATACAAAATTGATGTCAGTTATGTTTTCAGAGCAGGACAAAACATCTGATATATCGAAATATATCTGTGAATTAGTGTGAATGCAGCCTGTTAAAGCTGCCACTGTCAATGATCTCATCAGTAATAATCAAACAGCAATAATGCTGAGGAAAAAATAACTATTGTCTTTAAACTTTAGGATACTTAAAGAACACTTATTTTAAATAAGTATTTTTATTTTTTTAAAAGTAAATTTTGCACAAAATAAATTTGATATAAAATTTATATGAAAATGTAGCCATGTGCAGTAATATTGAAAACTGAGAATGTGACACATCGTGATATTGAGTTGATAATGATAATCGTAATTGAACTGAATCATGAAACCAGTGAAGATTCACACCCCTATTTTTAAAATGGCAGTAGGCCTACTGACATACAGAGATTCCAACTATAAACAAAAAGCATAGAAACTGCAATTTTGGTTAAAATGTAAAGTTGTAAAGATGTATTTGCACAGCAGAAGAAAAAATGTAGATCAAGAATCGTTTTGGAAACGGATCGTGACTCCCAGAATCGGATCGGATCGTGAAGTGCCTGAAGATTCCCACCCCTAGTCTTTATGCAGTTTCTAAGCTGTTCTGAGTGTTTTGTTGTACATTGCTAATTAATCCCCAAGATGTTCTGGTTCATTTGATATCATTTGAGGTAACATTCATGTTCACAGCACACATTTGCCGGAGAAATTGTACACTAAAGGTTAATACTTGTTAGTATAAAGAATTTGTTCAGGCTTTTGGGGTTTCCTTGCTTTAAAAGCACAACTAGTTAATCTTATCTTAATACATGTAATTTTGCTTTTCAGGTAAATTTATCTTTAGACATTTTTACTAGAAAACAAGACAAAGGTACTGGTTAGGAATATTATTTTTCACAGTGCATTATACATGCATTCAGCTGTGAAATTCTGAAACAGACTTTGCTGGATCAGTTGGCTACACAGTATTTCAAACACTCTGTAGCTACTTAAGCTGAAAATATCACAGATCTCATTTCAGATCTGCAGCCTCCAAAGAAAAAAAAAAAGTAAATCTGCATGAATTGAATATGTCGGTGGAAATGTGTTTTTAATGACAAATCCTGCCACCGATGAAATAGTCTTGCTACCGTTTCATATTGCAGCATAATGCAGGCAGTTTGAGCGTCTGTGTTTATCTATGCGGAGCGGGAGCCATTTTCTAGGGAGGCTGCAGATGAAGAAGAAATATCTCAGAGCAAACCAGTAACTCATTCAAGCCGTGGAAGCTTTTTCCATGTGTTGAGCTGAAAAACTGTGACGATTCAGTCACAGCGGAGATGGAAGCGAAAGTGAGTCATCCCTCTCACCACAAACCAAACGGCTGCTTCTCAAAAACTCACAAGAGATTTTCTCAGTGTGTGGCTCCTGAAGGGACCCTGAAGTCTTGAAGGGCCATGAGAAAATAGTGGAGATTGTATTTATTTGTCTAGTCAGTCTGGGATTTAATTTACATTACAAAGTAAATATTTTACAGAACTGCACTCTGTGCTTTCTGATTTTGCCGGATTTGATCTCTGTCTTTAGTGTATAAGTAGTCATTTACAAGGCACTTTTATCCAAAGCAGTTTAACACTTAAAGAGCATTCACACTGACAGTGAATTACAGCAACAAAGCAACTAGAAGTTAAAGGGTGATTTAAGGTGACATGAGCAGCTGTTGGTGATCCGAAAGTTTATGAAGGGTCAAATGTACTGAATATTACCTGTAATCTGCCATTGTAGAGCTCCAGTGAGAGGTAATCTTTGTGTCCCGCCGCCAGTAGGAGCAGGCCGCTACGTCTGCTTGTTTTAAATTGGAGCGACACGTGAAAACTTGACAGGTCCTGAACAGCATCTATCCGACAGTAGCTGTCCCCGAAATAGGAAGCTGCAAACACAGAGGGAGAAAGTTTTTTTTTATTTTTTATTAGAAATATTTTAATGATGACGTGCGCCGTTAATGTGTGAATGTGGAAGTGGGAAGACACACAGCAGATGGAAGTTTGAATTTAAAACTTTTTCCAGCTGTCTTGTCAGCTGTTGTGTAGAAAAGACACTGTTCTGGAGAGTTCCAGCTTCGGCCCCATGAGAATGTTTATATAACTGCTTTTCTGCAGGATTCCCAGAGCTTAGTGTAGTAATTTTCGGCTGTATGCTAATGTAGCCACCTGCCTTGGATTGCAAATGTGATTTTTTTTTTTTTTCCTCTATTGCTTTCGCTCCTTTTGTAAATCATTCACACATCACTCCTGGGCCTTATGTCAAGGAGATCCCTGTTCCATTGAAGAGGTTTCCAGGGGCCAAATCAACAGCGTCTACTCAACAGTAACATTATACGGCCAAACTCATTGGGAAACCCCTTCATGGAATTCTGGGAAGGATCCAGAAACGGAACATTCTCACAGGAACTATGGTCAAACGTCTTGGTAGAGGGTTAGGAGTCAATTTATGACTCATATAATTCCCTTATTCGAGATCATCAACAGGATACTATTGTTACAACAAAAACGTCACATATTAGGCAAATACTGATCAAATTTACCATGGTATATTTCTGTACATGGTAAATTAAGGTTAAAAATATCACAATGGTATATTCATAATTATGTATTAAATAATTTTATCATTTACTCACCCCATGTTGAATGAATCGTTAGATCTGGTTCACAAACTAGTCTCAAAGATTTATTCAAGTATCAGAGAGATTCGATACTTTAGTTCACTTACTCTTTCTGAATTGAATCCAAGATTAATCACTTTTTAATCTGATTACTTGAACTGATTCAATTACCCGGATAAAGATTACCAGATAGCACACATATGTCTACAAGATGTCTTTTGAAGATCCCTTCATCTGGAAAGCATCTGCTATGTACAAACATCTGATGGATGTCTTTAAAATGTCAGTTTTACATACATTCTAAATCATAAACATCTTAAAGACATTTTCTAAACGTCTATTTGACATCTGATAGGAAAGGTCCTATAGGTGTATTGTAGATGAACAAACACTCTAAAAAATACGTCTTGCAGATGTAAATTCAAGACATCTCTGTGATATACATGTGCTATCAGTAAACACTGACTTAAATTTCTATTTGTTCCTCACACAAAGCTAAAGTAGGACTCCAGAAGACTTGGAATACAGTCATCTGGACTATTTTCATGGTTCTTTTCCATCCTTTTTGAAACTTGAACTTTTGTACCCTTTGATTGTAATTGCATGGAACATTCTTCAAAATTTCTTGTTCCACATAAGAAAGCAAGTCTGGGTTTGGAATGACATGAGGGTGAGTAAATAATGACAGATTTTTGAGTAAATGACTTCTTTATCCTGTTAAATATACATAATAGAGTTGCATCTGAAATCATTCAGCAAAATTTACTGTCATTAGCTAACCGCTACTCCTAAGACAGTGACATTCTGTCTAGTTGTGTTTCTGTTTGTTCCTCTGTATTCATGCACAAAGGAAATTAAATGTTTTGAGAGATATATAGCACTTAATACTCACCATAAATAAAGTGAAGTGGAAAATATTTTTTATTAATAAAGACCATCTTTAGAGTAATTGAAACACCCATTTGAACTCTGAGTGAGCGATGCATCAAAAGCACCAGAGATCTTCACAGTTCAGCAAAAGGTTCTCACATATACCCCCTATATACATTCAGTCGATGCACTCCAAAAAACAAACACATAAATCTCACCGAAAGAGCCAAACACAACAGGAGGCAGAGCGAAACGCAGAGGCTCATATGATCTCTCATATAATAATCTATAATGCTGAAAAGGTTATAATATTTAGATCTGAGACTGCAAAAGACTGTCCACACAGATCTGAGACCCTCAGATAACATATAAAGCAGATAGAACCCAGAAAAGCGAGATGAATTTTAACGAAGCTATTTATCTGAAGCCTGTGACTCCGATTTGGAGCTCAACGACCTTCTGCAAGGTCCAGAGAGAGAATATATGGAATTAGCTGGGAATATTTCCCTCAGCTTTATGATCATCAGATCTGTTTTTGTTGGAAAATTCACGGCGCACGCGGGAGGCAGAATGAGCAACTGGAGCCCAAGGACTCTGAGGTTCAATCCGCCGTCGGTGCGAACTGAGCATGCTCAGACCAGAAAAGACACAAGGGCCACAGTGAGCACAGCTAGCATGTATGAATCTGGAACCCATTAAAACTCTTTGAGGGGATTCTAAATGGGACACATGTGTTGAAGACCCCCATCCATTCCAGGATTCAACATGCACCATACATTTAACCAAGACTCAGCTCAGCTCTCCTCTTTATAGGCCAGTTACGTCTCATTGCATGCTAAAAACACAGGCGGCAGGCTTTTGTTTGTGAATGAGCTTCATTGTTCTGTTGGTTAGTTGATTAAGAAACTCCATCAGTTTAAAAGTGTAATGGAATTTTAATGCAATATAAAAGTCAAAAACAATCAAAGCTCCACTTTTATAGAATGCAACAGTTGCATTCAGGAAATAAAAATTGATTCCAAAATTGGAACTAATTTTGAACAATAACTTAGAACCCTATATAGACAGCCCTACTATGAGCTACAGGGTTATTTCGACTTATTTTTTTTAAATAATGATGTTCAACATTGGAATTCATGATGAAACACTACATTATGTAAGATATATTGTTTCTCTATCTATAACATCTTTAACATTGATAGCATTTGTTATTTGCAATGCTTCATAAGATTGTAGTTCTTTCTCTCATTAAAGTCTTTTTGTCTTTTTGAGTTGTCTATGGGAAAAATACTTCCGGAACCAAAGGTGCTGAAAAATTGAGGTGAAAAAGCATGCATGGATGCATACACACAATCCACTGTAAATCCACTGCAAATAGTATTATTTTCAACATACTATGATTTTGGATGCGTTCAACCTAATCTCGCATACTATTTAGGACAGAAAGTAAGTGGATTTGGTTGCAGTCCTGTGCTTTGATGTAACTTTCTAAGTCACATTGGCTTAATCATATGATGCTGCTATTGCTCTTGCATCCTTCGCCCTGGGAAACTGTGTGCTTGTGCGTGTGTATGTCCCTGGACGTCTGCCAGGGCAGATGGCGCTGTCATGAGGGCTGCTCCAGTCTGTATTTTTAGTGCTCAAAGGGAACTGAGTGGGTCTCTGTCTCATCCTGTGAATGAATCAGACGCACCCTAGTTCCTCAAAACCCTGTCAGATATCCGGAACATTCACACGGAAGCAGAAACAACTGAAATCAGAGGAAGCAACCTGCTGTTTAATCTGCCAAACAAGAGATGTGTAGAACATAGGCGGATGAACCAGACTAAAAGAATCCATAATGAAGCATGTTTTTGTCACAGCTATATTCTGTCTAGACTGAACCCCTCTGAAGGTGACCTTAACTCGCTTGTTCATTTGGCTCGCGAATGATTTGTTGTCCACGGCTGCAGTCATGGGGAATAAACGGATCTCTCTGCATATGAGCTCTGTGCCAGTAAAACGGGCCTGGACTCGATCCAGTCTCTGCACCATACACCTGCTCTTATTATATGTCTGTCTGAACTTTCACCTGAGCTTTCGTCCCCAAATTACATTTACTCAACTACAATAAAAAAAGAAAATGTGAATCACTGAACCATGGCACCAACAGTACTGTTTGCACTCTGCCTGCACTATTCAAACAAACACAAATAATTAATCTATAATAACAATTTTTAAGAGCACATCTGAAAATATGGCAAACATCTCTTCACGTGTGCTCTCCATGGTAACAACGAGTGACCATTACGTTTTGTAAAACAAACCGCTGAGCTGCCAGTAAGATTAAACATAGCAAATAGCGGTTCTGCTGATGATTTGTTCCTCTGGTTATGTAGTGGCTGTGTGTGTGTGTGTGTGTGTGTGTGAGAGAGAGAGAGAGAGAAAGAGGGATGGTTGTAATTACATCAATCTTAAAGCTGTGTTTTGCTGGAGTCTCTCTATATAGACCCTGAGCTATTCATGAGCATCGCTGTTGCCATGGCAGATCAAACACAGCCTCTGCGTTGATCAAAGTCTGTCAAGATATTTCAAGGAAATATTATTTTACAAGAAAATAAGGATGATGACACATCAGTAAACATGTAGGCCTCTTTTTCCTCTCAAAGAGCTATATATGGAAAAATAACAGTGGAAATGAAAAAACAATGCTTCATAATTTTCTCTGAGCAACACATCCTTCAAAATATAGAAAAAAATACAGAAAAAAACATAACATTTAGAACGTTCTTTCCATTTTCTCTACCTGTTTTCAAATGAGCTAATAACACTAACAGTACGTCAAAACGTGCATGATGATGCGTCCTGATATGCCATATTTGAAACACTAATGAGATTTGAGAGCTATTGCGGAAGGGAAGTTTCTCTGCAAATAACGACTTAAAATCGGTCTCAAAATCGGTCTTATCATCACATGAATTTATCACATAACTTTGTGACACTTATAGCACACAAGGAGTTGCCCTATGAACTTTATGACAATTATACCGTATACGTTCGACAGCCATTCCGTAACATTGTATGGAAATCCAGTCAGGACACTGAATGCATTATAATTCCTTCAAGATCAAGAGGGTGAGTAAATGATGACAGTTTTTGATAATATTAATTTAACCATGCAATTCAGACCAACCTTGTCTGTTTGCTGTCTTGTTTACTTTTATACAACATGTGCTGTATTACATAAAGTTACTGTTTAATCTGAATTAAGTTTAGAAAAGGTTCAATGTACTAAGTGATAGATGGGATAAGATTCTGAGTTAATATTTTTTGTAATACATCCCCTGCCTCTGTACAATAATAATAATAAAAAAGAAAAACGACAGTGGTGTTTTCTTCCTGAACGTGTTTTGAACAAATCGGTTGAGTGAATGATTCAATGATTCACGCATACAGTCAGTTATTTCGTTCTTTAATGATTAGTGCTTTGAACGAATCGGTTAAGTAAATGACTCATTCATAAAGACAATCAACTTGTTGCCATCTAGTAGCTTAACCTGCTTAAAAATCCATCAAACTCATGTCAAAAAATGAATACAAAAATCTATTTGACCCTTTTAATCTCGGTGTTCTGGGAGTAGTTTTTCTTACAGAGGACTTGAGGGTTTAAAAGTGCTGTTAGGACGATATCAGAGTTTATTCCAAGGTCTGAACCGAAGAGAGCTGGTGTTTCTCAAGGGTAACAGCAGACAAAATCTGCTCGTGTGTTTTATAGAACCCTGAGCACATTTAACTGAACTCAAATGTACTGTTGACCCAGAGAGATCCAGCTCTATTCCCTTCCCTCACATTTCACTCAGATATCTCTCCCCTCTCTTCTCTCAAACACGCTCAGAGGGAATTACTGCACTGTTTCCACAGCACACTGCTGACACTGATATTAATTAAACCATCTCAACCTTTAAATACAAACAGCGTGCACACATTCTCACACACTCAAGCGAGCCAGAACTGCATGAGAAAACACCACTCTGTGCTTGTACAAGAAGCGTAAATTGCAGATGTGCTTAAAATACACTGAACACAAACAGAGAGAAGAGAAAAAGTCATTACAGGAGGCTGAGAAGAGTCTTCTCTGCTGTCTGTGTTCAGTGTGAGTAGTAAAACTTACTTTGTTACTTATTTCACATGTAAAAAAAAAAAAAAGTTTAACCAAGTCATAACAGAGGTCATTTACATATATATTTATGTAACTTAAAGGTACAGTTAAAAAAACAACAACTATTTTATTAAATTGAAAACTAATTCATTCATTCTTATGTAAAGTGAGAGAGAGAAAAGTGGTCATAGAAACTAAATTACAGGCATTTTTTTCGTGCAAGAAAGCTATAATAAGTGGACTCGAGTGGCCTTAAAGAAAAGTCGTTTAAAAGGCAGAGGAGGTTATTATGTCTTGTTGAAAGTTCACACTATGATCCAAACGTTTGAATTTTATTAATGTTTTTGAAGTGTCTTATGCTCACCACGCTGCATTTATTTGATCAAAACACTGCAAAATCAGTCAAAATATTAAATATTAAAAGTAATATAAAAGATTAGAATAACTGTTTTCTATTTTAATATGTCTTATATCTACTTTAACATAAGAGCAGGCATTTGTGTGCTAGAAACCGTATATGTTTGGACTTAAAGGTCAGAGGTTTGGATTCTGTTGCTGAACAGGAAGTGGGGGTTGGTAAAAGGTAAGAGGGGTACATGAGCATCTGGAAGGAAAAACTCCTCACAACTCTATTCCATTTTTTCTTCTCTCTCTCAGTGACAAAAAAACGACCCAGAAAATGTGTCTTAACGTGCAGACGTCATAAACGACTGTTATTGCTCTCCACAGGAGCTGAGGCCCATGCTTGGTTTGCAGTAGCTCATGTCCAGAGAACAAGGGAACATATTTTCCCTAGCGTACACGTAGCACTTTCAGACGCTCCCAGCAGAATGCTTAGAAGCTGATGCTAGATTCACCACAGCAGCGCGAGAAACTGCCCCGTTGACATGATGTCACTCACCTGCATGCTAAAGGGAGACATTGTGAGGGGAAAAAGGGGTAGGACCCAGAATTTAGATGCTAAGCCCCGCCCCTTATGAACACCCAGATTAGGATCTCATTTATTTTAAGTTTCTGATCTCACTGGAGTTGCTCACTGAGATGTCACAGTTTGTGAATGCAGTTCTTGGGCACACATGAACTCTTTTACCCGGATGCTCCTTTCTGACCTTAAAATGTGACCTCTGACTCCTGGCCTGCCGCAGTATCGAGAAACAGTCCCATGGGAGCAAACAGATCAAGAAAACTCCAAAAACTTGGAGCTTGAACTCAAGTTCTTAAGTTTTCAGACTGAGCAATATTTGAATGGAGATTTATTTTCTATGCAAAGGAGAATATTCATATTGCATTTAACATCCATTATGTCAGCTATTTCCAAGAATGTATTAATGAAAATTGTGAAATGTACAATATAATACTATTAATGGTGTTTGCTAAGAAAACTTAAAGCAGTTACTGTATACTTCATATACACATAGTGTGATTTAAACAAACCCCTAATCCTAAGCATTTAAAATACATGTTTGTCTTTTATATTTACTTATATCAACACGTATTGATGGGTTTTAGGATCATATACTGAAATTTAATATATGTACATATATACATTTGCATTTGGGGAGATTTGCTGTTGCGTTTCTTTTTTGCATACTTGCTATTTTCTTCTGGTGGACTATAAAACTTGGCAATCAAAAATTGCGTGAGCACTACTGTTGTTATTTCAAAAAGTTGATTGATATTATTTTTCTTATTATATTATTTTTTAAGTGTGAAAGGCCGTCTGTCAACAGAGATGAAGAAGATTACTATTTGATGGAAGATTATACAAACATTTTTTTTCTTTTAGAATGACATGCACCGTTGATTTGCCCACAATAAGACCAGAAACATTGATTAGGAAACTAAATAGTGCTGATTTCGATTTCATGATGCCTTTAAAGGAGCTGTGCTCAAACACAGATGTGTTACATAATGATTGTGTAAACATTGACTCTCGTTGCATTTCAATGTGGGGAACACGTCGAACAACGCAAGCCTTGTGCTGTTAGCATGAGGTCAGTTCCTGATTTCTATCAGCTCAGCGTTGCATGAAACACTTCATTGAGCTACCGATCTTGCACATAAATTACCTCTTTAATGTCGATGTGGAGCGATTTTAACTCTGACAACTGAACCTTTATACTTGTGAACGTGTATGTGTGTGTGCATGAATTCCTCTGGGCTGTAAGAATAAGTGCTGGTGTGTTTGATCTGCAATCTGACGTCCAAAATACACACACACACACACACGCACACACACTTTTTTCTCTGATAGTGGGGACTTTCCATTTCCATGTTATATACTAAGCTAATAATATGTTCTATACTAAAGCCCAACTTTTCAAAGCCATTCTCTCTAGATATAAAATATAAATGTAATATAACATGAGCTATATAAAATAAGTAAATTATTATAGACTAATATAATTATATCATATTAAAAAGTAATAGTACACCTAAATTATATTATATTAAAATGTAATAGTACACCTAAGTTAGATTATATTAAAAAGTAATAGTACACCTTACCTCAATAAGCCACATAACTTGAGGAATCATTCATGTTCACAGAACAAATGGTTCAGGACTAAAGTTAAATTATGTTAGGAGTTTGATCAAGGCCTAAATATGAGTATTAGTAACAGTAAATCTTGCCTTAGCAAACGTCACCAATTAAACCTTTTCCAGGAGTGGACATTCTCAGTTTAAAGGCAGTTTTAGTGATTCAGGGTGTGTGTGTATCTTTCTGAGGGAAAACCACTGGGGTTTAATTATAATCAGAGACTGTTTCTAATGCGTAAGGTTTACGTATCTGATTTTAAGGCAGTAGAGATGAGATAGTTCTGCTAGTTCGGGGCTCATCGAGTATCAAACTTTCACTGACTGCGGGGTAATGGTTTAAACATGTGACTCGGTAGGACATTACCGCAGAGGTGTGTGTGTGTATGTGTGTGGAGAGGTATGTGTTAAAACAAATCTGTTGAATGTCAACGTCTCCTCAAGGTGCCCTTTAAACACCCTTAGTTCTCTCTTTAGCTGATAAACACACCCTTTCATCATACAACACAGTCAACATTTACTTGCCTCTGAGATCCGCTGCGTGAGCGAATGATTTAGAAGACAGATGCATGTACAGTCTTCATACGGCATAAAACAGACGCATACATCTATAACACGCTGTAAAAGTCAGAGTAGACAGGAGTGTGTTTTTATGAACAGGCGTTTCTGAGTGCAGATGGATTTTCAGAATCACCTCATCGACACGTCCCCAGACAGATAAGGAGGAATATTTGTCAGGAGATGGTGAAAATGAGGAGAGTCAGAAATGAAAAGGCAAAGAGCAAAAGACAAATTAATGTGTTTAAATAAAGCTATCACCTAGGATGTTTTTATATATTAGATTAAGTATCATAATTGGAAGCTTCTTTCCTGCCATGGAAGGGAATTGACACTTTTTTATCTAACAATACTGAGATTATATCTCACAATTCAGAATTTTTTCTTTATATAAATTTGATATAAACTCCAACTAAAAAGTCTCAATTACCTTATTTGGCAAAAAAAAAAAAAAAAAAAGAATTGTGAGATGTAAATTTAGAACTTTGAGAAAAATAAAAACAAAATAAAAAGTCGCCTTTATTCCGTGGTGGAATTCTAGAAAGCTTCTATATACTTACAACATGTTCTTTGCCAGATTAACTAACAGCTTGCGCCAGCGCAAACCGTCTTTTGGCGTTAAAATAGTGTCAGGATTTATTAAAGACGCGCAGTGAAGAATTAGCGCTGAAAACGTGTGGGCACTTATTTTTGTGCCTGACCTTATTGAATATGCATTTGTAGGAGTTTCCCTTTCAGATGCAAAATTTATGGGAGAAGAGTATTAAAATTACTAATGTTAAAATTTACTAATGTTTGCGCTCGTCAGATTACTGGTATTTACGGCATTATTTAAAGCCCCCCAAAAAAGCATGTCTTAAAGCAGGCGCTAATTTGCGCTGCTCTTGATAGATTGCGCTGGTCATTATGGAAATGATCTGGCTGCGTCTCTGTTCTTTAATGTGTGCATTGTCAGTAAATCACACGTGGAATTTTCCCCTCCCATCAGCGCTTTTATGGAATTGCACTCTAACGCTAATTTGCCCTGTTTAGTAAATCTGGCCCAAAATGTAATTGTATTGAAGCCAATCTATGAAAATAAGTCTTAATATGTTATGCAGTGTTGCTTCTCAAATACATCTATATTGTTTTAAGGACTTTTAGATATTTTAACTGGAAATTAGACAAGAATACTTAGGAAAAGGATTCTTTGCAGGATGCTGCCAATGAAGCTCACTAGGTTTTAAAGCTCTTGTCTTCTATAGGTTTCTCTCCTGTTTCTGAGGAGACATTCAAAGCTCCCACAGGTCCTGTTACCCTTTACTGATCTCTACTCTGCCTTCACTATATATTGAACACACACACACACACACACACACACACACACGTGGGTGACCCCTGGTGTTGACTGACCTGTAGGGGTCACGTGTCATGTTATAGGCCTAACTAGCCACTGCTGCTGACACACTCATATGTTTCACATTATGAGGATAGATTACAATGATCAGCTGCAGGAAAGCCTTCAGGAATGAAGCAAGAACCACAAAAAACACCCTGGAACTTCAGCATTCAGTAATTACTGTGACAAAATTCTTTATGGACTTTTTTGGCTGTCTGTGTGTTTACAAAACACAAAGGTCTGTCTGTCTGTCTGTCTGCCTTCCTTCCATCCATCCATCCATCCATCCATCCATCCATCCATCCAAATGAGCTCTTCACCTAGGCAATATTTTTAGGTCTCATGGGCACCTTCAAGATGGTTGGGTGGTTGCAGACAGAAAAAATTTTATAATTTTGGCCAAATTTTACAGCATTACTCATATCCTTTTACAGATAAAATAACCAGTGTGCTTTGCAACAAACTCAGAGAAATTTCCAATCTAAGATGATGGACTTAGTTTGTGGGAAAAACAATATACATTCAGTCCTAAAATCATTTTAAAAAATCAATTTAAAAAACAATGAATTTTAGCTAAAATTGCATATTTTTTAAAGATTTTTGTTTGAAAATATATGAAAGAAAAATGATTTTATTTTTATATTAAAACAAAACATTAAAATACTTTTAAAATATATAAACTTATTTATTTATGTCTTCCCTCCTGGATAAAAAGAAGAGAAAACCTATTTGCTGGTCTTTCCTCAACAGACCAATGTAACCATATTGGGAAACAAGCTAAACATTCTAGCAAGGTTGTTGAGTATCAAATCATTGGCTAAGACCTGAGAAAAGGTTCCGTTTCTTGTACATTTTTTGGCCGTTGCATCATGTCTCCCTATTTTATCAATGTCTTCCTCCATTAGCACAGAGTTAAAAGTAGTTTAGCTTTTCTCACTAGGGTCTGAAACAGAGCGACAGTGTTCTCAATGTTCTCAAATCAGAAGATCTAAGCCTACAGGACAGATCAGTCTTATCAAATGTGGATCGTCTCTGACAGACCACATCAAACCTCAGCACACACTCTCACCTCACCACCGGAGCTCTTCAATCTGATAGCAGAAATATCACCCAAATTGGGGATTACTGTTTGGCTTGACGGCAGAAATTGACTCGGAGGCAGCTGGGATCTTTTTGAACCACTCAGAGCACCCTTTTAGTTCAACTATAGACTCTTTGTTTATCAGACTTTGTGCCTTTTCATCTGTTCATTGTTGTTCCTTGGTGGCTTGTGACCAAAGACGCATTTCTTAACACCGCGACGGCGCTTCATTTTTAACATGCCATCAACTGGGCGTTCCTGGACACGTTCAAAAGCATTTCTCAGGAGGTGAAAACATCTCACTCAGTAAACAATTTGCTAGCAAACAACACAAGGAACCAATTTGTAAACCTCTATTTAACACCATTAAAGTTTGTGCCGTGCATTCCAGAACATGCTGTGACACAAAGTAACATCTTTCACATCTGATTAGTGTTTTCTAAGTTCACAGACTTCTAATAGGAACTGTTGTGTGTGTACGCATTCTGTCAGGCTGATACTGTCTTTACCAGCTTTATCAAATATTGCTGTGCTATTATGGGAACATGCTGTTACTTCTATTATTATGGTATGTGATTTCAGACTAACCCATCCTAAAATGTCAAACAAGAAAAGTTAAACTGGTTCGCCACTTTGCATGTTGGCCAGACAGTTCCTTTCTGATTATATTAAACAGTTTATGCAGACCAAACGTTACATTAAGGGCCAGATTTACTAAACAGGGCAAATTAGCATTAGAGTGCAATTCGATGGGAGTGGAAAATTCTGCGTGTGATTTACTGACAATGCGCACATTAAAGAACACAGATTCAGCCAGATCATTTCCATAACGACCAGCACAATCTACCAAGAGCAGAGCAAATTACAGCCTGCTTTAAGACAAAAGTTAAATAATGGCACAAATACCAGTAATTTAATGTGTTAGTAAATCACGTTGTGTGATTCATTCTAATACTCTCCTCTCATACATTTTGCGTCTGAAAGGGAAACTCCTACAAATGCATATTCAATAAGGTCAGGCGCAAAAATAACTGTCCGCGCCTTTTCAGCGCTAATTCTTCACTGCGCGTCTTTAGTAAATCCTGACAGTACTATTTTAACGCCAAAAGACGATTTGTGCTGGCCCTTAAAGTCAAAAGTCTGGCGCCAACCTAGATCCGAAACCAAACCAAACTTAAATCTTATGAATACAAAATGACATTTGTCATTTTCTGCATTAACACGGATAATGCTTGATTATTTAGCTTAAGCTGAGTTACACATTGTAAGTCTGATTGCTTAGAAAAGTAACCACTCATTGCATGATTCGGTATCATTCATGTATTGCACAGAAGATTAATACTTAAAGTTAATTGTCTGTTCAAATAAACAGTAATAGTGATGCTTGCTTTAGCAAACACTCTAGAACATTCCTCACAGCCTCGTTTTCATTCACGTCAAATTAAATATGGCGTCTACCCTGACTAAGCTTCTTTGAATCTCTCTCCGACCGAATCTTTCACTCATGTGAATCACACTAAACTAACCTGCTGCACATTTCTTTTGATTCCTTCAAGATGTTATACAACACAGTGTCGTGAATTGGGAGTGAGAACTGCAAAGCTCTTAACTGCCTCATAAATCTAATTTCATAGTGTAAGTTTGATTGATGACTTTTTATATACTCAAATGTTTCATGACTGTAAACAATTTCATATTACTATGCTTTTTATGCAATTCAAACCTTGTGCTTGAGATAGTCATGCAGTGGGATCACAAAAGGCACTAATGAAAAAAATCAGACTTGATTAAATAAAAAACACTTTTTATATAAATTTCACAGATATTTTTCTCTCGAATCCCTTTTAATGCTAGTCAAGGACTCTTGCACCCAAAACAAGTCATATAGTTTTTTTCTTCATGACATTTTCCACTCTCTCCATGATATCTCTCCTTAATAGGCTGTTTTTGCTAGTGTACCATTAAGTGCTATATGTAAATGACCCTGGTTATGATTGGCTAACCTTGGCATATGGGCATGGTTCATTCATCAGAGCTGGAAATGTTGCTGAATATCAGTGTTATTTTCATAACTAAAACAAAAATGATTAAAAACACTTTTTTGTTGATTGAAATAAAGCAGAAATTAAATTAAATTAAATATTAGATGAACAAACCAAAAGAATATTATGTTGTCTTGGCAATTAAGCACCAAAATTATAAACAGGAAATAAATAAAACAAATTAGACCTAAAAAGATAGTAGTTATGCATAGTCAATGCATAAATGGACATAAAATATTGAAACATTGACTTGATTGAGTTTAAATGACTTGATTATAAGAGAAGGAAAATAATGTGTGATATTTATGTTATAAAAGACATGAAACAAGCACTGCTACCAGACATTGTTTGCTTGGGACAAAGTTATACAGTCTAGCATCATTATGCAAAATATTTGACCACAGAATGACTTGGTTGACCAATCAGAATCAAGTATTCTTGTGATCCATATAAGAGGAGGGCCAGTGATACTGCTGTTACATTATAAAGCCGTAAATTGTATCAAGTTCCACTTAGTTTGGATTAGACAAAACCTTCCTAAGCTCTGTAACGAATCGCTGTTTATGTGACCAACGCTTCCTGTTACCATTCCAGATCTATCAATCAAAGTTAATGACAGGCAGAGATGGGGAATGTGTGTGTGTGTGTGTGACCACAGGACAAGGGTGTCTAACCCCACCCATCCCATCCAGCTACTGCACAACCCGCAAATACACACACACACACACACACACACACACACACAGTAACTCCTCATTCTTCACACCAAACTGCCACTGAACACCACAAACATCAAGACGCCCTCTAAATGTCAATAACCAGAGCGCTCATCCATGAGAAACACTAAAAGTGTATGGATGTAAAGTGTAAAGTGTATGTTTATGTACTGTACTTAGACTTTGGGCTGAAATAGTCCCCAGAATCTGACAAAAACTTCCTTTTAGAACGTACTCATTTGGAAAAAACGAGTTATAAATAAACTAAATAATTAAGTCAATTAATTATTAAAAAAAATATGATTAAAAATTAACACTACAAGTAAACAAACATTTTTAAAATTGTATTTAATCAATTATTATTATTATTATTAATTGTATTTAATTTTAATAAACAACAGAAGTCTAAAGGTCTTTGCACCCTGAGTCCAAAATTGTCGCACATTAAAAAATAAATACGACCATACGTTGTGTCAATCAAGGTTACACGCTGCCACCAAAACTTTCGTCCGTCATAAAAAAATTCGGATCGAGTTTGATTTTCTGCATTTATCGCACCTGTAGCAAGCATTTTGACTCAATGTGCAAGGTTTCTGTGCGTGTCGTTGATGAATATGAAAAAAAAAAACACATATGAAAATTTCGGACTCAGTGTGCAAAGGCCTTAAGTTAAGTTAACCCTCAAAATATTAAATGTAAAATATAAACATATAATATATATATAAAATATATTCTAAATATAATTAAGGTCTCACCTCATAATAGTAGTAGTAATAATAATAATTGTATTTTTAATATTGTAAATTATAATATTGAATAAATAATTATTAACAAATTAATATTTAATAATTTTGTTATTAACTATTCTAAATATAATTTAATATCTCACCTAATAATAATAATAATAATAATAATAATAATAATAATAATAATTTATTATGAATTATTAATAAACTTAATATTTAACATTTTTAAAATAGAAAATTTTAATATGATTAATAATATATATTTAACATTTATGTAATATGCTTAACTATTCTAAATATAATTCACATATCATAGTAGTAATAATTGCAATCATACTTTTCTATGAATTACATTGAATTAATAATATTAATACATTGTAATACTATTAAATTATAAAATATTATTAATAATATTAACTAAGTAATTTAGTAAACGTGTTTGTGTGCGTGTGTGTAAATCTTCGTTTTACCCCTTTTGTCTCTGAAGAGCTCAATGTTTATAGAGCGCTAACACAAAGCTTGTAATCTCATACAAACATGCTCTTTCAGTGAAGCAATTACTCAGAGTCCCCTCACCTAGTTGCACATGTGCCGTATGTGTGTCTATGAATCACAGCGGGTCCGTAACACCTTGTCAACGTTGCTCATTTCCACTGATTAACTCAACTGAGTCATTATGGTTTTGCTGGCGGAGAGGTAGATGGGAAGGGATAGGATTTTCTCCCTGCCGCCACACAGACAGGATCACCACTGCCTTGAGTGCTGCTATGGCAGTCCTTGAAGTGGTTTTGTGCTCATGAGAGAGAGAGTTGCTTTTTTTAACGTTTATGAGGCACCCGACGAACCCAACTCAGACAGGAGGGGCCGACGGGAGGGGAGAGGGCGGATGGGGGCCGGGTGGAAAAGGAAAACTGAGCAAATAAAGTAAATAGTCTTAACAAAAGTCATTTTTCAGTTGCAAGAAAGGGTCTTTGTGCTGAAACCCCACCGACTTGGTGTTGCGCTGCATCATGGAAAACTAGGGGGGGAGGAAAAAATACAGTTTTTGAATAAAAAAACAACCAAAAAAGGAGACGTGTTTCACAAGCTGTTTGAATAACGGCTTCTTCCAGAAGCTCCCTAAACTTGGTGCCAAATGGTTTGGCTGTTGGTCGAGGGCGTTGTCCGTCTTACCTCGCTCTGCCAATGACAACAGAACAGCTCTACAAAACCCACAAGGCCTTCAATTAGAATAAATGCTTCCTTTCCCTCCAGACTGACACATCAGGCCCATCCATCTCACAATAATACATCTAATAAAACACGTTTCGAGAACAAATTGTACGTAGGGTTCACTAGAGGATACACAAACAACATGACATTTGTAGCTTAATGCGCACTGAAAAATCATGTCAAAGTAATCATGGCTTCTGAACTTTCTAATGAAATTTGACCAGGGAATCTACATGCTGAACTGCCACAAATTCACATAAAGTCTGAAAATGTACAGATTTCGGCAATGAAAATAATTACAGCTTAATACAGAAAAGCATTCACAACCAATTTACTTTCCCAATGAGAAAAGGGATATTATATGAAAAAATCAACAGGATTTAATTTTATCCATCAGGAGCTGATTGGATCTTGAAAAACGTTCTAGATATGACAGCTAAAATTAAGATAAAAGAGCGTAAAGATGAATAATGTGCAATAAATCATTCACAATAAGTCCAGACACATGTATAAAGAAAGTAAATATGGTCAGTTTTGATTTCATGTAAACGTTAAAGAATAACAGATATCAAACTCTATGAAAATCAACTTAAATATTCTAATAAATGGACATTATGTTGATGTAACTGTAAAGTTAAATGTTTTGGTAGAGTAAAAACTAACTAGAAGCTCAAAGCAGAAGACAAAACTGCAGTCACAAGCCAATGAAGTGTATACACCGTCTTCAAGCATATATCATAATTTTCCACCACACTTCTGTGAAAGGTTTTAAAATATTTCCTTTGTATTTTATAGTCTAGAAATACGGTAACTGAATAGACTGTAAAATCCAGATACCGTCAGGAATTCTGAGCCATTTACTCAGTCACAGATGTTCGGTAATGCCTGAATCAGCCGTTCCAACATCGCTCAATTTCACATCCGTTAAACAGAGTAAAGTTCAGCTTTGTCCTTGACTTTTCATAATAGGATTCATGCAGTTGTGTTCATCCATCATTCTCACATTTTCCACGACTTTTGAAGGCATTTCACATTGCCAGACAGACTGCCAAGTTGAACTGGCGCTGTTCGGAAACCTCTGTTTGTTCTGTGCAACGTCCTGAAGTTGCATTCCTCCGACGTTACTTATTCTACTGAGACGATACATGGAAAACTATTTACGATATTCACACTTTCGTGCCAAAGTGGCTTACAAGAGAGTGAGCATTGTGTTAGCGGCACGTAGAGAAGAACAGAAGTCAAATTCATGGTTTTCCAGCATTCCTACAATAGCAGCTGTTCACGCATTTATCAAAATGCAATTCTCCCCAAAGGCCACTTCAGGCCCTGCTTATTGGCGTGCATGCAAGCTGGAAATATGTAATGATAATTAGATCTTTTAATTGTTTTTGAAGAATGCAGCTCGGCTCTTTCGCTTGCAGATGAAGTGTTTTGAAGGAGCTGCTTGGAATTCTCCCAGCAGATTCACCCTTTGATTCCCTGACCTTCCCAAGAAGCTTCCAGACCTGACCAACATTCAGAGTTCCTCTGACTTCATTACGAGAGTTTATCGATTTAAACTCACTTTTACTGTTTACTGTCAGTTTACTGCCTGTTATACAAATGAACTGTAGAGTAGCTGTTTGATTCCTCTCTGGCGGTCTGTCTCACTTTGGGAGACCTTTGACTGGACTTTAATGTGGCTTGGTGGATTCTAAGAGAGAACAGGTCAAACATTTACTTTAAATTCAGCTCTGAGGATCATATTTTAATAAGCAATGACAGATAATGTTCTGCTTTTTATAATTGCTCAGAAGAACCTCATATATAATAGATAACATACCCTGTGGGGAATCGTTGGGATTCTAAAGCATTCCAGTGTTTATGTCGAGGACGGGGTCAAAATTCTGTGGAATTCAGAGACTGAACACGCAGCATTTAATGGCCTGGATTTAATTTACCATCAACGCCAATTAAAATGATCCATATGGATTCTTAGCATGCAAACACCCCGAGAACACCCAGTTTGTGTCTGTGAGAGGACTGGAGCATTTGGTTTATAAATTCACATCGTTAGAGACCCCCAAACAGGAGGTTCATTTACGTCCACAGAGTTGCTAATGGATAATTGCCCTGCTAATGTTTCCCCAAGAGGCTGGTGAAGTATTAGAGAACTTATTACCCCCCACCCACACACACTTCAAACAATACACACTGTCCACACACCATCCACACACTCTACACATGCACAATACACAGTAGCAGTAGTAACTGTTTTTCCAAGAGTCAGTGTCGAGTTGTGTTATCAACTGTGTTGCATAAAATAGTGGTGTTTTATAGACCATGTTGCACTATAGAATGGCATTATAGAGCATGTTGCGCTATATTGTTGTATTATGAAAAACATTGCGCTGTGGAGTTGTTATACTGTCAAGTGTGTAGTGGTATAGAGTTGTCTTATAGACCCTTTAGCTTTTTTGAGTTGCATTATAAAGCACTACATTGTAGTTACTTTATAGTGTGTGTTTTGCCATAGAATTACACTATATAGCATACTGCAGTACAGACTTCCTCTATAAAGTTGCTTTATTTATGTAGCATTATAGAGTGCGTGTTATGGTATAGAGACCCTTTAGCATTGTGGAGTTGCATTATAGAGCACCACGATATAGAGTTACTTCATAGAGTGTGTTGTGCCATAAAATATTTACTTTATACACCCTGTTGAACTATAGAGTTGCATTATAGAGCATCAGTATAAAGTTGTTACAGAGCATGTTGCACCATAGAGTTGCTTTATAGAGCATATAGAGTTGCTTTATAAAGTTACGTTATAGAGCGTGCTGCACTATAGAGTTGCATTATATATTTTACTGCTGTATAGAGTTGCTTTGTACACCTTTTTTTGTTATAGAATTACATTTAAGACCATGGTGCTTTATAGAGTTATGTTATAGAGCACTGAGGTCTAAAGTCGTGTTAGAGAGAATTGCACCATAGAGTTGTATTATAGAGTGTGTTCCTATATATAGTTGCTTTGTACACCCTGCTGCACTAAAGAGTTGCATTGTAGAGCGTCACAATATGAAGTTATGTTATATGCCATAAAGTTGCATTATTGAGCATGTTACGATGTAGAGACATAGAGATGCAATATAGAGATTGCTTTATAGACCCTTTAGCATTGTAGAGTTGCATTATAGAGCACCATGATATAGAGTTACTTCATAGAGTGTGTTGTGCCATAAAATTGCATTATAGAGCGTATTTCTGAATATTTACTTTATACACCCTGTTGCACTATAGAGTTGCATTATAGAGCGTGATAGTATAAAATTGTTACAGAGCATGTTGCACAATAGAGTGGCATTATAGGCCATATAGAGTTGCTTTATAACATTACGTTATAGAGCGTGTTGCACTATATAGTTGCATTATAGAGTGTACTGCTGTATAGAGTTGCTTTATACACCTTTTTTTGCTATAGAATTGCATTTAAGACCATGGTGCTGTATAAAGTTATGTTATAAAGCTCTGAGATATAAAGTTGCGTAAGAGAGAATTGCGCCATAGAGTTGTATTATAGAGCGTGTTGCTTTATAATGTTACATTATAGAGCGTGTTGCACTATAGAGTTGCATTATATAGTGTACTGTTGTGTAGACTTGCTTTATACATCTTTTTTTGCTATAGAGTTGCGTTAAAGACCATGGTGCTGTATAGAGTTATGTTATAGAGCGCTGAGGTCTAAAATCGCATTAGAGAGAATTGCACCATAGACTTGTATTATAGAGCGTGGTTCTATATAGAGTTGCTTTATATACCCTGTTGCACTATAGAGTTGCGTTATAGAGTGTCACAGTATGAAGTTTATGTTGCGATATAGAGAGTTGCTCTATAGACCTGTTGTGCTATAGAGTTGTATTATAGAGTTGTATATAGAGCAACTCTATAATACAACAGGTTATAGACCATATTAAAGCGCATTCTCTGAAATGCGCTTTAATATAACTTCATATTGTGACGCTCTACAATGCAACTCTGTTGTGCTATAGAGTTGTATCATGGTGTAGAGTTGCGCTATAGAGCGTTGAGATATGGAGATACATTATAGAGCACATTGCTGTATAGAGTTACTTTATACACCCGGTTTTGCCATACAGTTACATTATATACCATGCTGCTATATAGAGTTACAATATATTATAGGTTATAGAGTCAGGTTATAGACCATGTTGTTGTAAAGAAATACATTATAGAGCACCATAGTATAGAGTTACATTATAGAGTACTGTGATGCGGTAGAGAGTTGCTCTATAGACCCTGTTGTACTGTAGAGTTGTGTTATAGAGTGCTAGAGTATATAGTCATATTATAGAGCATCTAAAGAGACAGTTGTGTTACTGAGTTGCATTATATTACAAAAATCCCATTACTTAATAAATACTTTTTGTATAATTTTCCTGTTAAATTATGTGAAAATCCATAAAACAAGATGAATTTAATTCAGATACAACACTGTATAAGATATTAAGCATTGTTTTCACTCATATTAAAGCGCATTCTCTGAAAATGAATCTTAATACCTTATGCAGTGTTGCATCTCAAGTAAATGTATCTTTTTAAAAAATGTTTAGATATTTAACTGGAAAGCAAGTCAAAAAGACTAGTTAAAAGTCATTAAGAAGTGCATAGACTTTGTAGCTATGTTAAAGATGAAGTTGTGCTCTAGAGGTCTGTGACTGACAGCTTTCACCCTTCCCGGCACTCCGCTCATATAATTCCTTTCCTCCAACTTATTTTAAGCTCACAGAATCCTGCGATGACGGAATAACTGTGTCCCTGTGACTCACAGTAACGACCTGTTACCCCACCCAGTCTGTTAACAGCAGCCTCTGAGGCAGCACATGCCCCATTTGAGAGCGGGTTATATTTATCCCCTCCGCTGCAGAAAGGCCCATCCCAGCGCACCGCTCTGTCTCCAGAGAGAATCTTACTAAAGAGACGTTTGCAAATTACCCAGAACGCCTCTGGCTGGATGGAGGTTTAATGCAAGACAGAAGTCAGAGCTGACACGCAGGCATGCTAACGGCTACGTGAGGATCTCAGTGGAAAGTTCTAGCATTAGTTCTATCGCCTCTCCGTTCACAAACTCTAGCCAAACCAGAGAGCTCCGTAGCCATGGAAGACTGGAAGATCACTCGCAGTTGAGACTGTTTACAAATGACAAAGTTCACAAATGAAATTCTGTTCACAAAGACGCTAGTTTTCAGGAATTATTTTAGAGATATAGCTTTCTTGAGTTGGCTAAGTGATTCTTTGAAGATAAAAAAGGTTCTTGTGTTACATTATACTCTCATAAAAAGTACTGTAGTGGTACCATATGGGACTGAATGATTACAATGTTAATTTACCGTGATATTTTCATTTTATTCCAGTGTACTTCAAAGACTATTTTAAAGAAACCGAGAGTAATACTATGGTACTTCAATATATTGCGTAGTACTGACTATTTACCATTCTATTTCCATTTCACTAGTACTTAAAAATACAATGCTATTGGATTTACTATGGTACCATATTCAAAAACAATGGTAATGTCTGCTAAACATTCAGCATACATCAAAGAACACTTGTGTTTTAATGTTTTTGAATGGTATTTTTCAAAGTACCTTGGAATAAAATGTAAATAGCATGGTTAACATTCATTACTACAGTATACATAAAGAAGCTTCTAACGAAGCACAGTTCTCCTGTTGCATCAGGCTGCAAAACCCTTTTTAGAATACTTATTTTTAGTGCCATCATAGGATTTCTTAGATTGAGAAACAGGAATTTATTTATATCTTACACCATATGCCAAAAAAGCTGTCTTGTGTAGATCACCACTGTAAAATACTTTTTATTTAATGAGTTTTGTGAAGTACAGATGTATTTTCATCCATCTGTTCTTGCATGGACGCATCCCAGTGGTTGGACAGTTGTGCCCCTCTCTAGTGCGAGCGTTACCGCACTGTAAATGATCTTGTCAAGCCAGATAGTGGCTGTTGGCCTAGTTTCCTGATCAGCAGACTGGAAAGCTTTGTCTCTGAGGAAATTGTGTGATGTTGTGGTGTTCCTTGTGCTGTCTCATTAAGATGACTCATGCAAAACTTCCCCTCAGGGACTCCATCAGGCCAACTCAATCTAATCACTAAGTATTCACTCAACACGATTTAAACTTTCACTATTAACCCGTGAAGCTCTCATTCGTTAGTGTACTGCGAAACGTTCCAGATGTTGTTTCATAAGCAGCTCAATTAGAAATAATCATTTTGAAAATCAAAATCTTATTGTTTCGAACATCTGTGAAGTTTGTAGTTGGATACAGTGGTAAAACGATGGACAAACTCATCAAGATAGAAGAATCACAGATAGAATATTTCTTTAATATTCAGTTCAGTTCTCCTAGATGGTAATGAGAAACATTTGCTGAAATCTCTACAATAACACAGAGAAAATTTCTTTCATATGTAACCGAAATGAACATTATAACTAAAATAAACACAGCTGAATCAGAATCTGATCAAATTATCAACAGAGATTGGAACTGAATTAGGAAATTCAATTGTGTACGATTTTGGGAATGAGTCTAAACTAAATTAAAATAAAAAGATATAATTAATAACAAAATGTATATATTAATAGTAAAATAATTAGCAATAACACTCAACTGTGGTGAGAAATTTATACTGGTAAACATTTTTAAATGCTACTAGTAAATGCATTAACTTTGGCAGCCCTAAAATACTAAAACTAAAATGAAAACGAACAGAAACTAAAAATTTCAGAAAAAAGAAACCTAATATTAACGATGATATAGTAAAAACTAACAAAAGCTAAACTAAATTTAAAAGTTGAAAATTAAACAAACAAAATTAAAAATTAAAAACTATAATAATGAATAAATCAAAGTGTCCAATCAATTGCCAGAGATCTCATCAAACTCTTCGATGACCAAACTGAGCTACATCTACATTCATTTTACCTCTCTATACTTTTATACTTCTATTGTTTCATTTGTGTCTCCTAAAGAAACTCTAAATCGCATACCAAAATTTAATATTTAGGGTTATTGGTTTGTTCAAATCCCTAAGCGCATACACTATATGAGCACAATTTCTCAAAAGAGGATAAAACCCTCACATACCACATTGTGACATCCTGCTAAGGTGTGTGTATGTTTAGGTCTATTTATGAAGCAACAGATGAGTGATGATCTCGAAGATAAATTTAACCTGATCTATTGTGACAGTGATTTGGCCAAGAGCCACTGTGGGGATGACTGCCCAGACCACGCCGTATATAAACCCACAAACCTTCTGTGTCTCCGTAGTGGCACATGAGATTCCATTGGATGAATATGAAATGACAGGAATATGGAGTATGGAGTTTATCTCTTCCCTACGGTCTGGTATTGTGGGGGTTGTGTGTGTGTGTGTACGGTGTTTCATACTGACAGATCATTTATTGAGGAGGACAGTGAGGAGGGAAAGTCTCAAGCATCAGGGTTTCAAACTTTCTGCATTGATTCCTGTGTGGGCGGCAGGTTTCCATGGGGACTGCAGACGGGAACGTTGTAGACCCTACCTCAACTACCGGAGTAGAGTTAGTCTCACATAGCTAGATGTTCAACTGTCAGCATAAAATCTAGCTGAATTGCAGCTTATTCTGGCTGAAGACCATCTACCAAGGCAGGAAGAGATAGGGCTGGGTAAAAATATAGACTATTTGCAATCTAGTCGATGCAAAACTGCAGCACCACAGCAAATTAAATCCTATTTTATTTGAGTTATGAAAGTCGCATACTGTATGACCAGTGTAGTCCAATTTACAAACAAATGACTCTTATCAAACTCATACCCCATGACCAGTGTAGTCCAATTTATGAAGAAATGATTCTTATTAACTTGTTCATTTTAGTGAATCAATCACATGCTGCATGACCAGTGTAGTCCAATTTATGAACAAATGACTCTTATGAACTGGTTCTTTTTAGTGAATCAAGCACATACTGCATGACCAGTGTAGACCAAGTTATGAATAGATGACTCTTACTGTATGAACTGGTTCTTTTTAGTGTATCAAACACATATACAGTATGACCAGCATAGTCTGACTTAAAAACAAGTGACTCTTATGAATTTGGTCTTTTTTAGAAAATCAAACTCATACCGTAGGACTGGTGTAATCCAATTTATGGACAAATGACTCTTATAAACTGGTTCTTTTTAATGAATCAACTACATACTGTGCAACCAGTGTAGTCCAGTTTGTGAACAAATTACTCTTATGAACTGGTATATTTAGTGAATCAAGCACATACTGCATGACCAGTGTAGACCAAGTTACGAATAGATGACTCTTACTGTATGAACTGGTTCTTTTTAATGTATCAAACACATATACAGTGGGACCAGTGTAGCCTGAGTTAAAAACAAGTGACTCTTATGAATCTGGATTTTTTAGAAAATCAAACACATACCCTAGGGACAGAGTGGTCCAATTTATGAAGAAATGATTCTTATTAACTGGTTCATTTTAGTGGATCAAACACATGCTGCATGACCAGTGTAGTCCAATTTATGAACAAATGAGTATTATAAACTGGTTCTATTTAATGAATCAACCACATACTGTGCAACCTGTGCAGTCCAGTTTGTGAACAGACGACTCTTATGAACTGGTTCATGAAACAGTTCTTTTTCGTGACTCAAACACATACTTTGCAGCCAGTTAAACCCAATTCCTCAAACTAATGTGACAGGGTTCTTTGAATGAATAGTGCAATTTAATAGTTTGAGTCAGTCTGGAACACCAACCTGAATATCTTACAGTATTAAGGGAGAAATTAACATTATAAAAGAAATAGACTCAAATAAAATCAAAACTATAGTTAAATCAGGAAATCTGTATGATTTTGGGAACAAGTCTTTGTCTAAAACTAGAAGCTTAAGATGGATGGACAGATTTCTTTCTGTATGGCACATTACTTCCATTCAAGGTCCACATATAATCTTGAAACATTCGTCCCATTATCCGATCACAAACAGCAGACCACTGAGAGATCAGCAAAGATAAATGTTTGCCTTCTGTTTCTGAGACGCCCCTTGTCGCGCTGGAAACTGCAGCTCTCTCTGAGACCGGCAAACTAATCTCATCAATTTATAAATGCAAATATTATGCTTATTAATCTAATGTGCAGAGCTGTACAAACATTTATTACCCTGCCAACTACCTGGACTCAAACATATGCACTGCTGCAAACACAACACGTATCCACACACTCCTTGTATAGCCTAAAATGCTTACCACCTCACAGGCCTGTTTGTGTAGCATGTTGCCGTGGTGACAGACATCAGTTTGGAGGTTTCATAGTCCACTGATGTTACTGGTACACTGCTTACAGAGTCAATAATATCTGATTCACCATGATTCAGTCTCCCATGCCTTATGATTCATATTAAAGTGTCCATGAAATTAAATTTTCTAAATGCAAGCTATTGATCTTACTATGAATGATTCATTCATGCCTATATTTCATTTCGTAACATTTGCATCAACCTTGTCATCAATCCAATTAACAATCAATAGATAGAACCCCACCCTACATTTTTTTTCTGTTTTTGATAGTCACTCAAATGTACGTCACAATACAGAAGAAAAGATTTGTTGCTACTTTTGTATTATTGTATTATTTTGTATTATTGCGATTTCTTTTTTAATAGCTTGATTGTAAAAAATAATAATTGTTTCCAAATAGGTTTCCCTACCATCTACCAATCAAACAGGAAGTCCCACCCCAAACTCATGCGATTGGTCAAAATAAGTTGACTTGTTGGATCGCTGAAACAAACAATGCTGAAATTGCGACAAAGCTATAGACTGACTCAATGTCAACCTACAAATTGCTGACCCTTTGCCCCGCCTTAAAAACAACTTTGGTTTGCTTGATTATCAGTACTTATTACACGGCTCTGTGGAATGCTTGATTCTGATTGGTCAGTTGCGACATTCCGAGTCGCAACCGGTAAAAGCTAATAACACAGGTTTAAATAAGACGTTTAAATAAGGTTTGGGCAAACCCTAAACATTTGTCGCTAGGCGCTTTTTTGAAGAGGGGGAAAGAAAAGCCGCTAAAGGGGTCTGCAAAGTCGCCAAGTTGGCAACACTGTGCATCTCCATTTCTCCAACTATGGGCTAGGCCACGGGTCAAACAGAAAATGCGCGCTAAGTTAATCACGTGTTAATAAAATTAGTGCCGTTTAAATGAAAGTGTGCGCGTGCTGGGACAGCAAGACCTCGCGAGGAATTTGCGTTAACGCGTTATTAAGGCGTTAACTTTGACAGCACTAGTACAATTAGTTAATTATGTCATCCTGGTATCGCAGACTCACTCTCTCGTTTCATTCAAACAAAGCAGCTGCCATTTTGCAACGATTGCTTTGTACTCTGTTATGGTCTTGGATTATAAGATAAATAACAAACTGGTAAATTAATATCTTTTATCACCTTAATTATTTATATGGTGAAATGTTGGCTGCTGATAATCCTGTTGAGCTTTATTCTGCGATAACAACCGGCTGGATGTACATTATCCCTTACATAATTTATAAGAAAATCATGTTCAAAAATGTATCAAATATGATACATCAGGCTTTTAAGGGATGTTTAATTGTGCATCTCTGTCATTCTTGTATCGCTTTGCATAACATGTTTTGCTCCCCTACAATAAAATCGACTGATTTGGTAATAAAACTAAGCATTTCAATATCGTCTTACTAAGACATAATATTGCGAGATATAGAGTGAAAAATGATGTTTACATGCATTCTATGTAAGTAGTGTTTTAAAGATATATCAAGCTATCAGAATTTCATCTTACTTTTTGGCCATATAAATATCAGCATCTCCACCAAATTGCCTATTTTTGCTCAGTTTGGGCCTCTGAATAAAATGTATTTTTTCCTCTTTAAGTATGAGCTCTATATTCTCACTATATCATACTATATAAGGCAAAAAAGCCTGATGTATCAAATATGGCACTCAATAATAAACACTTATGGAATATGTTTTATGTATGTAATTTGTCTAAAGGTTCAAGGTCCAAAAGTTCCATTTCAAAAAAGTATTTTTTGACAAATTTTTCATATGTCAGGCTTTACAGGGTTAAAACCGACCAAATCTATTCCAGACAGAGTTACACAACTTTACACTGAACATCTGCTTGTGCTACGCCCGCCTTGCCACACCCCGCCCACCTTGCCACGCCCTGCCACGCCCTGCCACGCCCGAGCCCGTCTCATAGCTCCAGTTAAGCATTGATTTTTACTATTTTCCAATTACTCTTACTCATGTTTCCACACATGGTCCTCATGTGGTGTTTAACTAAACAGGACGCAGATCCCAAAACATTCTTGTTAGTCTACCAACTCAAGCGCACATTGCAGATCAGTTGCCGTTTTCTCTTGTCATGTGAGTTTGTAGCAGCTGGTGATGGAGAAACTCTTTGATCCGAAGCTGAACAATGGTCACTTCAGTGCAACTTTAACTCGCACGCTAATTAGACTGCAGGTCTCACAGGCGCCGCTAAAGATCTCGGAGCGGAAAAGCAGGAACATCTGTGCATAGGGCAGCTGATCCACACCTCTGAAAGTGACTCTTTATTTCAGGACCTCTGATCTGCGCGAGCTGCTGCCAGACTGCCCAATGCACGCAAAGAGCCCTCAACGGAAGCGAGAGATGGAGGGGTCGCCGAACTGTGGGTTTATTGTACACCGGCAGAACAGACTCGAGCCTCACAAGTATGAATGAGTTTTTCTGTGAGGGAACCTTTGCTTCAACATACACTTTGAGATGTTTGAAGCTTCTCCACTGAGATCCATATTCTTGCAGAATACACAATAATGCAACTTTTAAAAACTTTTTGCACTGCTTTCAAATATTCAAACACATATTATGCTACACTGGCTTATTAATCCTAATAAACTAAAATTGAGTGGTCTTACCTCCGTTGGCAGTCTGGACCAGGTATAGCAGTGCCAGAAAGAGGGCAGACAGGAGCGGACACAGGGCGCTCATCTTGTCACTTTAGTCCGTGTCTCAGAGTCTCTGTGGCCACTTTGGGACCTGGAGCGTGTGCGGGGTGTACTCATGGAGGGGGCGGGACGGACACAGATGAAAATGATACCCTGACCCCCCCCCAAATGGAAAGAAAAAACCAGCCCCTTATGCACAAACACACACACCCCTGCCCAGCCCTGCAACACCCCTCTGGAAAAACCACACCTCTTTTTCTGCTTTCCTACACTTCTCCACCCCCAATTTCCATCCTCTGTGCTCTGTAAAATGATTCAACTTTCATTCAAAAAGCAGACGGAGCGCAACGTTTCTCTAAATCTTGAAAAATCTGAAGACTGAATGAAAAATGTATGAAATAATCACCTAGATGTGGTTTTAGGAACTGAAATAGCATCTATGATTCCATGAAGATTCATTAACATCCATGGAACCTTCTATTCATTACACAAAAGGTTCTTCATAGTGGAAAAAAATTCTTAAAATGTTCTTTACACTAAGAAAAATGGTTCTTTTATGATTTCGCTTCTTATATGGCAACACTGCGAAAACCCCATTTTGGTAACTTTTTATTAAGAGTTTAGAGGGTTATTTTTTTTTTTGGACTAGTAGGGAACCAACAAAAACACCCTGGTAACCCGCATAGCAACATGCTACAAACAGCCACAACATCCAGGCATCATGATAGCAACTTCTGTTTGTAGCAACTTTTATTTTGTGACTATTTCTCCTTAGAGAGCCATCTGTGTACTGATGCATTAAAGATCCCAGAAACCAATATGTTGAACTGAAGGTCCTGAAGTGCGACAAAAATAACTTTTAAATCTCCAAAGAATCTTATAGCCAATTCAAGAACTCTACATTGAAAATTTGGGGTTGGATTTAGAAGCAAGTAACATTAAATTCAATGTGAAATTTTGAAGTAGAAATAGTTTTCTTGTAAAACATACTTCAGTAATCTTTGTTTTATTTATAACTTTAACAAATCTTGTTTTACAGTGTATACGGTGATGAAAAGGGAAAGAACTAGATTCTTATTAAAACTGTGTTGAATGTTTTTATAGTATTTTCCGATGTCCGCCAAGAGAAGAATTTTTAGCAGTTATAGTATGAACAGTAATTAGGTAACTATCTTAACTTCTATTGAAAACAAACAGATTTGTATATTTTCTGAAGGAAATGTGTGTTCTGAGTAGTTTCTAAACAGTTTCTAGGACTTTGGATGGTGGTTTTTAGGGTGTTCTGGGTGATTACAAGGATGTTTATTACTGGCCCAAGTCAATGTCAGTCTTTTTACTGCCTGTTTTATCATCCGCCAGGTGAAAATCAATTGTTTATAGACTAAATAGCACAATTTAGCAAGCACCACTAATTATTATACAATGTAATGCTTAACAGCTGCACAGTTTGAAGTATTTAGTCTTATCTTGGGCTTGAGCTAAAAATGAACTCTCACACACACACATAACCCCTAATAAACACAAACCATTTGAGAATCCCCCTTTCTCCCGTCATGTCTGCTGGCATGCGTCTCTGATTACACAAAAAACCATGTGTGTGTTGCTGTAATTCTTCAAAATCACCCCAAAAAAGAGTTTCCAAATCTTTACAAAGACTCATTGTCACAATGTCTTTAAAAGGCTAGAAATAAACTATGGTTTTTCTGAGTGTGTGTGTGTGTGTGTGTGTGTGTGTGGTCATGCTGCAGTAGTGTTAGATTGTTTAGTCATGACATCATCAAACACACACTCATGTTTATATTAGTCAGCTCAGGAGCACCATATCGCTGCTCTGCACCACGTTTGGTTTCTGTCGTATTCATGGGAGCTGCTGGTATCAAATTACCAGAGAGCTTAAAGCTCCTGTAAGCAATTTTTTAATCCCACACATAAAATATCCATACTACCTGATAGATGGCAGCCCCACAGAATATTTGGATGCTTAAGAAGCATTTAAAATGTCTGAATGTCACTGCATTAGATAACAAAATATCAAACCTAGTGGTATTTATTTTAAAGAAACAGCATACATTAAGCAAAACATTTAACTAAATTAAGTTTGTGTTAGGTTTCAAATTATTGAATATAAAATAATTCCATAAAAGCAGCCTTTTCCAGTTTAATACTAAACTCCAGTTTAATACTAAATACTAATAATAAAGAGAAAAATTAAAGAGAAAAATTTAAATAAAAGGAGAAAAAATATGTTGATAATGTCAATTCACAACCACCTACACTATATGAAAAGTCAAAAGTAAAAATAGGTTACAATGTACTGCATTTTCTGGTTTTCAACCATTTTTTTCAAAATTATTATTATTTTTTAAATACTAGATGTTTTTGTTCAGAAAAATATTTATAGTAATACAGATGAGTGACCCAGATGTCACCAAGTTTATTACCTGATGCATTTACTGAATTTGAGACAAAAGATAACTAATTTAATTGCATTCTAATCTTTGAATTCTAATCTTTAAATAGCGATCTGATTTAAGTCTGGTTTAAATTTAAATCTGGTTGTCAGATTTGCATCATGTTCACAATTACTGTGATTAACTACACATTTACTGTGTACATTACACATTAACTACACATTACTCTGCTGTGTGAACTTTATATGCACAAAGAAAAAAACAAAAACAAAAAAAAAATCACCAAAACACTGGCTGATTAAAAGACACTGAGCAAAAAGTGAAAAGCTCCTGCAGCATTTGAGCACAGATTCTGCTTGCTTTTATATTTAATCATCTGATGGAATGATGCTCATACAATTTTAAGTGTGAGTCAAGTAGCAGAATACTTTTCGGGTCCTCTATATGACTGAAATAGATGTCCTGGGAAATCACACACGTCTCTCTGACAGCAGTCGTGAGTGTTAGCCAATCAGAAGACTTGTAGATGGCTCTCAGCCTGTCAATCATTTTGTCCATTTGCTGACAGGATTTGGACATGTAGTTCTAGGTATGAGGACGGCGGTCTGATCCAGCTTGGTGGAAGTTAGTATCATCACTTACAGTACAGCAGCTTAAACGAGCCATTAAACTGGAGTGTTTTTGTCTCAGTGCTTTAACCATAGTACTCATAAATTTTTATTTGCATTATCCACTAAAATATGAGCCAGAGAGCACTTACTAGAAATTATGGTGAATCAAAATACCCCCTTCTTTCCTTTTTCAGTCCACAAAACACAGTGCTATGTGGTAACTTTGCAACTACATGTTGGTTAAATCTCTCAGAGTATTAGTAGACTTATGTTACGTTAGTAGAATAAGTTATTGTTTGTTTGTTTGTTTGTATGTTTTTATTACTATACCATCATCTATGGCTATTTTCATGCCTGGCAAGATCAATGTATGTTAAAAGAAACAAGCAGTATTAAAGGCACAGTAGGTGATTTCAGAGAGGCTAGCAATAGCAAGCTAGCTTTGAAAGCATAAGATCCCACCCTCCCTGCAAATCACTCTCCAAAGCCAAACCTCCTTCAAAACATACGAACGTGCACAGGCAGACCAGAGGCTAACCAGTGACACGATGAGAGATGGCGCTGGTGGATGACTGAATGCAATGCAGTCAGATTACCTCATGTCTCATTTACCGGTGAGAAAACATTACAGTAAAAAGTGCAAAATATTACAATAATAAGGCCATTCATTCTTACTTTTTCTGCAATAGCGTAATGGAATGTGATGATGGTATGCAAATACATATGTTAAAAGCCAGGTAGGACAGCCTATCGTAGCAGTCGGACCGAGGGATATGATTGGGTGAACTTTTTATGGTCTTACGCCTTCCACAGACGATGCATATAAATATATTTAGACCACTTAAAGAGATAGCTCACGCAAAAATGAAATCCATCCATCATAAAAAGTGCTCCACATGGTTCTGGGTAGTTAAAAAAGGCCTTCTAAAGAGGAATGATTCGTTTGTGTGAGAAAAATATCCTTATTTAAAACTTAAAAAAAAAAATTAATCTCCAGCTTCCGCTAAGTGTCGTACGTGTCATTCATGAGAGAGTGACGGTCCAGCGGATGACATAGGCATAGCGTAAGCTCCGGTGGAAAGTGATGAACGCGGAAGTGCAGAGGAGAGAGCAAAACAAAACAACGGTCACAAATTAGAAGTACGAAATGAGGATTTGTAAAGAAAAATGTTGGAGGATTTTAATATAAGCCACAAGGAGACTGGTTTTCACTTTGCTGTAAACAAAACTTGGTTCTCGTGAGACTAGCATATTCTCCCCGGAGCTTACGCTACGCCTACATACTGAAGAAAGGCACCAGGCCCAGACGGTGTGACACCAGCCTGTCTGAAAACCTGTGTTGACCAGCTGGCCCCCATCTTCACACAGATCTTCAACAGATCACTGGAGCTGTGCGAAGTCCCTACCTGCTTCAAACGCTCCACCATCATCCCCGTCCCAAAGAAACCCAAGATAACAGGACAGAGGTGTCTGACAAAAATTACATGTTGGTGGTACTTCACCTTTCAGTAAAAACATATGAGTACATCTGGAATGACCAATTCGGCAGTAGAATAAGCAGATATGTACTTGCAAATAGTAGAATGTCTGTTTGGGGACCATCAAAATAAGTGTTAACAGATATTATGCAGACAGACTAATGACTGGTTACTGACATGTAGTTGCAAAGTTATTTATAGTTCATAGAATGTCTAAAGTGGATAGTCAAAATAAAGTGTTACCAACAATTACTCCATTTTACCACAAAAACAAATTTGGAGTGAATGAATATGCATTAGTGGGCAGCAGGGGTAGTTTTGAGAACACCGCCCTCTGCTGGACAGATTTAACTGAGGTGGTTTGTAGCTTGTCTGCAGTTGACAATGAAAATCATACATCTGTAAACAAATACAGTATTTTCCATATAAGATGCTGTTTATACCTGTTGAGGTAGATGAGTGTTTCGCACCGTTTCAATCCAATGCCCCTGAACCTCCATCGAGCCACTGTTTGGGCCGTTTGACAGGGGAATTTGAAATTCAGAACAAGCAGAGATGGTTCCTGCACTTTACACAGCTGTCTGCTCAGCCCTTGGTCAACATAAAGTGGCATTTGATGCCTCTGATCTCTCTGTCTCTGGGTCTGTCTTTATTAATGTTTATCAATGACATTTTCAAGCTCTCACCACTGCCAGCATCAGTGTTCTGCCAACGTTTGGCCTGCATGTGTGTGGCTGTTTGCCATAGTGATCAGTGGATGTGCTTATGGCTTCTCATCACTGGAGTCAGATGCTCATTCCAGACAGACATACTTATAGATTACAGACATTCTCCACTGACTGGAAAACATTGATTCAACCTCTAACATCAGAGGCAAATGTTATTATGTACCAAAAAAGTTTCCCCTCAAAAAAGTTATAATTTAGCTTGGCATGTCATTTTCTACTCTTTAAGATGCTTGTATGTAATTTACCGCTGTTATGATTGGTTACCAAAAGGTTTTTGGTCTGGATGGTCTGATGAAGGAGACAATCCAGACCAAACATTACAATCAGTAATGCAGCACATATGTAATGGGATGCATTTATTTCTCCCTTTTCTATTTATTCTGGTAATATATAATAAAACTACACATGATAATTTTATTATTTGCATTTAGCATAGTTTTTCCCCTCTGTATACTGTATGTATATTGTTTATAATTTTATTGCGTATACACATTTGTTTTTAATTGAATATATTAACTACGGTGGCCCAGTAGTGCACAACATAACGAAATTTCCACAACACAGTGAAATCGCCACAACACAACTCATCGGACTGATTTTGTTGCGTTGTGCTAATTTCTTTGTGTTGCGGCTTGTTTTGATGGTGTTGTGCTAATTTTGTTTTGTTGTGGCTTGTTTGCATTGTGTTGCGACTTGTTTCCGTTGTGTTGCAGCTTGTTTCTGTTGTGTTGTGCTAATTTCTTTGTGTTGCGGCTTGTTTCTGTTGTGTTGTGCTAATTTCATTGTGTTGTGGCTTGTTTCCATTGTGTTGCGACTTGTTTCCATTGCGTTGCAGCTTGTTTCTGTTGTGTTGTGCTAATTTTGTTGTGTTGCGGCTTGTTTTCATTGTGTTGCGACTTGTTTCCATTGCGTTGCAGCTTGTTTCTGTTGTGTTGTGCTAATTTTGTTGTGTTACGGCTTGTTTCGATGGTGTTGTTAATTTTGTTGTGTTGCGACTTGTTTCCATTGTGTTGTTCTAATTTCATTGTGTTGTGGCTTGTTTCAATGGTGTTGTGCTAATTTTGTTGTGTTGTGGCTTGTTTCCATTGTGCTGCGACTTGTTTCCATTGTGTTGTTCTAATTTCGTTGTGTTGCAGCTTGTTTCCATTGTGTTGTGCTAATTTCATTGTGTTGCGGCTTGTTTCCATTGTGTTGTGCTAATTACATTGTGTTGCGGCTTGTTTTCATTGTGCTGCAACTTGTTTCTGTTGTGTTGTTCTAATTTCGTTGTGTTGCGGCTTGTTTCGGTTGTGTGGTGCTAATTTCGTTGTGTTGCAGCTTGTTTCCATTGTGTTGTGCTAATTTCATTGTGTTGTGGCTTGTTTCAATGGTGTTGTGCTAATTTTGTTGTGTTGTGGCTTGTTTCCATTGTGCTGCGACTTGTTTCCATTGTGTTGTTCTAATTTCGTTGTGTTGCAGCTTGTTTCCATTGTGTTGTGCTAATTTCATTGTGTTGCGGCTTGTTTCCATTGTGTTGTGCTAATTTCATTGTGTTGCGGCTTGTTTTCATTGTGCTGCAACTTGTTTCTGTTGTGTTGTTCTAATTTCGTTGTGTTGAGGCTTGTTTCGGTTGTGTGGTGCTAATTTCGTTGTGTTGCAGCTTGTTTCCATTGTGTTGTGCTAATTTCATTGTGTTGCAGCTTGTTTCCATTGTGTTGTGCTAATTTTGTTGTGTTGCGGCTTGTTTCCATTGTGCTGCAACTTGTTTCTGTTGTGTTGTTCTAATTTCATTGTGTTGTGGTTTGTTTCGATTGTGTTGTTCTAATTTCGTTGTGTTGTGGCTTGTTTCGATTGTGTTGTGCTAATTTCGTTGTGTTGCGGCTTGTTTCGATTGTGTTGTTTTAATTTTGTTGTGTTGCGGCTTGTTTCCATTGTGTTGTGCTAATTTCGTTGTGTTGCGGCTTGTTTCCATTGTGCTGCAACTTGTTTCTGTTGTGTTGTTCTAATTTCGTTGTGTTGTGGCTTGTTTCGATTGTGTTGTGCTAATTTCGTTGTGTTGCGGCTTGTTTCGATTGTGTTGTTTTAATTTTGTTGTGTTGTGGCTTGTTTCCATTGTGTTGTGCTAATTTCGTTGTGTTGCGGCTTGTTTCCATTGTGCTGCAACTTGTTTCTGTTGTGTTGTTCTAATTTCATTGTGTTGTGGCTTGTTTCGATTGTGTTGTTCTAATTTCATTGTGTTGCGGCTTGTTTCGATTGTGTTGTTCTAATTTCGTTGTGTTGTGGCTTGTTTTGATTGTGTTGTTCTAATTTCGTTGTGTTGCGGCTTGTTTCCATTGTGCTGCAACTTGTTTCTGTTGTGTTGTTCTAATTTCGTTGTGTTGTGGCTTGTTTCCATTGTGTTGTGCTAATTTCGTTGTGTTGCGGCTTGTTTCCATTGTGCTGCAACTTGTTTCTGTTGTGTTGTTCTAATTTCATTGTGTTGTGGCTTGTTTCGATTGTGTTGTTCTAATTTCGTTGTGTTGCAGCTTGTTTCAATTGTGTTGTTTTAATTTCGTTGTGTTGGGGCTTGTTTCGATTGTGTTGTTCTAATTTCGTTGTGTTGCGGCTTGTTTTGATTGTGTTGTGCTAATTTCGTTGTGTTGCGGCTTGTTTCCATTGTGCTGCAACTTGTTTCGATTGTGTTGTTCTAATTTCGTTGTGTTGTGGCTTGTTTCGATTGTTTTGATTGTGTTGTGTTTTAATTTCGTTGTGTTGCAGCTTGTTTCGATTGTGTTGTGCTAATTTCGTTGTGTTGCGGCTTGTTTCCATTGTGCTGCAACTTGTTTCGATAGTGTTGTTCTAATTTCGTTGTGTTGTGGCTTGTTTCAATTGTGTTGTTCTAATTTCGTTGTGTTGCGGCTTGTTTCGATTGTGTTGTTCTAATTTCGTTGTGTTGCGGCTTGTTTCGATTGTGTTGTTTTAATTTCGTTGTGTTGCGGCTTGTTTCGATTGTGTTGTTTTAATTTCGTTGTGTTGCGGCTTGTTTCGATTGTGTTGTTCTAATTTCGTTGTGTTGCGGCTTGTTTCGATTGTGTTGTTCTAATTTCATTGTGTTGCGGCTTGTTTTGATTGTGCTGCAACTTGTTTCTGTTGTGTTGTGCTAATTTTGTTGTGTTGCGGCTTGTTTTGATTGTGTTGTGCTAATTTCATTGTGTTGTGGCTTGTTTCCATTGTGCTGCAACTTGTTTCTGTTGTGTTGTTCTAATTTCGTTGTGTTGCTGCTTGTTTCGGTTGTGTTGTGCTAATTTTGTTGTGTTGCGGCTTGTTTCAGTTGTTTTGTGCTAATTTTGTTGTGTTGCGGCTTGTTTCAGTTGTTTTGTGCTAATTTTGTTGTGTTGCGGCTTGTTTCTGTTGTGTTGTGCTAATTTTGTTGTGTTGCGGCTTGTTTCGGTTGTGCTGTGCTAATTTTGTTGTGTTGCGGCTTGTTTCGGTTGTGTTGTGCTGTGCTAATTTCGTTGTGTTGCAGCTTGTTTCTGTTGTTTTGTGCTGTGCTAATGTTGTTGTGTTGCAGCTTGTTTCTGTTGTGTTGTGCTGTGCTAATGTTGTTGTGTTGCGGCTTGTTTCCATTGTGTTACGGCTTGTTTCAATTGTGTTGCAGCTTGTTTCCATTGTGTTGTGCTAATTTAGTTGTGTTGCGGCTTGTTTCTGTTGTGTTGCGGCTTGTTTCCATTGTGTTGTGCTAATTTAGTTGTGTTGCGGCTTGTTTCAATTGTGTTGCGGCTTGTTTCCATTGTGTTGTGCTAATTTAGTTGTGTTGCGGCTTGTTTTCTTTGTGTTGCAGCTTGTTTCTGTTGTATTGTGCTAATTTCGTTGTGTTGCGACTTGTTTTCGTTGTGTTGCAGCTTGTTTCTGTTATATATTTTTATACCAGTGTTATTTTAGTTTTATTTCTACACTTTTATAATATTTTAAAATAGCTTTTAATTTTAGTATAACTTTTACTAATTTTGTTGTGTTCTTCTTCTTCTTCTTCTTATTAATAATTATTATTGTATATTACTATTCAGGTTTGATTTATTTTTCCATTTTACTGTAGTTTTAGTTTTTAGTTTCAGTTAGTAATTTTAGTGCTTCTTCTTCAACTTATTTAATTAGTTGCCAATGCAACATTTTACATATTCATTTAGTTCAAGTTTTTTCATCTAACATTTATATTTTATTTTATTTTAATTAACAATTAACATCTTTTTATGCATTATCTCTGGTGAAAGCGTATATGGAGATGTTTTGGGTGTGTGTTAATGATAATTACCTTACAGGCCCACTCTCATTTTAAATCTAAATTCATCAATGTTTAAATGTAAGAACAAATTTATGTTGTGAATCAAGCAAAGCTTTTATGCATGCACAGGTATGCAAATGACAGTGTGCAATAGTTTTCTTCCAAGATATGACCCTTTAAAACAGGCTTCAGCCTCACACACACATACACACACGCTCGTTTGTGTTGAACACACCGCAGCCGCTGTGATTTCGGCATTTTAACCTGAGTCGCTGGGGAACAGATGACAGGCTTCCACTCCTCCCTCTCTCTTAGAGGATGAAAAAGAGCTAGACAAAGAAAAGTCAATAATTACAGCGTGATGCCCCTCTAGACACAAACAAAAAACACATTCAGAAGAACAGGAGACCTTTCAATTCTCTCTGCCTGTATTTGTATTCATGATGATTTCTCTCTCCCCCATCACCAAGCTCCTCCTGGGTCTGAGTAAATTCTCCTGTTCTCTCATGCTGAGAGCAGAGAAAGATAGAGAAAGGGAGAGAGAGACAGAGAGAGAGGGAAAGCAGTGTTTTAGGGATGTTTTCCAAAAGAACTCATCAAAAATCTCCAGGAGTAAAACGAAGCCCAGCAGGAAGGAGAACAGGAAACCCTCAGAGACGTAAACCTCTCTCCCTCTCGCTTTAAAACACACTCAGACTGGTTAAAAATGACACCGGCGTGTGTTTTCTGTTTTAAAGGACAGTCTGGCAGCCTGTGAGTCGATATCCAGCTGACACGCATGTGAACTACAGTCAGAGGAAGACAAGTTTATCATTAATTGGAGTCTGTTGAGCTAAAATCTCATTGTTTAGCGCTGATCAGCGCTACACTGAGGTCTGTACATCTGGAGAGAGCTGTCCATTAGCATTCAGCTGTTTAGCTGTCATCATAAGAGCTCTTTTCTGAACCGATCACCTGAGCTTTAAACATCATGTGATTAATCATTCTGGAAACACATTAAATAACATGACAATGCTAATTGGCAGATGGCATCACAAGAACACGCACAATCCCAAAACCCTCTGCTAGCGACTCCTGAGTTGTGAGGACAAATGCAGCAGATGAGAAAAGAGTTCTTTTACACATTAAAGAAAAATAAAAAATACTTTAGAAAATGCTATATATAAGAAAATTTGTTTACTTTAAAAATATTTTTTGAATGATTTTTTAAATGATTAAGTATAATTAGGGTTGTAAAGTAGCAAAAAAAAAAAAAATCTGGAAACTTTTCAAAAATTTTTGGAAACTTTCGGAAATCGGATATGGTCTGCCCCTTTGCAACCCTAAATATAATATAACAATTTAAAGTTAATATAATGTAAATATATGTATTAAATTATATGTATATTAAAAATATGTTGTTATTATTATTATAGTATAAAATATAAAAGTATAAAATTAATTATAACATTTATAAGTTATATAATAATATATAATTAAAAAAATATATCATACTATATTTAATTATATTTTAATAAACTGACAAAAGGGTAAAACCTTTGAATCCTTTGGGATTTAAAGTATAGTGGCAATTAATGACAATTGTCACAATTACAATTAATGACAATTAAATTACAGTTAATTAGTATTTTGTGGCTGCGCTGTGATCATTACATTCTTTTAATGTCTTTTAATGTTATCTAATGTTTATTGTTCTTAATATGCCTGACAAGGTTTTTTTTTTTTTTTTTTTTTTTGGTACAAACTATTATTACACTGAATGACATGATTTCTGTAAATCATGGTAAAAATATATATGATAGTCACATTGTAATCTCTGAGCAAGCAAGCAAGCAAACAAACAAATTCTGTATCTCAAAATATAATGAATTTTTATGATTTTTTTTTTTTTTTTTGGCAAACGTTTCAGAATAAGCAAGCAATGAACAATAGCTAAGTTAATTGCAAAGTGGACTAGACTTGCTAGTGGTCAAAATTCTGGTTATGCAAGACTACACAAATACACGCAGGAGATTATTTTTTTTATGTCATCTGGTGCATGTGGTTATTGAAATTAGTGTGTCAGACAGATCTGCTCTTTCTATGATTAAAAACAAAACAGTGGAATATCTGAATACCAAACAGTTTCCAATTGCTGAATGTCTGTCATATACACACTGGACATTATTTTATGTTCATGCTGTTCATACTTTGCTGAATAACTTCACTGAGGTTTTCAGAGCAGTTGATTGTTACTCAGTTCAATAGGCCGCAGCAGCGACTGGCCTGGGGAAGTATTTCCTCCATTCATATTCTCCACGGGCATTTCAGAAAATTCTTCTGTAAAGAGTTCTAAGAAGCAAACCAACCAGCTCCGACATGATTCACAACATTTGAGTCATTGGCCATGTACTTATAAGGCACTGAATGAAGTACTCATGTAGGCTATGCCATATATCCATAAAGCATTACAAGTGTAATTGAATTGGTTTGGGTGATTGTGTCTGTTAAATGTGTTTTTGCATTGGAAATTGATTATTTACACAATGACAGAGTGAGAGAGAGAGAGAGCACATAAAATAACAGGATGCCAAAACTAGCTATTGTTCAATGGGTACTGAAGTTCATGAGGGAGTCAACTTTGTTAATTCTGAACACGAAATTATTTAATTTTAATTATTTACTTTTAACAGGATGGAATGTTCTGAAGTGTGACAGACCCAATGAGACCACAAAATATAACAAAATCCACCAGATTAATCGCTTATACTTACTAAGGTTTGTGCTGTTGTTTTCCCTCCACAATGATGTCACTTCCTGGAGGATGATGTCATCAAGGAACTGGCTTTTGTTTTTTTTTAAAGGAAGATTACAAAAGACTGCAAGTGATATTGAGGACACATAAAAAATGCAAAATAATTACCAATATATATTATTTTATATTTAATGATATTATTTTATAATTATTATAACAAGAGAAATTTAAAAATCAAGAAAGAAAAAGGAAGAATATTTCTTAATTACTAAATAGTAAGAAATATTACTGTAATAAATTTACTTTAATAATTAAAATATATTTTCAAAAAATTTCATATTAAAGTATATATTTGATATTAAAATGAGAAATAATAAAGAATTCAATTATTTACTACTATATATTATTTTTATTTTTAATGCTATTCTTTTATCATTTATTATTAAAGTATATTTTATATGAATACAATAGAAATAAATGAATAAAGAAAAACTAAGAATATTTATTAATTAGTAAATGTTATTTACCATAATACATATATTACACTATATATATTTTTATATATTTCAATATTAATATACATTAAATAGATATATTTAATTGTAAAACGGCAAATGAAAAAGCAAGCAAGAAAATTTTTTATATTTTTTAAATAAATATATACTGTAATAAATATATGAAAATATAATGCAATATATTTTCATATTAATATTAAAATACATTATATATATATATATATATATATATATATGTGTGTGTGTGTGTGTGTGTGTGTGTGTGTAATACTTAAACAAGAATCAAGAAATAAAAAAAAAAAAGAATTTAAAATATTATGTTTATTGATAAATATAAAGATATATTCTACACGTTAATAAATATATTACACTATACTTTTATACATTTTAATATTAATATACATTAAACATACATTTAATTTTAAAACATGAGAAATGAAAAAAGCAAGCAAGAAAAAATAGAATATTTCTTAAATAATAAATATTATATACTGTAACAAATATGAAAATATAATACAATATATTTTCATATTAATATTAAAATACATTAAAATATAAATGTAATACTAAAACAAAAAAAAAATCAAGAAATAAAAAAAATTAAGAATTTAAAAATATAATGTTTATTGGTAAATATCAAGAAATATTCTGCACGGTAAGAAATATATTAAATTATATATATATATATATATATTTTATATATTTTTAATATTAATATTAAAATGCATTAAAATTTATTTTAATATTACAACAAGGGAAATTAAACAATTTAGAATTAAAAATATTTCTTAATAAATTGACATTTTTGTACGTTGACGTACATGTGATTTCCATGGTATCAGCGACTTGTTGATGAAGCCTGCTTGCTTGCTTTATGAGGTGTGTATCAGACCTGAACACTATCAGTGACGGGCATCAATCCAGCGGCCCTGCAGGGACACGCGCGAGTCTCACACTATCAGCTTTGGGTCAATAAACGCCTCACAGACACCTCAACAACATAAACAAACAGATAAACTAAAATAATGGTGTTGAGTTTGCGAGAAGCTGGTTTCACTTACGATGCTTTTGATTAGCAACACCTGCTGAGTTTCCTGAGGGAATCTGGCAGTGCTGGACCACAACAACACAGAGACCAGCGCCAACTGAACTATGAGAGACAATCAGCTGGAATTTTCTGGAATCAGAACAAAGATACGCAGCACAGATTCAAAACACACCACAACCCGTGCCTTCACAATGTGCTCCTCAGTCAAGTACATTTTGTCTGAAATCTAAGCCACATAGGATACCAGAGAAAAATAGATTCCTTACAAACCTGTAGGGGGAGCTGTTGATCAGTCGACTACAGGAAGAGAGAGAGAAAGATAGACAGAAAAAACAGAGAGAGAGAGAAAAACACAGAGAGTGTTGTTTGGCAGGAGTTTTTGTGTTTGTGAGCAGATGGAGACACTGGATTCCATTTATAATTAGACAAACCTGATGAAGACAAACCAATACTAGTGCATTCAGATCCTTGCACACTCGCACACGTTTACATACTTAGACTTCTACAGTTTTTTAAAGAAGCTAATTATAAGTACTGTGCATTAAAAAGAACACATTTTGAATTTTTAGAATAAAAAAACAATTTATTCATTTCAAATATGCATCACCGATTTTTCAAGATGACATTTTAAAATATTTTAAAGCATATGTATATGCACTTTCCATATAGCTAGATTCTATTTTAAGTGGGTATACTAGTTTAACTATTTACACTATAACAATCAAATTTATAAAAACACTAATTTGATCTAAAGTTGGATAATTTACATGTTTTTATGCCCCCATCATCTACTTTTTTTTTTTTTTTTTTAACTACATAATAATAGTAAACTCTATGGAAGCCTGCTTCTGCCAATGACACACACAATAAATAAATAAATAAATAAAATATTTCAAAGGTTATTTTCAAGTTTTGTTTCCCAATTCTGACTTTTTTCTCCTCAGAACTGCTTGATTTAAACTCACAATTGCAAGAAAAAAAAAACTACAGAATTGCGAGAATTAATCTTGCAATTCTGAGAAAAAAAAAACATAGAATTGTAAGATATAAACTCGCAATTCAGACTTTTTTCTTAGAAAAAGTCAGAATTGTGAGATGTAAACTCGCAATTGCGAGGAAAAAGTCAGAATTGCGGGAATTAAATGAGCAATTCTGAGAAAAAAGCTCGGAATTGCTAGATATAAACTCGCAATTCAGACTTTTTTCTCCGAATTTTGAGTTTATGTCTTGCAGTTGTGACTTCATTTCCCAGAACTGCAAGTTCTACTCGCAATTGTGAGTTTATATCACGCAATTCTGAGAAAAAGTCAGAATTGTGAGATAAAAAGTCACAATTACCTTTGTGACAATTACCTAAATTTTTATTCAGTGGCAGAAACTTCCTTAAAACTGTCCCTTTAAATCATATAATCAAGAGGAAGTGACATCATCTTCAGAGGTGCAATGTTTAAGCAAGCTGTATTCATCCTTAACATTGATCATTTGTTGTTTTCAATGCTTAGCAAGCATAGCATGACAAGAAAAAAAGGTTTATTTGTTCTTTTTGTGCTATTTATAGAAAAGTCTGTTGAATGATAATAATAGAAGGACATGATTTGATAACAGGAAGAGCGGTCCAGTTTGGTTTGAAATGGTCCATTACATCACAAATTGCGTTGAAGTATTGATGATAGTGCTGTATTTCATATTTAAAGGTGTAAACAATATGCAGTAACAATATTTGATGCTTTATGCTTTCAGAGGCCTAGAATTCCCTGAATGAAACATGGCATAAACACATTTTCTTGCACCTTTATCTAGTTTTGTTTATGGTTTTAGAGGTTGAAAGCATGTCCCGCAACCTGTTCACGTTAAAAATGCTGGGTTGTTTTAACCCAATTTTGGGTCAAATATGGACTAACCCAACTTTTGGGTTAAAAAATTTAATTTAATGTAAAAATTTAACCCAACAGCTGGGTTAGTCCATATTTGACCCAAAGTTGGGTTGAAACAACCCAGCATTTTTTAGAGTACTTTGGCTTCCACCAAGTACTTTGCACCAAATTTACTCATGATATCAATATTTTTCTCATTTACCTTTGTTTTTTTGACCCATGTGTTGGGAATCCCACCTCTGAACCTCAACGATCCATTCGAATGACTGAAGAGCTTCATACGATATTCCCACAAAGACCCCGCAGCCGTTTACCTGTTATCAATCTGAATGTGTATTTTCTCTGCATGCCGTCTGCTATAAAACACAGATGTTTGAAAATGTAACGAGATGAGATTTCTAAAAACATCGGACTGTAAATCCGCTGTGAAATGTGGAGGAAATGCATTTACGCTGTGTGCATTATTAAATAAACTTGTGCTACAGGCAGCCGAATGGGGGGGCTTCTGGCTTCACATCCGGAGATGATTTCTCAGTGTAATGCATTTAAATGTCATGTGCGGCTGTAGTGACAGGAAGAGCTCTAATGATTGAATCGCACGAGATTTGAATCGTCTAATGCATCCAGAACAGCCATTTCATGCCTTAAAGTCAATGTGAAATTAAAATTGACCCTATTTACTTTCTTAACGAATGCCTCTGGTGATTCATTAGTGCACATTATTTTAGTAAATCTTCATTATTTTCTCTGCTGATGTAACCAATGCTGCTGTGCGGATGGGGGAAAATAAATGTAACAAATAATATCATAGCCCACTTTTCGCAATCCAATTAAATCCTAATGTTTCAAGCCCCGTCATTGCCTAATTTCCATGAAAAGTCACTCTCAACTCATTTTATTTACGTAATGTGACATATTTCAGTGATACTGATTAAAAAATGGAGGGCAGGAGTTATTGATTGGGAATTGAATGGATTATTAAAAATGTGTGTTTCTTATGTTTCATATGTGAACGTTCAATGAACATCCCTAAATTTTTGGACCAGGATGTGGATGATTTTTAAATCGTAAATCATTATTTGCTATTATTAATAGAGATGCACATTACTCCCAGCAGGCACAAAACAGGCACACAACGTCATAAGACGTTGATATTTGCTTAAATTTTGGTTGCGACGTCGGGTGACCAAAATTCAACGTAAATTCAACGTCTAATGTCAATGTTAAATTGATGTCCAATACCGACGTCAGCTGACGTTGAGATTTTGTTGTTTTTAGGTTGTGCAACCAAAATCCAACGTTAAGTCAATGTCAAATTGACGTCAAATATTGACGTCAACCCGATTTTCATTTTCAACCAAAATGCAACGTCTGTCCGACGTCATGTCCAACGTCAGTCTGACGTTACATAGACGTCTGGTGCCTGCTGGGATTGTATATTTGTACCATTTAGTTTATCTGCTCATACTGTATTTATTGGTCAGTATTGGATATATATTTAATTGTACATGGTCATTTGCCATATTTTTATATTTAAGTTACTTTTGCCCCATTTAATGCTAAAAGTTAATTTAAAAAATAATATTAATTTTTTTTCATACTGTACGTTATAATGTTATGTTACGTTTAGTTTTAGCATTTAAAAATGATTGTTCTTAGCTTGCATCATTGCAAACCATTTTTTTGCATTAAAATAGTACTGTCAGGATTTACTATAGACTTTTACTAAAGACTTTTTTTGCGCCTGACCTGATTGAATATGCATTTGTAGGAGTTTCCCTTTCAGACGCAAAATTTATGGAAGGAGAGTATTAAAATGAATCACGCAATGTGATTTACTAACATTTGTGCTCGTCAAATTACTGGTATTTGCGCCATTATTAAACTCCCAAAAAAAGCATGTATTAAAGCAGGTGATAATTTGCACTGCTCTTGGTAGATTGCGCTGGTCATTATGGAAATGATCTGGGTGCATCTGTGTTCTTTAATGTGCGCATTGTCAGTAAATCACACGCAGAATATTTCCCTCCCATCTGCGCTTTTATAGAATTGCGCTGCAATGCTAATTTGCCCTGTTTAGTAAATCTGGCCCAAAATAGTGTAGAATTTTAATATTTAATATGTTTAATAAACATTTATTGGCTATAACATAAAATAATCATTGGCTTATTATATCGACCAAAATTTATTAAAAGGAAATTTTTTTTCTTTTAAATAATGCGAGACAGTGTGTAAGCGGAAGTAAATATGGTTAATTTTTATTTAATTTCAATTTGATTTTAAACTCAAAATTTACAGACTATTTGAAATTACCAAATAATCTGACATATTTTCAGAGTAAAGTCATATATAAAATCATACACACACACACACACACACACACATATATAATATGCATCCCAAATATCAAGGAAGAACTTGATAGTATTCATATTTGAAAATAATAATTGATATTGATTAATTTTATTTAAAAAAGAATAATAATATTAATAATAAATTTAGTAATTTTTTTATTATTATTTTAAAAATTTAAGTTTCTTTTATATTTAATGTAATATGAACTAAATTTGATTTGCTTGGACCCTGAGAGATGGGTAGAACATGGCAGACTTTAGTTATGTGTTTGGATAAATTCAAAATTAAGATTGTAAATCGGCTCAAATTTGAATGCCCTCATATGATACTAGCATGCGGCTCATTTCTTAGCAATATTATGGGTTTCCCAAATATATGTGCGTGCGCATGTAAAGCCATGCAGAATAAGGATGACGTGTCTCGTTGTGTGATGTTGCTGTTCTTTGCTTTCTTGTGTGGAACCCAAGCAGATGTTTGCCGATGGGCTTTCTGGATCTAAACCATCATCAGCAATTTCACACACACAAAAACCACGTAAAAAACACAACAGGAGACAGATTGCACTCACTAAATCGCCTCTTCCTCAAACGAGCCTCACAGTTATGAATTCACACCTCCATGCATGAGAAGCGTTTCAGTGTCAGTGCAGAAGAGGAAACAGAAAGTGCCTGTGATTACCAGAAAACAGCAGCCAAAACCCTGAGACAATGATTTCTGTCAGGAAAAGACACCAGTGTTACAAAAATGAGAATGCAGCATTTAACTGTCAGTGTTAAAACACACACACACAGTCTGGTGTGTGTTGAAAGGTTGCAGTGCTTCTTTGCTTTGCTGCTGACAGGCTTGTGATTCAGACAGTTGCTGAATAATGTCAGCAGGAACATTTAAACCATCTGACCCTTCCCGTCGGCTAGTGGGATGGAAGCGTAAACCGAAAACAAACAGACCAGGAGCAGGCTTTCTGTGCATGTGCAGTTTCATCACGCTGACTTCAACAAATGCCATCAGGTTGCGTTGCATAAAAACACTGGCAAAGCAGCATCGGTGCGAATCGTTTGGCGAGCGTTCAGCGGAGAGGGACGGTATTCTGGGAGCAGATGGACAGAGTTTGGGCTGGTCTTCCCGTGGGTGGAGTCACTCGGCAGTGCTGTCGTGTGACCACATTACAAAACCAGTGGCCATTTTTAGAGTCGCCACATGTCACAGACGAGGGTAGTTTACCGTCAGACCCAAATCATGAGTCAAAAACTGTAATTAGCTCTACGACTGATCGATTTGACGTTTTATAGTGTGTGACGGTAAAAATGAGTCAGTGGGTAGAGATTCTGTCATACCATTTATACTGTGGTAAATATAGCCTATTTGAGTGGCTATTAATGTGTAGGCCAGTTTGCATGTGAAAGCGACAAAGTAACATGGATAATGCAACTCAAGACAAGGAAGACCTTGGTATTGTTATCCTTAACAATAATTATAATAATAAACTGTGTGTATGTATATATATATATATATATATATATATATATATATGTTATATTTATATTATTAATATTGCATTCATTATTATTAATTGCATTTTTTATTTTAATTTTGTCTGATTAGAATGTAGTTTTATCTGTTTTATGAGTTTATTTTATATAATATTAATTAATACTTTTATATTTAAAATATTAGTTTATATTATCTGTACCATTTTGAGTTTGTCTTTCTGTAACTCAAGACAAGGAATAATTTATTATTTATTATAATTATGTATTATATATTAATAATTTATTATTTTAATCAATATTATTATTTTTAATATTTAAAAATAATATTATTAATTTATTATGAATTAATAATAATAAAAGTAATTAATAATAATAATAATAATAATAATAATAATAAATTAATTACCTTCATAAAATTACATGAATCTAGTTAATAATAATAATAATAATAATAATAATACGAATAATGACGACAATGATATATATATATATATATATATATATATATATATATATATATATATATATATATATATATTACTTATATTAATATCTATATTAATTTTATATAAATCAACATTAATATTTAATTCATTTTAGTTAATATAATAACAATAATAGTTAATAATTTGGTTAATATAATAATATTATAGTTAATATAATAACAATAATAGTAATAATAAACATATAATTATTTCTTAATATATAACAATAAATCTGTTAATTAATTTTTTCAATATAAATATTACATATAAATATAAAATAATAAAATATTTACATTATTACTTTATATTACTTTTACTGTTTTGAGTCTTTTCTTCTGTAAGTGTAAAAATTAAGCTTTTTCGCTGATGCCAAAGTTTTATATTTTGATTTGTGTTCATCAGTTAAAAAGATAACTTTTTATTTAAGAACTTATTTAAAAATAGGTATTACAACTAACAAAAAAACAAAAACAAAAAACAAACAAACAAACAAACAAACAAACGAAACAATAACAACAACAACAAAACAACTGAGGTGATTTGCTGTAAAATTACCCAAACTGTGATATTTTGGTCACATTGCCTTCTCTTATTTAACACAAGATGAAGATCCTGATCCGGTCAAACAGAATGGCAGATGAACATCCACATGTTCTTCTTCAGAAGATCAGCATGGCCTGGAAATCGTCCGTCAAAAGTTCTGCTGGCATAACATTTAGCTCCAGTGTGCCCATGTTGGCGCATTAAACTTCCAGACACATACATATCATGAAAGGCTGTCTCTGTCTCTTGCGTTTTATCCTGGTAAACCAGCGCCTGAATCTTTGATGATCAAAAAAGAGCAACAAAACATTGGAATGACAAGCGCAGTATCTCCGAGCAGCAGAAGAGACTCATGCGCAGGTGAAGGAGAATTATATCCCGCTGCTCATGAAAGCACGCTGAAAAGAAACTCTAAAAGAGTACAGGATAGAAAATGACTGTTGTGTTATAGTGTTGATTTACTAAACGTAGTGATGCTAATAGCTTCACTACACTCTAAAAAAGATGGTGCTAAATAGCACTAAAAGTGGTTCTTTGGCTCGTAATCATAGGGGAACCGCTTTTAGTGCTATTTAGCACCGATCTTTAAAGGTGCTATACAGCACCTTTGTCAAATGGTGCTATGTAGAACCATAAGAGATGCCATATAGCACTTTATTGCAGTGGTTCTTTGGCTTGTTATCATAGGGGAACCTTTTTTGGTACTATATGGCACATATTCTTAAAGATAAGAAGCTTAATAGCACATTTGTCAAAATGTGTTACACAGAACCATTAGAGATGCCATATATGACTACCATTGATGAGCGAATATGCTTCTAAATGACACTTTTACTTAAGATGAATGATAACTAATCATTTCTTACCAAATTGAAGCTTTAACGATTCAAATTCCTGTACTAAATGCTTACTGAGAAACAAAAAAACATCCCACTTTCAAAACCTTTTAATTTATTTCTTTCAGCAGCAAATAAAATGAGTGCTGAAAGCCAGGGAATATAAATATACAACATCACAATATATGGGAAGTTGTTGTTTTATACACATACAAAATAATGCAACAAACTGAAATATGTAAATTTTTGAAGAAGAGAGAGTCCTGGTTTACATTAATAAAAAAAATATATATATATATAAAATATAATATATATACATATATATATACACACACACACACACACACACAGGTGCATCTCAATGAATTAGAATATCGTGGAAAAGTTCATTTATTTCAGTAATTCAACTCAAATTGTGAAACTTGTGTATTAAATAAATTCAGTGCACACAGATTGAAGTAGTTTAAGTCTTTGGTTCTTTTAATTGTGATGATTTTGGCTCACATTTAACAAAACCCACCAATTCACTATCTCAACAAATTAGAATATGGTGACGTGCCAATCAGCTAATCAACTCAAAACACCTGCAAAGGTTTCCTGAACCTGAAGGTTTCCTGAAATGGTTACACAATACCCTATACAATCATGGGGAAGACTACTGATCTGACAGTTGTCCAGAAGACAATCATTGACACCCTCCACAAAGAGGGTAAGTCACAGAAGGTCATTACTGAATGGTTGGCTGTTCACAGAGTGCTGTATCAAAGCATATTAAGTGAAAAGTTGACTGCAAGGGGGTAGGAAAAGGTGCACGAGCAACAGGGATGACCACAAGCTTGAGAATACTGTCAAACAAATCTGATTCAAACACTTGGGAGAGCTTCACAAGGAGTGGACTGAAGCTGGAGTCAGTGATCAAGAGTCACCACGCTCAGACGTCTTCAGGAAAAGGGCTACCAAGCCACTTCTGAAACAGAAACAATGTCAGAAGCATCTTACCTGGGCTAAGGAGAAAAAAACTGGACTGTTGCTCAGTGGTCCAAAGTCCTTTTTTTTCAGATAAAAATAAATTTTGCATTTCATTTGGAATTCAAGGTCCCAGAGGCTGGAGGAAGACTGGAGAGGCACAGAATCCAAGCTGCTTGAAGCCCAGTGTGAAGTTTCTACAGTCTGTGATGAATTGGGCTGCCATTTCATCTGCTGGTGTTGGACCATTGTGTTTTCTGAAGTCCACAGTTAACGCAGCCATCTACCAGGACATTTTAGAGCACTTCATGCTTCCTTCTGCTGACAAGCTTTACGGAGATGCTGATTTCATTTTCCAGCAGGACTTGGCACCTACCCACACTGCCAAAAACACCAAAAGTTGGTTAAATGACCATGGTGTTGGTGTGCTTGACTGGCCAGCAAACTCACCAGACCTGAACCTCATAGAGAATCTACGGGGTATTGTCAAGAGGAAGATGAGAAACACCAGACCCAACAATGCAGATGAGCTGAAGGCCACTGTCAAAGAAACCTGGGCTTCCATACCACCTCAGCAGTGCCACAAACTGATCACCTCCATGCCACGCCGAACTGAGGCAGTAATTAAAGCAAAAGGAGCCCCTATCAAGTATTGAGTACATATACAGTAAATGAACATACTTTCCAGAAGGCCAACAATTGACTAAAAATGTTTTTTTTTTTAATTGGTCTTATGAAGTATTCTAATTTGTTGAGATAGTGAATTGGTGGGTTTTTGTTAAATGTGAGCCAAAATCATCACAATTAAAAGAACCAAAGACTTAAACTACTTCAGTCTGTGGGCACTTAATTTATTTAATACACAAGTTTCACAATTTGAGTTGAGTTAGTGAAATAAATTAACTTTTCCACGACATTCTAATTCATTGAGATGCACCTGTGTATATATATATATATATATATATATATATATATATATATATATATATATATATATATATATTAATACATACATATATATACTGTAGCCCTGTAATCAGGTAACTTTTTCGCCTACGGTTTTAGGCCTACATTAGTTCTTTACTTTATTTGGAAAATCTAGTTTTTTTAACATTAATAGTGAGCGAGTGAGTGAAATTACTGAAAATTAATAATACATAACCACTTGCAAACTAAGTTGTTGTACACTCTGAAGTACTGCAGTATCTTTCACTTTTTCACTGTCAACAGCGTATCAACATTTTTGTTGAATTTAAAAAACAATAGAAACTGCAACTAGACTTGGAAGAGGCCCAGAAATAGAGAATATTGACTTTGTCATATATTGACTTTGTCACAATATTGACAGGAAGTAGTGTAAATCTGTGAATGAATGTTCCGTGTAGGGACCATGTCAGTCAGAGCACAGTTCATTCATGGAGCTCTTTTCTAACGAGCTCATGATCTGAATCAGGTGTGTTAAATAAGTGAGACATGTACAACAACTCTCCTCTGTGATTAACTGTCCATCCAACGTGAGCACAATGTGGTCATACTGCACAAGATGACCCTCCCTACAGGCTTTAAGCTTCATCTTAGGTGTTGGGATGGGCTGGTCTGAGAATGGCACTGGGGAGGATGGGATAATAGCATTAACCATCTTCTCATATTTATTTGCAAGGCAAACTTTATGAGCTAAATTAATTTTAACTACTGTCATACAACTGCTCAAATACGTTTGGCCATGAACTGAAAATGAACAAAATTTTCTCTTCAATTTGATAACAGTTTGTGTAGACCAACTAACAAAAAAACTAATGTTTGCATTGAAATCCTCTGAATAACAAAATGTGCAATAAGTGTAGTGCTTTGATTAGATTGTGTTTCACACACTGTAGTCAACTGTTCATGGCTCACCTCAACTTCAAACAGCAACCCCGGGTCCTCCTTGAACAGAGCAGGCAAGAGCAGAATAGCTGCTTCCAACTGTAAGCCTTTAAACAAAATAACCTCATTAGTTTAACATAGCATGGTGGATGCTTTTACCCAGTTTTTTTTTTTTTAAACATCCATTACTGTGTGTAATACAGATAAATGCAGGAAAGAAGACAGGTATGATCTCAGGCAGAGTGGTAGGGTGTCAGTCAGTGGTACAATGAAAATCTAAGCAGTAATGATTTAATTACCTTTTTTCAGTTTGCCATCTTCAGAGTCATCAATCATGCACCTGAACTTCTCCTTCAGGGGACTCCGTGAAACTTGAAGGACTCGGGGTGTCATTACAGAGAGCTGTGTGAGAATTTGTTGGTCCACATCAACACTGGCGTGGTCTCACAGACCCGAAAGGAGCTTATGTTAAGAGGAAGGCAAAGGAGGAAAGACATGTATTAAAATATAGTCATAACTCATACAATTAAATAAGGAGGCAATTAACACACTGCTGTACTGAGCATTTTGGCCAGTATGAAACACAAGAACTAAGAGAGAGTCTCCTCTGTGCTATATTTGGACAAAAAATTTGTCCGATAGCATTTCAGCGCCATCCTTTCTTTGAGGAGCTCTACGTTTGATCTAAGCTTCTCTGTTTCCTCCTTCATTACACGCAGATGTTACCTGATGCTTTGTTAATTTTCTCCAGCATCAATCTATTGGGGTAGTTAAATTGTTAAAAATGGGGGCTGTCAATAAAATGTAAAAAAAGAAAGAAAGAAAAAAGAAAACAGTCTTTAGAAATCTTTAGTCGAGGGCAGCCCTACTAGAAAGAGTCCAGACTTTTAATTATTACTAGGCAAATAAAAAATATTAATGATCAAAAAGTTATGCAATACAATCAATAATCTTAAATATGGAAATGTGGCTTACCCATGTCTGTTATGTGTCCTAACAATGTTAACAAGAGCTCTTTTCATCCAACTTGACAATGTACTGATGATTTTATACTCAAACGCATTTCTTTTTGATTTTTCAGTCATTCCAGCATGAACCATCTGTAACAACATTAGAGGAATAATTTACTTAAAAATGTAATTCCAAACCCATATAACTCACTTTTGATGAACACAAAACACATTCTTAAAAAAAAGCACCCACAAAAAATTGTTTAAAGTAGCTTATGTAAGCCATGTGTCATATCTTGTGAGGTGACAAAATAACTTAAAAAAAATAAAAAAATAAAAAAATTAACTCACTCAATATATAAAGTTTGAGTATACTGAAAAGTTATTTCAAATGAATATTCGAAAATAGCACTCAAACCCAGTAAATCGACACATCAAAATAACTCAATGTACAAGCTTCATGATATGATATTTGTTCACGAGGCTTGCAAGAACCAATGACTTATATAACATTTTAAATTTGGGGAGTTTACAATGGTTTGATTTGTCAATATGATGTTACAAAAAGCATTGTAAATGAAGTATAACACTTACTTTATGTGTCTTGATGATAATTGTAACCTCCTTGTCTGCTCCGCATCGTGAATCAAAGCAAATATCTCTGAGAAAAGTTTAGGAGCGCACATAACATAAATGTCGTAAAACAATATGATGTTATAAATACATATTGTGAATGAGGTAAAACACTTACTTTTGATGTTTTCCAAAAAGCAACATCTTCGTCTTCTCACAGTATCACGAGTCAAAGAAAATTATGTCTGAGAAAAGTTTAGGACTGCACAGCACAAAAATGTCGTTATAAAATAATATAACGTCATAAAATCCATATGTAAATGAGACTAAACACTTACTTTCAGTGTTCTCTCTGTTAAAACCTCCGTGCCTGCACCGTGAGTCAAAGGAAATGACGTCTGAGAGAAAAATTTCGGACCGTTTAAACGCGCACAGCATATAAATATCACTATAAATCAATGTTATAAAATACATATTGTAAATTAGATAAAACACTTACTTTCAGTGTTTTCCTATTAAAAAACAACCTCCTCGTCAGCTCCGCACCGCGAGCTGCACACACAGCACATAAATATCGTTCTAAAACAATGTGATGTTGTAAAATTAATACTGTGTGAATAACATAAAACACTTAATCTCTGTATTTTCCGTCCTCGTGAGCTCCGCATCGCGATTCGCGGGTCTAAGAAAATGGCGACTGTGAGCAAAGTTTCAGCCCGTTTAGGCGCGCAAAGTACGTAAATGTCCCGGATGTAACACCTTCTTCTTGTTTGATGGCGAATAACTCCTTAAGAGCATTATCGCCACCTATTGTACTGGATAACTGGTTGTGGATAATTCAACACCAGAGCTTTAACTCTTTACTGATTTTACTTTTATATGGTATGTGTAAATGAGTTACAGGGACATTTTATTTTGTGTGTGTTCATTAAATTGTTCATTAAACAAAAAAAGATTGTGTGTGTCTCTGTGTGTGTGTGTGTGTGTATATATATATATATATATATATATATATATATATATATTATAAATTATAATCTGATGTACAATTAGTAAACTAAGTTTAATTTACTGCAATTACAAAATGTGGAGTATAATGAAGTGAGGTGTGGGCAAGTATGGTAACCCGTACTTGGAATTTTTGTTCTGCATTAATCCCCTCCAAGTGCAAACACAATTAAAAAAAAACTTAATGGCTGGCTTAATGGCTTCTTTATGTACGGCAGTGGTGCTATATAGCACCTTAACCACCCCAAAGAACCCCTGAAGAACCTTTTTTTTTTTTGAGTGTAGTCTAAAGCCTGTTTACACAAAGAACAATAACGTTAAAGGAATAGTTCACCCAAAAATGAAAATTCTGCCATTAATTACTCACCCCCATGTTGTTCCAAACCTGTAAGACCTTCATTCATCTTCGGAACACAGATTAAAATATTTTTGATGAAATCGGAGAGCTTTCTGACCCTGCATAGACAGCAAGGGTACTACCACGATCAAGGCAAAGAAACGTAGTAAGGACATCATTAAAATAGTCCGTGACATCAGGGGTTCAACCGTAATTTTACAAAGCTACGAGAATACTTTTTGTGCGCAAAGAAAACAAAAATAATGACTTTATTTATGACTATATACATAATACAATAGAACCTATTATAATCAGTGATGCTCTCTACACTAGATGCGGAGCGACGCGACACGACAAATCCCCGACAGTAAACTGATGCCTCGTTCTATTTATGACGTACTGACACAAAGTTCAAATGATTCGCAACTGTCGCTTTGTCGCATCCAGTGTAGACAGACTTTAGCTGTTGCGACGTGTCCAGTGTAGACACGGTGTAACATTTTTTAAATGTTACTGCTTGTTTCAGAACGTTCAGATAACATCCAAAAGTAACATTCTCATAATGTTTGAAAAATGCTAAAATGGAATGTTCCAAAATAGAAAGGTTCTAAAATATTTTAAAAAATGGACATTTTGAATGTTTAGTTTTGGATGAATTGAATGGTTTTAGGAGGTCAATGGGAAATAAAATAGCGAAGCTGTCTGTTTGTAGTAATGTGGGTCTAAAATATAAACTACAGTGATTTGTATATATGAATGCACAGACAAGACAACATCAGGGCTAACGTGACGCTGATAACAGTTGGATAAGTGTGGGAGTGTCGCAGCAATCTGTTGAGATCATTTACAGATTTACTTACACAGCTTGGGAAAACAATTTTCAAGTTTGGCTTTGTTTTATTTGTTTATTTGTCACACGAGACAGCATTAGTGCGTTTGTGAAGAATATGGAGGAATACGTTGTTTAGGCTAACATTAATGTTGACAACACTGCAAAAAATATTTTTTTCCCCCTTAGTATTTTTGTCTTGATTAATGATACATTTTTAGTCAAGATAGTGAATATATTGTGAATATTTTTTACATTTATTTGTTTTTTATTTTAATTTGCCCTAACAGCTAATATTTTTTTTTTTTTAATTAAAGTTTAAAGCATAAATCTTGTTACATTTTATTAGATTTATCCTAGCTTCCGTTCACACCAAGAATGATAACTATAAAGATAACGATATTAGTGCCCACACCAGTGAACAATATCGTCTGTTTATTCCAAGCCCATGCTCGTCCGCTGTGTAGCGCTTTAAATTCTCGAGCTCGTGATAGCAGGATTGATTCTAATTGGGTGTCATTGTTTGTATCGTCCATCAGCTGGAAAAAAATCGTTCTGAAAGTGATATCAACGATATCGTTTCTCTGTGCCTTTATCGTTATAGCTGTGGTGTGGACTCTGCTATTTTTTAATACTGAAAACAATGTTTAGAACTATATCTTTATCGTTATCTTTACAGTTGTCGTCTTTGCTGTGGACGGGCCTTTAGACTCACACTCTTGCGTGGTTGGTGGAAGAATAAATATGCCGTTTGATGAAGCAGTTGAAAGTCAAATTAATTCATAAATGCCCATGTTTTCTTTCTTTTTTTCAATTCATGGTTCCATTTCTACAGAGAAATAAGCATCAAAGTCATTAAATATTGACTTGGTTATCTCTAAAGCGCACTTGAATTTGTTCTAGCTCATTAGACGTGACATAATGGTGTCTTCATACACAAAATGCTGTCTCTTAAATCATTCTTGTCTGCAGTTTCCTGCTACACATTATGCAGACAGCAGATTATGTTCTGAAGTGTGCGGCCAGTGAATACTTTGCTATCCCATAATGCCACAGGAACCGAGAAACCATTAGATTTGAAAAAATCTGGAAAAAATGGCAAGAACTTTGAGTTGAACGGTTATTTTAAAGTGTAAGCACTGTAGGTATCAAGAAAATGGTTCTTCGTGGTTAAGTAGTACTTGTTTAACAATACCTAAGTGTATTATTTATTTATAAATTATTACTTCGGGTCAAAGGTCAATGGCAGACATAACATGTCTTGGTATGTATTGGTACCTGTTAGCTTTTTAGATGTAATTAATTTTTATTTCAGTTTTATTTAATTTTAGATTAACTTAATAAAAACTTAAAATAGCTTATTTTATTTCAGGTAGTTGTCAAGGCAACATTTGTAATTTTCGTTTAAATTTTACATTTAAAAAATTTAATTTCTAATTTTTTTGTCTAATAATTTATTTTTATTTCAGCTTTATGTCAATTAACAAAAAATGTCAATTAACAAAAAAGTTTATACATATATGGGACCTTCCGGGATCTGGCAGATTTCAGCAGTGTTTCTGAGCAAATAACTGACATGTGCTCTCAAAAAAGCAACGGCCTACAAAACACAAACTAAACCCCTAAACACACAAAAACTATAGTCAGTAGAACCGCACATATATTTCCCATCTTCATCCTAGTCTCTATGTGAACTGCAGGCATTGTTATCTTCATCTCTACAGCAACACGAGACAAGCGGCCAAGGAAGTCTAGCTCACGGTGCGCCGGGCCAAATCAGCAGCTGACAGCGTTATTATTTGTTAGATGTGGTTGCTCTTTTCTCTGAACGGGAAAAAACAGCATTCTCCTTTCCGCTGGGAAGTAGAAATTTGGAAGAAAATGCGTTCTGAAAGCCTCGTCTGGCTATTGTTCAGCGTCCTTGGCGAATGTGGTTTTAAAACATGGCGGGGGAATTTGTGATTCTGCCTGCTGATATTTTCAGCATCCTGAGACTCCAGGAACACTCATTTTAATTTCTTTTTAATGGTGGTTATTGTCATTGTGAAGGTCGCTGACATTTGCGTCACCCGCTTCTGAGACACTTCTGTTGGCTGGAGGCTGTAATCGCCTGTGACAACAGTTACGCACAGAAAATACTCGACTGTGTGTTTGTGTGCGATCAAGTGATTGAGACCCCAAACAGATGGACTTCTGGGACCTGCTGTTTTGTTTGTTGTCCTCCGGGAAAAGGTCAGGCGTGGGATACTTCCACAAGAAGATAAGAAAATAATACATTCTACAAACATAAGATGTGTGT